>JANIVM010000002.1:600000-1079422 GCA_030555865.1 Ogataea corticis | reverse complement strand
CTTTCACGCAATTTTTGGGGCTCCAAAAATTCTCCAGAGTCTTGTTGGAACAGCCCGACCGCCTTGCCATCCTTTGGAAAACCACACAAACCTCTTTTTCGTCCTGCGTGGAACAGACGACTGCTTTTCTAAGATCTCGAGCAAAAAAAAAAAATGCGCGCAGGTGAATCATCGTGAATCATCCTCCGGCACAGCTTGTATAAAATCTCCCCAATGAAAATTGCTGCATTTCCAAAATATAACCAGAGATCTTCTATCGAGACTTTTCAAATGCTCAAACAATCATTGAGTACCCTGCGATCGGCCAGCTCTCGCCGGCCAGGAAACATTTTGAACTATGCCAGCAGCCTCTCCAACCCAATCAACAACTGGACCAAGGATGAGATTCGGGAAATTTACCACACTCCTCTGCTTCAGCTCCAGTTTCAGGCCCAGCTGCACCACAGAAAATTCCATGACGAGACAAAAGTCCAACTCTGCACTCTGCTGAGCATCAAGACTGGTGGTTGCACCGAGGACTGTAAGTATTGTGCACAGTCATCCAGATACAACACTGGTGTCAAGGCTGAAAAGATGATGCCTGTCGAAGCGGTTTTGGAGGCAGCCAGAGAGGCCAAACGGAACGGGAGCACTAGATTTTGTCTCGGTGCTGCATGGAGAGAGATGAAAGGCCGTAAGAGTGCATTGAAACGTATTGGAGAGATGGTGAAGGGAATTGACGATCTTGGTATGGAATCGTGTGTTACATTGGGAATGGTTGAAGAGGATCAGCTCAAAACGTTGAAAGAAGCTGGTTTGACTGCTTACAACCACAATATTGACACCTCGCGAGAGCACTATCCCAAAGTTATAAGCACCAGAAGTTATGATGACAGACTCCAGACCATCAAAAGGGCACAAAATGTCGGGATCAAGGCATGTACTGGAGGTATTTTGGGACTTGGAGAGTCGGAGGAAGATCATGTCAGTTTTCTTCATACTTTAGCTACAATGGAAGAGCATCCAGAAAGTCTCCCAATCAATCGTCTTGTTCCAATCAAAGGAACTCCGATGGATGAGATTGTCAAGGAGAAAAAGGTGGAACTTGATCAAATCTTGAGAACCGTGGCCACTGCTCGGATGGTTATGCCAAGGGCAGTGATCCGCTTGTCTGCTGGTCGTTACACCATGAAGGAGCACGAGCAAATGCTCTGTTTTATGGTTGGATGTAATGCTATTTTTACCGGCAAAAAGATGCTGACCACTATGTGCACGGGCTGGGATGAGGACAAGTCGATGCTACAGAAATGGGGGCTAGAGCCGCTTCCCAGTTTTGGAAATACGTTGAGGATGTGAACTAAAACATGGTGTGCTTACTTGCTAGTCGTCAGGATAATTTAAGAGGTCATGTGAATAAGTGTGTTGCAGACTCCTGTTGTTAGATTTCTCATAGATGTTCCACGTCAAGATTACCATGTAAAAAGATCAAGGCAATTGTAACCCTCAGTACAGCCATTGTTGGCTCCTGTCAGTATTCAAGATTCAAGGCAAATGGTACTAATCTGCTTAGTAGGTGAGGCTATCTGTTCTCGGAATCTGCTCACTACCATAGAAACGATGCTCTTAACTATTTCTCTGTAGATTGTATGACTTGCAACGAGAATTAAAAAATATCGTTATTGTTTAACCCTGTCAGCTATCTATATAATCTGAATAATTTGCCCACGCACCATTCTTGCCTTCTTAGAGTTGCCTGCAATTGAAGCTCAAGTTGAGCTTTCCCGAGGTGCACTGTAGATCCGGAGTTGATTTTAGAAAACACCACTATTGGTCTTTTTGGTGATGCCGAATATTTCCCCGTGACAACCATCACGTGGGCTCGAGATCTGTTTCCGCGCCCCTTGCATTTCAAGATGAAAAAAAAAATAGAAAATAATGCCACGTTGGGTAATCAGCTTATCCACACTCCGCAATGGGCTTCAAATTCAACGACGATGGAACGGTGAAACCGTTCTTTGGTAACACAATTGTGTGCCACCTTCCACAGCAAGGTGAGCAGAGAGAACTTTTCAAACAGGTCCTCGAGTTTTACAAGGCTTTCCCTGGACTTCTGTTCCGCAACAAAATCACCATGCTTCCTTCCTCTACTTTGCATGTTACCTTGTTCGACATTCTGCACGAGCACAAGCGTGAGAGTGATGCCTGGCCAAAGAGTTTGCCAAGGGATGAGCCAATTGACAGTTGTACCAGCTGGGTGTTGAAGCAGTTGAAAGACAACAGCGTCACTGTGGATCTGCCAATCAGACTACGTGTAGACTCATCTTACGTGGAAAAGACGCAACATGGTGGCTGGGACACCTGGAAGCTGCAGCTGTTGCCAATCGACAAAGCTGAGCAGACCAAAATTATGCAAATCCGCAAGGACATTGCTCAGGCATGTGAAGTCCCAGAACCAAAGTCTGATAGCTGCGTGTTTCATGTTACAGTCGCATACATCAACGAGGAACTCACGCCAGAAGAATCTATACAACTCAAGGGCTTCTCGGACAAGCTCCACGCTACTGGCGTGTCGGTGGAGCTCGGACGTCCTGAAATTTGTTCGTTCCCAGACATGTTCTATATGGAGCGTCTAGCCTTCCTTGGAGAGTAATTTTGTAAGTTTTAATAGATAATAACTCGCCACTTTATACAGGGTTTATTAGAAAAATGAAACACATCACGTCACGGTACGATACAAAGAAATCCTATTTTTCGCTGCCAAACATTTCTGTTGAATACTGCTAATCAACCCCGGAGACATCGTCAGCTAGATGAATGCACTCAGAATCTCGTACACACCGTAAGCACCCGGGTCGGGTAGTTGTTCATCGATATTGCCGACGTACGTCGCTCTTCCCAGCTTTGGAACCATATTCTTCGTACCATCAGCTCCACGATAAGCCTCATCGACAGCCAGTCTGATGTCCTTTGACCTTGAAAACTCTCTGCAGAATGGAATGAGGACATCCATAACAGTCCTGTGTCCTTCTCTGGCTTTAGTGAAGTTCATCAAGTTGCTCAAGGCATAATCGCAAGACTCGGCCAGCAATTCCGTTGGAGTACCTTTGAAGCCTTTCTCCAGAATCCGTTCAGCTTCCACCAAGAGACCTTGCAAAAAGATATAAAGAATGGCTCCCAGAGTACCACCCATGTCGTTCTTGACAACTTTCAGGACCGCATTCATAGCTTTGAGTAACATTCCATCATCTGGGAGCTTTTCCAAAGCCGCAAGAGTAGCCAACGCACCGTGCTTCAGTCCTTCTCCGCAATCACCGTCGCCCATCTTTGTGTCCCAAGCAGTCAATTCTGGCTCCCTAGCAATCACATTGTTTGCAGCAAGTGCTATCTTCTCCTTCAGCAGCTTTGGATCAACGCCAATATCCAGCTTGATGTCATCCTCGTCCTCGTCTCCATGGTCAAAGTGACTGATAATCTGTCCAGGTTCTCCACTGTAGCTGAGTGAAGATGGCCAGTTGGTTGCCTCCACTTTTCTATCAACGTACTCGAGGATCTTTGCCTCGGTGAACTTCTTAGTTTCAGACTTTGTGACATTGAACAGAGTGAGAGTGAAGATCGGAGCGTTGAAAGATGTCACAAAATGGCCAACATAAACTCTGGATAACGAGATTCCGTAGATTTCTTTTAGCTGTTTGGAAGTCTCATACAACAAGGAAAGAAGCTCAATGTGCGAAACACCTCCCAAGTTGTTCAATTGCAGCACAATAGTATCGGTTCTCTCGTACTCGAAGAATCCTCTCTCCTCGTCGGAACGATCCAAAATATACTGGAGCATTGTCTCAACCAGTTCCTCGTTTGGAATAATGTAATCGAGCTTTTTGACCCCTGGCTCGTTATGAACACCCAGACCAATCTCCAACTCGTTCTCCTTCAGCTTTCCCCAATTCTTGTCGGTGCTGTGTGTAGGGATGTGAACATGATCCAAACCAGCGTTGATGGATGCAATATTGCGGTTGACAGACTCTCCGAGGTCATAAACCGTATCAATATCATATCCGTCCTGCGAGCAAGCTCCCAAGACTTTAAACATCAAGGTGATACCGCTCAGAGTCCTACGGCCCACCATATCGCTCCGCGAGCGGGGAACCGCAACATCGTCAGTTGTTCTCAGTAGTCTGACTTTACTGTCTCCATACTTTTTTTGCAGCTCCTGGACTGCCATTCCAAAATATAAATTGTCTCCCGTGTAGTTCGTGATCAAAAAAATTGTGCCTGCGTCTGAATGTGTAATTTTTTCGGCCGCTTGGATGTTTCTGTAATTGGGTGAGGCGAAAATGTCTCCTTGAACGGAGGCAGTGAGCATTCCATTACAGACAAAACCGTACCAGCCTGGCTCATGGCCAGATCCACCACCACTAATCAGCGAGACCTTGTTTTTGTCTGCTTTCGGGTTGTATAGAACTCTCTCCTTCTCCAGTAGATGAAGATTTGGATTCTCTAGGAGAGCTGCTTTTAACCCATTGGTGATGAAGTTATCAATATCTTTTGGCAAGAAGTGTTTTGAGGACATGACGTTGCGGTCTAGAAAACAAAAGCATGCTACGATCATTGGGGTAGAAATGCGTTCCAGATATATATGTATATTCGGAAATGTTCCTAGGTACGTGAAGAACTTTTCCGCAAAGGTCATATAAATAGGAATTGAATTCCGTGACAAACTATTTAGCACAATCCACTTTATATCTGTCACCAGCTAAGATGCGGTTGATTCTAGGCTGCGACAATGCAGGCTATTCGTACAAAACGGCCATCAAAGAGATGCTGGAATCCATGCCAGAGATAGAAAGCATCCAAGACGTTGGGGTCTTTTCAGGTAGCGATTCTGAGCCTTATCCTTTGGTTGCCGTCAAGTGCGGGGAAAAAATAGTTCGGAAAGAAGCAGACAGGGGGATTCTGATTTGTGGGACAGGATTGGGTGTTTGCATCAGTGCAAACAAGGTCCTCGGTATCAGAGCAGTGACTGCCCACGACTCTTTCAGCGTCGAAAGATCCATCAAGTCTAACAACTGCCAGATCTTGTGCATGGGAGAGAGAGTCATTGGTCTTGAGCTGGCTAAAAGGCTAGTAAAGGAATGGCTCACGTACTCCTTTGACGAAACAAGTCCTTCTGCGCAAAAATTGAAGTGTCTTAGTGATTATGAAACCAAACATTCTGTTACTACATAGAGTTATTCAGTGATGTGTAAGTTTCGTAAAACATAACATCCCACTCGGCATCTGCCAAGTTCGTTCCAAGCAAAAATGGCTGGTTTGTTGTCTGATACGACGATTGATGGAGTAATGACTCTAGCAAACTGTCAAAATTTGGACTGATTGGGAAGTGTTCTCCTGTAGAGGAGTTTTCTGGCAGGTTGAATAAACTTGCGTTGTCAACGGAAAAGTTTGTTGGTGTTTCCTGCTCTGCTGGCTTTGTGAGCTTGTTCAACTGTTCCAGACGTTCTTGAAAAATGTTTGCTGGTTTCAATGCCAGCGTCCATATGCTACTACACTCAAAAAGAAAATCCAAGCATTTCCTGATTTGGTGTTTGATAGATTTCTGCTCTGAAG
This sequence comes from Ogataea corticis, assembly GCA_030555865.1. Lineage (NCBI taxonomy): Eukaryota > Fungi > Ascomycota > Pichiomycetes > Pichiales > Pichiaceae > Ogataea > Ogataea corticis. Next base: position 1,073,839 of record JANIVM010000002.1, on the reverse strand, counting down.
CTGAGGCAGTGTGCTGAAAAATCCAGAAAAGCGAGCTAATTGCAAGAATTGTCGAATAAACCGACAAAATATGAGGACAAAAGACTCCGTAGTCGACCTTTTGAGACATCAGGACTTTGATAACAACCATGATATCGTCGATAACATCGTCACAGATTGAAATTGGACCACTCACATCAACTCCTTTGCTCTGCTTCAGCATTGCAGCTGAAATGAAAGGCCTGTTCATGGATAACATGATGATGAAGTAAGTGTATCTGGGACCCATACAAAGCTCGTTATGCGCGGTGTTTTTCAAGATTGACTTGTTCCAAAAGATCTCTCTGGTTAAGTCCTGTTTCCATTTCAACATATCCAAATTGCACTCAGTAAGCATTTCTAATCTGGCAACTCCGCCAAGAGGTGAAGCTGGATTAAGAAGCTTTCCAAAAATATCTTCGGTGATCTGATAGAGCGACACAATGACTTTTAGGCATTGAAAACCCCTGCAAATGTACTGTCTCTCTGACTTGACATCGTGGTAGATATAATGCTCAATGTGAGTCAGGTCTCCTATGTCTTGGGAGTCAGGAATGGTTGTATCGCTCAGCTTTAAGGTAGATGGTCGGCCCATAACAAGAGAAATAAAGCGATCTGCAATGTACGATCCCCAGTAAATTCGACTCTTGACCTGGTGAACGTCAAACGGATAATTTTCAAACAAAGAGTTTCTGTTTGGAGAGTACTTTTCCTTCCTGACATAAGGTTTATGCGCGGAAGCCAAGTTCGACTGGTTTGGCTCAAGTTCAAAACCAAGATCAAGTCCCATTCTGAAAGCCATTCCTGAAAGCATCCAACAACTGGTCAGGTTACCTTGACCGAGATCATAAAATGCCAGACACAGCAATGCTTGTAGCTTTGTGAGCTGAGAATCCTGTAGGAAACTATCGCTCTCGGCATGACACGTTCCGGATTTTGCCATTCTGTAAAACTGTTCAGCTTGCTGTCTTGTGCCTTCATCTTTTGAGAACTTCGCCCCGATTGCACAAATCGCATATATCAGTTCTGGGGACACAAATTCGCAATCATCTTCATTGTTGAGATAAAAGTAAAGAAAAGATTCCCTGTGGATGAAAAGAAACGATGAGGAGTATATTCTGCTGAAAAACAACGAAACACACTCCTTCACGACTGGGAGATACTTGAGAATGCATTTAGGCTTGAAGTAGAATAATTTAAAGTCTTGATGGCCGTAATGTTTCCGAAAGGCTTCCAGCTCTTTGAGCTGCTCTGTCGTCAATGTTTTTTGCAGTGCGATGGATGTCCCCTTCACAAAATCTGGTTTTTGCTTAAAAACGTCATTGTAAACGCTTGTGGGGCCGACAACCATTGACGAGCCGCCGTCCTGTGTTATAAGGACATGGCAAAACTGATCGGAGTCCGAGATACCTGCTGTTGTGGATGTGTTTTGTGAGAGAATAAGTTCCTCTGTGGAACTGTAATCCGAGGGAGTGTTGAAAAACTCTTTCTCATCGATTTTCTTCGTCTCCATTGTTCCTTTGAGGTCTTTTAAAAGACGCAAAAGCTCCATATTCGTGGCTTCCAAAGCTTGAACATACGCATTTGATGGTTTTTTCTTGCGCTTGTCGTCATAATGGTATTCACAACGGATCGAGCGATCTTCGCAGAGATTGCAAGGGTAATTGCCATCACATTTTCTCTATATTTGTTAGCAAGTTGGGGATCTCATGTTTTAAACTATACCCACCTTTGCTTTGCGACAGTGAAGACATCTGATGAGGTTAGTGAGCTATCTTGTAGGTTTTTATTTCAACTTACGAAGATGACTGCTTCTTCCGAGGGCCCTGTTTGCGTGGCATGCTGTAACAAGAAGCAACATTACAGTAATTCCCTTGATTTGCGGGGAACGCTGATCTGAAATACTTCGTTTTGATCGCGTCACAAAATCTGTGACTTCGTTGGAGATCTTGCACCGCCTGGATATCGCGATTGTGCCCCAGATGTGCGGAAATGTTCTTCCACAATAGTTTTCACTCCGTGCATGCTCCCCCGCAAAATCTTTGCCACTTTTTGCGGGGTTCAATATTATTCGGATTTCCACGGCGGAGAAAGGCCAACTCGAAAGACCGATAAGCACCTGAGTAAAGAAAAGTTGCATTCTTGTCGAAGCGGTGAAAACAGAGCGTTGCTTAGTCAGCAACCAAAGGACTTTGCAGCTTTAGAATCTAATCCATTGCAATCCGACAGTATGTTTTACCAAAGATAGGCCTCAGAGTTTATGCACTTTCTTCCACCGGACAATATAAATTCCGTTATGGATTGAACATGACCTACGCAACGGAGTGTTTTTGTATCGGAGAAAAAGCGAACTCAAGTCTGGGGAAGTACAATTCCGCAAAATGGTTATAAAAAGCGTACCTTGTAGTCGCTATCACTGACTGAGACTGTATCAAATCATCACTTCACCACGATACAACATGTTGGGCAAAGATAAAACAATTTATCAAAAGGTCTCCACCATTCCAGAAGGTCCTCTCGAGACCGGTTTGCCAGGGAAAGTCATTATAATCACTGGAGCGAACACGGGAATTGGCGCTGCTGTGGCAAGAGGCTGCCTGGATTCCGGGGCCAAGGTTGTTTACTCACTTGATCTGAGAGAGCCGTCGGGAACCAACGAGTTTGTTGCCGTTCAAGACGATTTTCCTGGAAAGGCCAAATATATATACGGAGACGTGACCAAGATTGACACTCTCAAATCAGCTTTTGAGCAGGTTCTTGCCGAGCAGTCAACCGTGGACGGTGTTGTTGTCAATGCGGGAGTGACGATTCGCAAAGGATTTCTCGAATACACTCCTGAGGAATGGGATTTCATTACTGCTGTGAATTTCAGAGGACTTATCAACTCTTGTTCTGTTGCAGTGGACACCTTTTTGAAGTTGGGAAAGAAGGGAAGCATTGTCTGTACCGCTTCGATGACAGCACACGGAACCAACAAGGCTGCACCTTCACTTCCGTACCAAGCCACCAAGACCGCTTGTCTTGGTATTGTTCGTGGCATTGCCTCTGAGTTCGGTCAGCAGGGGATCAGAATCAACTGCATTTCTCCTGGCTTTATCAAGACCGCACTCACGACTTATGACCAGACTGATCCAAACTGGGACATGAAGATGGACATCTGGGGAGGATTCCACAGATTGGGACTGCCCAAGGAGCTAGCTGGTACTTATGTTTATTTCCTGTCGGATGCGAGCTCCTACACCAGTGGTGTGGACATCAAGGTCACTGGTGCTGTTGATGCGTGGTAGTCAGAGCTAGAGAAGCTGAAGTGAACATCATAGGTTGACATAATGGTAATAGCTAGCAAAGCTATCAGTAGCATTTCTACCTATTGGTCAAAGAACTAGGAAATATCAGGCTTGATAATAGCTACACAGTAACTCGAATATTTATAAATTAACTGAGAACAAATTTGAATTGAAAATCAGCAACAAAATATTTTTTTTTGAATGCACGTATCGGTTCGTATCAGTTTTCAAGTGGACACTTCTGGATTTCATCTCCAAACTTTCGAGTTGAAGCGATTTTTTTCAGCCTCGTCGTAAAAAAATACTACGCTCTCTGGATATTTTTTACTCCCCCAATGTTAGATAATCATAATAAGACGACCCATGTATTTTTTCTATATGCATACACCAAAACCAGTAAACTAATAAAATGTAGAACTGTGAGAGACCTAAACGTCGATTTCCTGCCCTTCGTTCGAGGAAACGTCGAGTTCCTTGCCTTCATCGTGCGAAGCAGTGACCTTGAGCTCTTCAAAGCGCTTCTCGCTGTCCAGGTGCTTGTCAGTGACGTAGCTCTTCCAGTGCCTGGCAGGCAGATTCTTGGCGAACATCTCGTCAATTTCCTCGAAGGACCTGTGAGCAGTTTCAGGAAGGTAGAAGAAGAAGACAAAGAACGACAGGAAGGAGCAACCAGTGAAGATAAAATTGATCTTGGATCCCATGTTGGCCTCGGTCGTGTTGAACATGTATGGAAGCACAAATGACCACATACATTGGAAAGCGTTGTTGACCAAGTTTCCAATGGCGTAGGTTTTCGCCCTGAGAAACACAGAGGAGATCTCACCAGCCAAAATGTATGGGACAGGACCAATTGCAATGTTGTAGACAAAGTTGTACATGGCCATGAACCCAGCAGAGGCCTCCATTGCTCTGCGGTTGTTGGTGTTCAAACCAGTGCATGCAACCACCAAGTTGAGAATTGTGATGGCAATCACACCTCCAAGCATCAATGGACGACGTCCGAAACGGTCAATGATGAACCACGAAGCGATGACACCACTGATAGACAATGCTTGAGCACCACAAGAGATTTGGAAAGACTTCTTTGTGCTGAATCCAGACAACTCGTAGTAGTAGGTGGAGTACGAGGCAACGTACGCCACACCGGACATGGCCTGCATGAACATTGGGAAAACAACCAGCAGAGTTCTTCTGATATCCTTGCGCTTGAAACAGTCGGCGTAGGTTCCCTCTTGCGACGAGATCTCACCAGACTCACGGACAGTCACGAGCATCAGAGCGAATTGCTTTTGAACCAAACTCTCTTCAACGTACATCCTCTTCAGCGAACGCAGGGCAGCCTTGTTCTTGCCTTTGGAGATGAGCCAGTATGGAGACTCAGGAATAAGACACAGCAAAACCAAAGCACTCACAGAGAAAATCCATTGCGGGATGAAGATTCCACGGTAAGCCATTCTGGTCGTGTAGACACTGGTGGTGTTGTTGATCAGGACACAAACGAATGGACCAATACATAGAGACAGAGCGAGAGCAGCCTCGAAAAAACCTCTCAGAGCCATCGGAGCACATTCGGATGTGTAAGTGTTGCAACAAGCGGACAACATTCCCAACATGAAGCCGTTGACGAATTTACCGGCGAAGAAGACCTCGATGGTGGTAGCAACGTACTCTAGCGTGATGAAAGGAATACCTCCCAAAGTGGCCAGGACCAGAGTCCACTTACGTCCGATCTTGTCGGCAATGTAAGAACCAAAGATCAGGCCCAATGCCAGAGAACCAACAGGACCCCCAGAAATGGCAGACTGCCATTTGGATTCTAGGACATAACTCCCTTCGTGGTAATAACCAAAGTCCTCACGAAACTGTGGAATACTCAACACCATTCCTCCGGCTTGGTTTTCGTAACCAACCAGAATCATGGTCCACAGGGCCACTCCGATGAATGCCACTGTTTTGGAGTACATCTTGGCTGCCTCCCATTTAGTGTACTCGTGCTCCAATTTCTGCTGGGCTCTTGCGAGCTGTTGCAGGTTGTCAAAGTCCTCGTCTTCGAGAACGTCTTCGACTTCCTCAGTCTTTTTGAAAAAATTTAGCGATTTCATTTAATCTTAGTTGGATTTGCATTATCAAAGTTGATGTAACCTGGCGAAAATAGCCTTCATTTATACTGATGCCGCTTTCTACACAACGGTCACTCCAGCTGCCACGAGCGCGACAGACCCCGAGATCCGACAATAAGAGCATTTTGTGGGAAACAATAGAAGTAGATGGCGCTACTTCTGGGGAAAAACAAGAGATTTTTGCGGGGCCAATTGTGCAGAAAACCAGGGTCACTGGGGGAACTTTGTCACGTTTTTGGTCATTTTCGGCTAAACAATTGAAAATTTCCGTGTCACCCCATGACAGTTTAAGCTGCGCTGCATGTGGCTTATTCTTCAACGCAAGATTCAATGCTGCTCGGGATATGTTTCCACCGGTTGTGCAGCGGGTTTCCCCGCTTAAACCGAGTGGCATCGTGGCTGAAGCAGCGGGGCTTATTTGTGAGGGGGTGCACTTCAGCTAATAATCCTCCGAAGTGAGGCTGCGCGCGGGCTTAGAGGGCCCAGACTACAAATTTTCAAAAGGGGAATGCTCGCGTAAATGGAACCCCAACACCAGAAACAGAACGATGAGATATCCAAGGGACCCTCGATCTTCAGCTCGAACAATAAGGCTCAGCTTGTCACTTTCGACAACCCATAGGGGGTGACGCTCTCGCTGTGGCTATAAGTGACTCGGCTTATTCGGAGAATCGTCTGCCTTGGCACAGTCACCAGCGCAGGATTTGCCTCGCATGTTGCGTGAGAGGCGCAGGTTGTGCTCCAAAAGGACAGAGCGGGGCACAGAAGAGGGGTTCTGAGGGTGTAGTCGTCGCAATGATTGAAGTGAAAATTTTTCTCTTGATATGACACGTGACAATCATCACATGATTCTATTTCTATTTAACAACATTTGGATTCTCAAAGCCGTTCCAGCGCGGAAACGTCTTGGAGTCGATGTTGAAATTATCAAGGATTCTACCAACACTGTGTTCGATGACGTCCTGCATGGTCTTTGGCTTCGTGTAGAACGCGGGAACCGGCGGAAAAATGATGACGTTTCTGTCTGCCAGGGCTTTCATATTGTCCAAATGAATCGACGATAGCGGAGTTTCTCTCACGACAAGCAACAAACGACGCTGCTCTTTGAGCGAAACGTCTGCTGCACGTGTGATGAGCTCCTCGGTGAACCCGATACGGATCGAGGCGAGTGTCTTCATCGAGCAAGGAACCACGATCATGCCGTCGTGCTGGAACGAGCCGCTCGAGATGGGTGCTGTCACGTCTTTATAGGAGTAGACATGCGTTGCAAGCGAACGCACATAGTTCATGTCGTACTCTGTTTCGAACTTCATTGTGGCCGCTCCCCATTTAGACACGACAAGATGGGTCTCGATCTTAAGGTCTTTGAGGATCTCCAGCATTCGCACGCCCATGGCTACTCCCGTTGCTCCTGTGATGGCCACGACAAGTCTCATCGGTCTAGATGGTTGCAGGGGACTAGGATAAAACTGTGCTGGTGCCGGGACCTGCGCCCCGCTGGCTCTGATCCAGCTGCCATGGAAGTGTCTGGTGCTATTTGCGCCACACAGGGCGACTGGAGTACGGCGAACGGCTGTTCTTGTCAACAGTTTCGTGAACATCCTTGTTGTCCTCCTTGGTGTGTCATCAAGGAACAAACTTTGTTCTAGGAAGTTTATATCGGCTTTCAAGTGCGCCGTTCCTGCCGTGCTTAATTTTTCCGGCGATCGCGGCTGACCGTTGGCGATTCCCCGACTAGCAAGATCGGCTCGGCTAACTTGCAGATGTTTTCGCCGTGCCGAGCGGATGTGATGGCACTAGCACAAGAATTTCATCTTGCTCCGATAAACACCCGCTCTCTTCTTCTACAACCAACAAACTCAACTAAAATTACACCATGTCCCTCAATCCAGGACTTAGATTCAGAGACTTTATTGCCGCTCTCAAGCAGAACAACGATCTTGTCGAGATTTCCGAAGAGATCGACCCGGTTCTCGAACTCGGTGCCATCACCAGAAAGGCATACGAGGAAGAGCTTCCTGCGCCGCTGTTCACCAACGTCAAAGGCGCTAAGAACGGCCTGTTCCAAGTTTTGGGATGTCCTGCAGGCCTCACCAAGGCCACCAAGAACGACCATTCTCGTGTTGCTCTCCACTTGAACCTTCCTTCCGAGACCCACATGCGGGACATCATCCGGTTCCTTGTCGACACTGAGAAGAAGCCATTGGTTGCCCCGCACGAGGTGGACGCTGCTACGGCTGCGTGCAAACAGAATATCATTAAGGGCGATGATGTTCACTTAGATGATCTGCCATACCTCAAATTGCACCCATTTGACGGCGGAAGCTACCTGCAAACGTACGGAATGTGGGTTTTGCAAACTCCCGACGGAGACTGGACAAACTGGTCTATTGCACGTGGAATGCTGAAGGACGATAAACACATCACGGGACTTGTCATGAACCCGCAACACATCCGTCAGGTGGCTGACAAATGGGCCGCCATCGGCAAGGGCAGAAAGATCCCTTTTGCGCTGTGTTTCGGTGTTCCTCCAGCAGCCATTTTGGTGTCTTCGATGCCAATTCCCGGCGGAGTGAGCGAAGGTGAGTACATTGGAGCTCTTCTGGGCGAGTCTTTGCCCGTTGTTCGTACTGAGTCGAACAACCTGCTCGTTCCAGCCACCAGTGAGATCGTCATGGAGGGATACCTGGATCTTGAAGATCTGACTCCAGAAGGTCCGTTCGGTGAAATGCACGGATATTGTTTCGAAGGACAGGCTCATCCTTGTCCAACGTACACTGTCGAGGTGATCACTCACCGTGACGACGCAATTATGCCTATTTCGAACCCAGGAGTTGCTGTGGACGAGACTCACACGTTCATTGGAGGTCTCACCTCGGCCGAATGTCTGGCTATCTGCGAGAAACATGACCTGCCAGTTCTGGAAGCGTTCACTCCGTACCAGGGACAGGCGTTGATCATGGCGTTGAAGATCGACACTAAGAAGCTGAGGGAACTGAAGACGACTCCAGAAGAGTTCTCCAAGAAAGTCGGTGACATTTTGTTCAACACTAAGCCTTGTTCCATTATCCACGAGGTTGTTCTGATGAGTGAGGACGTAGATATCTTCGACTTCAAGGACTTCTACTGGGCTTACGTTACTAGACACGCTCCAGTGGCTCATCAGGTGTACTTCCCAGATGTGAATGCGTTCCCGCTTGCTCCGTTCGTCAGTCAGAGCTCGCTCATGAAGAACAAGAAGGGTGGAAAGGCTGTCACTAACTGCATTCTTCCTCCAATGTACGAGAAAGAGCTGAGTTACGTCAAGTGTGCGTACAACAACTACGATAAGGCGTTGGTCGAGAAGATCGAACAGAAGTGGACAAGCTTGGGCTACAAATAGCCGGCATAAGCCGTATACAAACCTAGTTTTCAAATCTAAGTATTTTTCTAGAACAAACAAACTCACATTTACTTACTTTGATGCCCTTCCGGTAGATCCCACAGCATCCATCCAATATTCCATGCGCTTCACGAGTCTTTTTGAACACTCCTCGTACAAAACCGTGGACGGCAGCTTCCTCGCATTCGCCTCAAAAAACTCCAGATACTCGTCCAAAACCAGCTTATTCACATTGATTTTGCTCACTCCATGTCCAATATTCTGCAGCATCAACTCCGGCTCAAACCCATTCGTCCCGTGTAAACAGATCTTGACACCACGCTGCTCGATTCCCGTCTTCAATGCCTCCAATATATCAAATCTCAGCCGAGGACCACTGCTCGGATACTCGCCGTGAAAATTTCCAATTGCCGGTGCAAGGATGTCAATCCCGGTATCCATGAACCGCGCCGCCTCTTCCGGAGTGGTGAGGATCCCGTTTAGTTCCGCGGTGTCCATCACACCGTCCTCACTGCCTTCAATTCTTCCAGGCTCGGCCTCAGTAGCTTTGTGAAATTTGTTGCAGAACTCCACCAGTTCTCTAGTTTTCGCCAGATTTTCCTCCTTCTCGTAGTGCGACATGTCAACCATGATGGAGTCGAATGGCAATTGGGCCGCTTGCTTGATCAACTCCACATCCTGCGCGTGGTCCAAATGTATTGCGATGGGAACTGCGGCCCTCTGTGCTGCGGCAGCTGCCGCATGGGTCAGCTCACCCTTGTACTGCGTCACGGCCCACGGGAACATCTGGATGATTAAAGGCGATTTTTTGTTCTCTGCCGCTTGAATCATCGCCACCACCTGGTCAAGTGTGTACGCCACGGTGGCCAGCACTCCGTAGCCGTGTTTCTCGGCATCATTGAGGATTTGTAGAGTCTTATTTTGCAGTTTCCAGTCGCTCATCTTGATAAACTGGCCTCGCAAGAATCCGGGGCGATGAAAAAAAAAAATTGCCACGATTTTATATTACACTGCGGGGAAGTACAATTCCGGGGAGCTCAACCAACATGAACACATTCACGCAGACTAGAAAAGTCGACAGGTATTTAGTGGACTCTAGTGAGATTGGCACCAACTAACATCGCCATTATTCAGCATTGTCGAACATCTACCTCCAGTCTCTTTTGCTCTTGCTGCTACCTGACCGCGATGAGCTGCAAACTATTTTTTTGCATCTAAAAGACTCCCCGCCCCGGCTGGCCCCGAGACGCTAGAGAAGCTTGACTAGATCTATCGGGCTCCGCATGATGGGTAATGATCCTGCAGGAGAGATCCCCAATAGGACACGAGAACAGGAGCAAGCTATCACAGATCCGGAGCACATCGAGGTTGTGCTGCAAGCTGATAGGCTGCCGTCGGGAACAGACCGCTCAGAGGTTATCAGTCTATGTCAGCCCACGCTTGCGCACACCTGCAGACGCTTGAATTTCCTTAACGACAGTGAGTGTTTTACTTCTTCTCTGCGTTGCAGAAGTCGCGGAACCTTTTTCTGCTCGGGAATTTCCGCGAATAATACATTCAGACTTGGCTGATCGACAGCAGAAAGTCGGCGAAAATACCGGCGAGACAGAGCCATTCTGCCCTGATAACGCTCCGTCACCGCCCAGATAAGCTCACCTCCAGATTACTCCCTCCCTGTCCAATCACGTAGCTCCATTTCTCCCCTGCATCCCGACGCTACAGGTTCTGCCAAAAAATAACCTGACAGGGCCAAACGGCATTACAATAGCGCGAACAATAGGCGTCCTGATAAGCTTCCCAATCAGGAAACGTCAAGATGTTATCTGCTTCGAGACTGCGAAAAAGTTTGTAGGCAGCACAGCAACAACGCAGACGTAGCAAGGGTGGCCGAAAAAGAAAGAGACCTGGTTATATAACAGGGAAATTCCAAGCAACAATAACCCCAATAGACCCAATTAACAGCGTCAAATACACCTATCATGTCGGAGAAGAAAACAGACGACGTTCGATTGTACCAAATTGGCGAGACCCCAGATACCGACACCGGGTCTGTCGAGGAGAGAAGAAAGACGGGTCCTGTTTCCGGGTTCAAGAGGTTTGTCAAGTGGATTGAGGTGGACGGAACCGAAAACTTTTCGCTTTCGCAGCTGTTTCTGTACAACTACGACTTGAAACCATTGGAAGAAAAACGGCGTACGTGGAGATGGTGGAATTTCGTCACGTTCTGGATCGCCGACTCGTTCAACATCAACACCTGGCAGATTGCTGCCACCGGAGTTGAGGCCGGTTTGAGTTGGTGGGCCACCTGGATCACCGTTTGGCTCGGGTACTTTTTCTGTGGCTGTTTCGTGACTCTTTCCGCCCGCTACGGTGCGTACAACCACGTTGCATTCCCCGTGGCCACGCGGTCATCGTGGGGAATCTGGGGTTCAATGTGGCCCGTGATCAACAGAGTTGTGATGGCGTGCATCTGGTTTGGTGTTCAGTCTGTTTTGGGCGGAGAATGTGTCGAACTCATGCTCAAGGCTATCTTTGGTAACGATCTGGACACAAGAATCCACAATCATATCGGCGGAAACGTCATCACGTCGTTTGGAATGTTGTCCTTTTTCTTGTTTTGGCTGTTCCAGCTCCCGGCCATCTACATGAGACCGCACACTGTCCGCCATTTGTTCACTCTCAAGGCGATTGTTTGTCCAATTGCGGGCATTTCTTTCCTGGTCTGGACTCTTGTCAAAGCCGACGGGGGAGGACCTGTGATCCACCAGGGATCCAAAGTCAGCGGCTCGGCCTTTGGCTGGGCATTTGTCAACAGTATCATGAACTCACTCGCCAACTTCGCCACGCTGATTGTCAACTCGCCCGACTTCTCACGTATGTCACACAAGAAGACTTCGGCGATTTGGTCGCAATTCATCACGATTCCCGTTGCGTTCTCAATCACGTCGCTCATTGGAATTCTCGTCTCGTCTGCCAGTACAATTTTGTACGACGAAACTTACTGGAACCCGCTGGACGTTTTGAACAAGTTTTTGGACGGAAACACCAAGGGAGACAGGGGAGGTGTGTTTCTGATTGCGTTTGGATTCGCCATTGCCCAGCTTGGAACAAACATCTCGGCTAATTCGCTCTCAGCTGGAACCGACATGACTGCGCTTTTGCCAAAGTACATCAGTATAAGAAGAGGAGGATTCATCTGCGCCGCTATTGGCTTTGCTATCTGTCCATGGAACCTGTTGTCTTCGAGCAACAAGTTCACAACTTATTTGTCCGCCTACGCGGTGTTTCTATCTTCGATCGCTGGAGTGTACTTCTGCGATTATTTCATCCTCAGAAAGGGATACATTGTCTTGAAAGACCTGTATGTGGCCAACAAGTCAAGTGTCTATTTCTACACGGCAGGCTTCAACTTTAGAGCCATCATTGCGTACTTGTGCGGTATTGCGCCAAACATTGTCGGTTTCGTGGGAGCAACAGGAACTCACACTGTTCCGGACGGAGCCACCAAGGTGTACTACTTCAGTTTCTTCACCGGTTACGCCAGCTCGGCTAGTGTCATGCTGCTGCTATCCCTACTGTTTCCGGTCAAAGGACTGCCGGAAGGTCCGATTTTTGAGAAGAAGTGGTTTGAAGAGTGGAAAGATGTGGAGGAATTTGACGAGTTTTTCCACAACCAGAGGGTGAAGGCGAGCGAAAAGGAGTAATGAAGTTCAATGTGTTTATCTGTATCAATGCCAAAGAAAGTTTTCTGATAAAAGCCAGCACAGCGGTGCGCCGTGCGGTTTCTGTGAGTGCCGCTTGACGTTACAATAAGCCGAAGCACCGCATTCGCGATGTTTATCCGAAGTTTCATTCTGTCAGAGATGTCAATCTGTGTCAGTTCCGGAGGGATTTCCCTGATAAGATAAGAAAAAAAAGTGCGAGGATCTACGATTTTACACTAAAAAGATAGGAGGCGTTATCTTTCTGGTAGCAAATGAAAAGCCACCTGTTTTAAAGCAGGGAGCAACTGGTTATAAAGGAGCCACATTTCACCAATTTGTCCCAGAACTTTCCGAATGATTTTTCTTGTAGATCCAACATGACAGGCAAGGAAAAATCGTACATCGAGATCGTTTCGGACGACCTGGGGAAGGAGAAGGGGTATTTGGAGAAAAACGTTGGTTTCAAGCAGACAGACGTTCTCGAGGTTATTTCCATCGAGGAACAGGATGACGTCGGGTCGTTGTTCCAGCTGGACGACCAACAGCTCGAAAGAGGTCTTGAACAGAGACACATCCAGATGATTGCCCTGGTGGGAGTCTTTGGTACAGGTTTGTTTTTGGGAAGTGGTGGTGCTTTGGCAAAAACTGGTCCTGCTGGTATTCTCATCTCTTACGTGGTTGTTGGTGTCATTGTTGGTTTGAACCAGTTGGCTATTGCCGAGGTGGCTGCCCTGGCTCCGCTCACTGGTGCCACCGTTAGACACTCCGAAATTTTCGTTGATAAAGCTGTTGGTTTTGCGCTCGGATGGCTAAACGTCTGGTCGGCTATTATGCCGGGATCTCTTGTTTCGGCAGCGTTGGTCATTGAGTACTGGAGTGATCTGAGTCCGGGCGTTTGGATTACGGTTCTGATGATTCCTATGGTTGCGAGCAACATGTTATCTATCCGTTTCTACGGTGAGATGGAGTTCTTCTTTGCGTGCCTGAAGATTCTACTTATCGGAGGAATCTTCTTCATGAGTCTGTGTATCGACTTGGGCGGTGTCAAGGGCCAAGAGAGACTCGGCTTCCACTACTGGCACCACCCGGGACCATTTGCCGAGCACATACTGACCGGTAACATTGGAAAGTTTGTCGGATTCTGGTCCTGTTTGAGTTCTGCAGTGTACTCCTTCGCAGGAGTTCAAAACATTGCTCTGCTTGCAGGCGAAGTCAAGAACCCTCGTACCAACATTCCAAAGGCAGCAAAGAGAATTTTCTACAGAGTCACCGGCCTGTACATTCTTTCTATCTTCATGCTGACACTGATTGTTCCTTATAACGATCCAAAGATTGCAACCAGCTCTGGAACTGCTTCGCACTCTCCGTACGTTGTTGCTATTCAAAGAGCAGGTGTTAAGGTGCTCCCATCAATTTTCAACGCCGTGGTTCTCAGTTCTGCGTGGTCCGAAGCCAACACTCAACTATTGCAAGGCTCAAGAAACTTGTATTCTCTTGCATCCAAAAATCAAGCTCCCAAAATTTTTCTCCGTTCCTCCAAAAGAAAACTCCCATATGTCGGAATTCTGTTTACGGCCATGTTCATGCCTTTAGCTTACATGGCATGCAACGACAGTGCTGCAAACGTTTTCAACTGGTTCCAAAACCTCACTTCGTCTCTGACTCTGCTTTTATGGGTGCTCATTTCGGTCGTTCATATCCGTATGACCAGAGCTCTAAAGGCACAGGGCATTCCAAGAAGCAAGCTTCCGTTCTCACACCCACTCGCTCCAGCTGGTGCATGGATCTCGATGATTATCTCTGCCCTTCTCTTGGTCACAGGTGGATTTACGATCTTTATACACGGTCAATGGTCCGTTTCGGGACTGTTCTCTGCTTACTGTTCGCCTATTGTGTTCATCCTGCTCTATGTCTTTTGGAAGCTCCTCAAAAAAACCAAGCAAATTCCTTTGCAGGAAATTGACTTTGTTACTCTGTTCAAAGACGTCGAGGACAAGCCGGAGACCCCAGACCCACCACTCAAGGGATGGAGATGGATCACCATTCTATGGTCATAAAACTTATATTGAATGTTCTGTAACTATTATGTACTGCAGGTAGACAAGTTTTTTATTATACTGACTTTAGTTATTCTATTAAAAAACGTGCCTTCCAGGGATCTTGCACGTGTCCGAGATTGCATATTTTTGATCTTCGGCTAATATTGCATTGCATGTTTTCCTCGAGCACGCATGGACCCTGTTGACCACATGGTTACCCCAGGCACAAACATTGCACTATATATGAAACCCCGTGCCCGGGAAAACAGACAATGCCAAATACATTTTTTCACAAGCTACCAATATGATTTTTCCTTCGCTTGTTCTTCCGTTAGTGTTTGCCATTAGTGCCCACGCGGAAATTTACACCATCGATGGGATAGTCCACTATTCTCCTGTCTCAAACGAGTTTTCTGACCTCACTCAGGTATCTAACAGCTCCCGAAAAACAAATGGTGGCTACTACAACACCTCGCATGTGTCCGACGAAGAGTACGGAGTGTACAACTTTTGCAACATGCCTCATGTGAGAAAAGACAAATACCCTTCAGTCAGCTCGGATTACAAGCTCCAGTTTGTGGAAGTGATACACCGCCACCACAAACGGACTCCGTATGCTTCGAATTGCTACAAAAGAGAAAATCTTGCTCTTTACTGCGACGATGCAGTGAATAATTATTATACCGAGTTTAGGACTTTCAACGAAACAAACGACACCCTCAAAATTTCCTGGTCAAACTACCAAAATCCCAACAACCCCTTCAGCTTCATTGACAATGGCTACAACGGCACCTGTCAATTCCCCCAGATTTCCTACCACGGCCTCCAGGATTCGTTTCAACACGGCGAGGACCTGAGAGGGGTTTACGGTGACTTGTTGTGCTTTCTTCCGGAAAAATACTCTTCTGACCTGGTCGGTTATAGAGTCACCAATAATGTCATCACATCTCAAGTGGCTGGCGCTCTTATCAAGGCAATGTATCCAGACGAGTACGGCATCGATGTAAAGATCGAGGTTGATGATTTTGACGCACTCGAACCGTCATACTCATGCGAATTTTCTACAGATGTCAAATCGGCCATTACGTCCAGTGAAGAATGGAAAGATCATCTCGATCTTGCAAAAGACCTTTACGACGAGTTGGCTGAGATTACTGGAATCACTGAGGACGACGACACCTGGTATGCTTCATTTGACCACTACTTCGATAACACTGCTTTTAGAACATGTCATGGCTATGACCTGACTTGCAACGTGGACAACTCGTCTCTTTGCATGACCGAAGAACAGGCAGAACAGATCTTCCGTCTGGGCGACTTTGAGTACAACTACCAGTACCGTATCCACGGGAACTCAACTCTGTACGCAGCGACCCATTATGGTGCCTACTTCAACGAGTTGAAACACCGTATGCTGGATAAGAAAAGTGGAGCGTTGCCTCTCAAATACTCACACAACGTTGCTCACGATGGATCATTGGCAAGTATTATGGCCTTTTTGCAGATCAACTTTCTGAGGTGGCCTGGAATGGGCTCAGAGTGCATTTTTGAGCTCTACGAAGGAAGAGATGGGGAATGGTATGTCAGAATCCTCTATGGCGGACAGGTTCTTGAGACCACTGGTCCTCTCGGAACTGTCGATCTGGTGAATTTGGAAGAATTTGTGGAGTACATTGAAAGTTTTATTGGTAAAGATGCTGAGAAGTTGGTGAGCTTCTGCAGCACCTGAAAAATAGCCATCAAGCTTGAGCAAGGCTTTTCGGTTTCCCCCGTTCAAAATAAATGTCAACTTTCATTAAGCTGCTTAAATCACTTCATACTCTGTTTCACTCCTTATAGACCCTTCCATCTTTCATCACAAAAACAACTTCCCGCAATGCTTCAATTCCCTCTCTGGGATCTTTTTCCAGGGCGACGATATCAGCAGCTGTGCCGTTTCCAAGCCATCCAAAATTCCTTCCACACCGATGGCCCCCGCATGCAAGCCAGCCGTTATACGTAAGAGCCCTTAAAGTGTCTTCCAACGGAACTCCAGCCTCAAAGAACAGTTCTGCTTCTCTAATATTCTCCCCGTGATTGAACGTTCCAGTGTCTCCACCACAGGCCTGAACCACGCCCATTTTCCACGCATTGTAAGTTTTTGTCAGCATGCTCTTGAAGTTATCCCCGTACAATCTCTCCGCAATGGTCAGTGTTGGCACCAGAATGCACTTGTTCTCTTTGAGTACTTGCAGAGTCTCCTTGTCGCACCAAAAACCATGTTCAATAGTGGACGCTCCTGCTTTGGCTGCCATCTGAGCCGCGCGATTGGTAGCACAATGTGCCGCAACGGGACAACTGGCGTTTTCAGCCTCTTCACACAACACATTCATCTCGTGCTGCGTGTATAAGACAACATCGGGGTTTGGGTTCTCTGGTGGGAACATTACCGAGGACAAGTATGGATGTGGCGTTGCAGGCGGAAACCTCATGGTTCGTTTTCTGTAATCGGCAAAAAATTTGATAACGTCGCATCCCATGCCTAATCTTCGTCTGACAGCCTTTCTTATCTCGTCTTCCCCGTCACATTCCTCGCTTGTCACTGGCATTCTCGTCCCACCAATGATGTTTTCCGTGTGCGTCTTGATTCCCGTGACGGATGCGAGCACCTTGGTGGCCACGAACAGTCGGGGCCCAATGGCGATCCCACGGTTGATCGCGTCGCGAAAGTTGGCATCAGCCTCCTGCATTCCCTCCGAACCGAGGTCCCGGTACGTTGTGTAGCCGCACATCAGCGCGGTACGGCAGTGATTAGTGGCCCTAATCACGCGCTCCACAAAACTCTCGTCCCGCTTTTGCTTGGCATTATCTGCCTCGTCGTATGAATGAAGAAAGATGTGTGTGTGCGAGTCCACAAATCCAGGAAGGACGTATTTTCCCCGGAGATCAATGTCATTTTCTCCGATGTCTGCATCAATTGAGTCTCTATAAACAGTTTCGACAATCAATCCTATCACAGGATCAATTTTGTACGAGACATTGCTCAAAAACTCGAGCTTTATAGGATCAAAAATTGTGCTCGTGTGGACAAAGAATGGCGGCGGAGAGACGGCTCTCAATTTCTCCAGTCTTTCGTATTCCGCTTTGGACTTGGGCACAGGCGCTGGATTTGTCGCCTGGGACGTTGAGCAACACTCACACGACATTGTGGTACTTCAGTGCCGCTAATTAGGTAGCCGCGAGCGGCGAGTTTCTATTTCTCATATATATGCGAATCGCTAATCGCAATTTTTTTCCGACCGGATCTTCTATCTTGTCGCGATCAAAAAATTACCTGTTCGAGGAGCAAGAAATGCTCAGATAAGAAGATTCTGCGTCTCACGTGACACGATCTCCAAAAAAACTTTTACAGCACCGGAACTGTGCCACAACAGTGAATGCTCAGCAAGAAACTGCTTACCAGCAGCAATCCCTTCGACCAGGTGACTCCGTTCTCTTGCAGAACTAACGTTCTTCAACACAAGTACCAGATTCAATGTGGCCGTGGCGACAATTGACAAGGAAAACCAAAAAAGAACTGGGGAATACGACCTCAGCTCCTCCAATGTTTTATTGATCACTCGCAGAGAGGCCTCCTGAACTTGATATGGAAGTGTACTGTCTTTGCATTCGAAGCAGCTATGGCACAGCAGCGGAGACACTGTGAGCCACAGAAGATCAGTAGATCTACCGAAACTATCAATCAGAAGCTCGACGCTCAGAACGGGACAGCCCGTTGTTTCTCCGTATGCTTGGATGTATAAATCGAGTCTGTCTCTTAGATTCATGAATTCAAGCTGGTTTTCTGGCTCCAAAAGTCCCAGAATCTGATACCTCGTGATGCCCAGGGAGCAAGGTCTGCCCAGAACCAATGTCGAATTCACCTCCATAGTCAGCAAAACTTTCAACAGTTTTGTACGAGAAACCAGTCGACAAACTCTACCGGTGAGGGGCACAGAACAATGGAAGTTTGCAAGACGAAGCTTCTCGGCGATTCCACACGCCATGGAGAGAGTCTTCCAGATGGATTTTCCCGTCTCGGGATCGAGCGATTCGTAGATTGCATAGTAAACCAATGCCAGTAATGCATCTCCGTCTCCTTCACCAATCTTTGACGTCATCAGCTCGGCCACTTTTTGTTGCAACATGATTTTTATTGGCACAAAATCTAGATGACTTCTCATGAGATGAGCCGCTGACACAAGCAGTATCAACATGGCAAAGAGCCTCTCGTAAGGTGCATAGTTCTTGATCATTATGTCAAAATGGAAGAATGTGTCAGGCAACAAGGGAAATTTCGGATATATGTTGCGAAGATAATTCTCAATGAGCAATCTGTAGTGATCTGTGTTGATCAGGGAAAAGTCAAAATTGATCTTGATTGGTGGCAGATTCTTGTATATTCCCAACTGACTTAGTGAAGAGATATCAGTCCCAATATTCAACGTCCGAGCTGTCAGATAGGCCATGGTCACAGGAGAAGTGGGCCCAAAATATTGAGGTGCCGAGATTGAGTCTTCAATGAAACAGCCTCCTTTGATGGACTCAAACACGTCGCTTTCGGTGGGGGCAGAAATCAAACGGTTGCTTCTTCTGTCAATCTTGCGCTCGTACTTCTTGAGATCATTTTTCAGTTCCTTGATCTTATCGTCGAGACTCTTGATGTACTTTCGTGAGACGGTTGTTCCAAGTCCTTCGTCATAGTACTCGCATATTGTTCCCATAGTCTTGCAATTGTTGCAGCATGGGAGACGAAAATCACATTTCTTCTTCCGCTTCTTGCATATGATGCACGCTGGTAGCATCGTGGATCAACCTTCTGCTCTTTTAAGCCTTAGTAATGGGCCATCCTGAACTTGTTTATGGAACTCAAATACTCTTCAATGTTCGCGACCGGAAATGTAATGCTGTCGCGATAAGAGTGAAAATATTTCGCAACACCGAGATCTGAGCCGCAACCGCGTATCTAAATACCTTCCTTCGGTCTCGAAATTTTGGCGTATAAATCGGCTCCTGGCCGACCTGCACAACTGAATATTGGCCAATCCTGCTGCCCAAAATGAGTGAGCTGTTCGATCTGTTGATGACGCCTGTCACTGCCTGGGGTGCATTTCTTTGGGCCTTGCTCTTGGGATTATTATGGTTGTACCAGTTCACCATCAAGCCGGCCTCGCCCAAGATACCGGGCCTCGCCGAGCTCCCTGGTGCTATACCACTCTGGGGCAATCTCAAACAGCTTGGAACTGACCATCCGACAAATCTGCAAAAACTGGCCAAGAAGTACAACATGCCGGTTTTCCAGTGTCTCTTTGGAAACCAGCGGATCGTGTTTATCAACTCGTACGACACGGCCCGAGAATGGTTTATTAAGAACCAAACTGCGCTGATCGACAGACCTGTTTTTTACACTTTTCACAAACTTGTCTCCACTTCTCAGGGACTTACAATCGGGACGTCTCCTTGGAACGACATTTGTCGTAAGAGACGTTTGAACGTTCAGAGATATATGACCACACCTGCAATTCAGGAACGTGCGCAGCTGATCGATGTGGAATCCTACTCCCTTCTCCGAGACTTATGGCAAAATACAAAAAATGGTTCTTTGGAATATCCTTACAACTACACCCAGAGATTGGCACTGAATTTCACCACGATGTTGAGCTACGCTATCAGATTTGACAACCTAAAAACCACTCTTTTGAGCGAGATCCTGGCTATTGTGAAAATCATCTCGTCTTTCCGCTCCACTAACGACAACTTGCAAGACTTTATACCTATTTTGAGATTGCTTCCAGAAAACGACAAGCGCAAATTAGCAATGCAGTCGAGCAAAACGAGAGATCAGTGGCTCGATACGCTCACAAAGGCAGCTGTTTCACACAAGGCTGATAGAAGCAGTATTGTCGGTGACTTTGCAAACAGTAGCGGAACTGGAAGACTGAACTTGGACGATATTAAATCAATCTGTGTTGGACTCGTCTCTGGTGGTTTTGAGACAATCGGATCCACAAGTGCACTTATCTTTGCACAATTGGTGACTGAAAAGGGCAGCGAATGGCAGGAGAGAATTTATCAAGAGTGCATTTCCTACTATGGCTCAGCCGAGGTTGCCTGGCAAAAAGTCCTTCTTGAGCAGAAGTGTGAGTTTGCAAATTCTTTTATCAGAGAACTGTTGAGAATGTATGCCGTGATTCCGCTGCTTCCAGCACGCAAAACTATGGGAACTTTTGAGTACAACGGAGCCACTATACCATCAGGAGTGACAGTGATTTTGAATGCTCAGGCCACGAACCACGACGAACAACATTTTGGCAGCACTGTGGATGACTTTATTCCAGAAAGATTCATGGAAGAGAGTAATATCAACACTCTTCCTTACCATTTCACCTTTGGCGCGGGATCAAGAGCATGTACGGCGGTGAATCTGTCTGTCAGAATACTTTACACTGTTCTGACACGGACTTGTATGCTGTTCAAAGTTCACAGTAGTCCGGGAAGAATGCCAGTGACACACTATATAGATTATGCAGAGGAGAGAACTGCGCAGACAAACTGGCCGAAGAATTTTGGTGTCAGGTTGGAAGCGAGAGATCAGGCTGTGTTGGAGAAATGCTTTGCACTCTCCGAGGAAAGCTGCGAAGAACTCCTTGGTTATTCCATTGAGAGAGACACCGAAAAACCAAAATAGATATTCAAAGGTGAAACCGTATTTTACAAAGCATGAAATAAAAAATGTTTTAGCTTCCTGCAAAATTAAACTATATCAAATGATACTAATTTTCAAGTGATAAGTTCTGAGCAATTGAGACCGACGCAGAATCATTCTCGGATTACGACCTTAAATCTCATAGCGGAACTCTGGGTTTTCAAAATCGGTCAGGTCTCTGAACTCAATGAGCTCCTCTTTGGGATAGCTCTTTTCCTCGTTGTTTCTCTTTTTGTTGGCCCTGATATTGATAAAAAGTAACATGCCAAGAGAGATCAGAGAAACACAGTTGCAAACGACAATGGCCGTTTTTGCTCCCACATATTTTGGAGCTTGCTTTGTGATAAATGTCTGAGGACCAGCAGACATTCCAGAGCAGTATCCAACGAGATAAATGGCATTGACCACAATTTTTTTAGTGTGTCCTGCGGTATTCGACGCAATGCACGATAGCATGCAGACCATTCCAAGCGGACCCACACCAAAAATGTACAATCCTGCCAATCTGGCAGCAGGCTGTTCTGCAAAAGCCAAAAGACAGCTTCCAATGATCACCAAAACGGTGACAAAAATTCCCATTGCAATTCTGGAGCCAATGAATTTCGTCAGATACGCCAAAAGGATGCAAAAGATAATCTGAACACCGCCATTCGGAGTGTTCATCAAAAACGCCTTGTGAGTGCCGTATCCCAGGTCTCCCGAGATGAGGATCGACTGGAAGTTTGTGGTTCCACCATTTGGAATCTCAGATGTGACACCGTAGACAAAGTAGCACCAGGTCCTGGGATCCATAAAAGCCTCTCTAACTTGGTACCATTTGAACTGCTTGTTTCCAAACCCTTGCTCGTTTGTCCTGATTCTTTGGACAACCAGCAGTTTCTCCTCCTCCGTTAAAAACCAAGCCTTGGCTGGAACGTCAGGAATATGGAAGAAAATTGCAATGCCTGTCAGAATGGTCAGAATTCCAACGATAATAAAGAGAACCCTCCAAGGCTCAATGCTGTACGAGTCCGAATGAATAGCGATACCGTATGCAATCAGAGATCCAATAATTGTCCCCGCTCCGTTGCAAGAAAACCAGATAGCCGAGCGCAAAAACTGCTCCTCCTTCTTATACCATTGGGAGGTCAAAATGACAAAAGCAGGAGTCACGCCGGATTCAAAGACTCCAAGAAGGATTCTTGTGCTGAGAAATCCTCCATAAGATTGAGAGGCAGCCTGGCAAGCAACAATTATTCCCCAGATCACCACGAATAAACTCAGCACTTTTGCAACCGGAAATCTCTGCAAAAATCTGGATGCGGGGAAAACGAAAGCCAGGTAGCCGAGATAAAATCCTGTACCTGTCCAGCTGTACATGGTACCATGCATACCGAGATCAGTGCGAATGTCCATAATTGCAGCGTATGAATTAGAGACTTTGTCCATATATTGAATCGTGTAGAGACAGCACATCAGGGGAAGAAGATACAGATCGATCTTCCGTAACAGACGTCTGTTTGTTTCATCGTCGATAATATGATCTTTGCCTTTGAGAGCGTATTGGAGTGCAATATCATCTGCCTTTGTGACCTCAGGAATGGAGTGTAAAGACTCGACCTCGATCTGATCGGTTTTTTCAGACATAGTGCTATGTAAGCGTTAATTTGCTAGAACGAGAAGGTGACTTTTACCTAGAACGTCCCCTTTATATATGTGACTTCTTTTTATCAGGGTAATATTGTCACTGTTATCAGGTATAGAGCATGTGAAGCTGTGGGGGCGCATAAAGAAGGGTGCATCAAAGGGGTAGATATCTCCAAAAAAGGAACGCCGCAGCTTATCTCCTTTGGGACAACCCCGAAATCCGTCACGAGCAGTGAATGCAATGATTGTTGGAGAAATTGAAATATTGATAAGGGTTTTTCTTGATCTGCCAAGCACTTTCGCCGTCTTTGTGTAAGTGTTACAGAGAAGCTGGATCCGCGCGCGCTCTTTTTTTTATCTCACTTTTGTTATCACGATCTAAAACTTATCGCGAAGAGATCTCGAAATCCGTCGCGATCGCGTCTCAGACAAATATATTCTCAGGCAGTGCGATCCTGGACCTGAGATAAAAATGAATAATTCACAAGAAGTTGCTAGTTCACAAACAGATATTCGGCCATCATTACCATGTCAAGCTTTACTGTTCCTAACCTGTATGAGGTGGCTGGTAGACAAGCAGTGGTCACCGGTGGTGGCTCCGGAATTGGCCAGATGATATGTAAGGGTTTCGCAGCCAACAGCGTGAGTGTTGCAATTGTGGACCTGTTTGAAGACCGATTGGCCGAGACCAAGGAGATATGCGAGAAGATCAAAGAGGAGACAGGCTCGACATGCGAGATCACCACATTGTGCTACGATATCGGTGATCCTGAATCCAACAAGAAACTGGTGGAATACATCGACAAGAACTATGAGTCTGTGGACATTCTGATCAACTGTGCCGGAATCAGAAGACAGAACTCCGTGGTCTACGAGCAGGGTGAGTCACTGGAGAAATTGCATCAAGCCACCAACTCAATTACCTGGAAGGACTTCAGGGACACGTTTGATGTGAACGTTTTTGGGATGTATTTTCTGACTGTTGGACTGGTGAAGAAGCTTGGAGAAGCTGCTGAAAAGGGAGACGGTAGAGGCTGTGTCTTGTGTTTTTCCTCGCCATGTTCGGTGCACAACAACCAGTTTGTTCCCACATACCAGCTCTCAAAAGCTTCTGTCGACCACATGGTGAGGATCATGGCTGCTGAGTTTGCTGATAAGTATATCCGTGTGAACGCCATCTCTCCAGGGTTGTATGAGAGTCGTATGACGCCAATGAGCAATGATGATCCAACCTCAAACATCAAGTATGTCCATCTTGTTCCGGCAAAAAGGGCAGGTTATGCAGAGGAGATGGTGGCCTGTGTTTTGTTCCTCTGTTCCAAGGGCGGTGCTTATATGGACGGAAGAAACATCAGAATGGAGGGAGGTAGGTTGTTGACTTTGAAAGGTCACATGTACAGCGATGAGTAGTTCCAAAAGTACAAATACAATCTTATATAAACCCTAGGCTCACCGATGGACAGTACTGCAAACACTGTCCTAGTATGTTCAAAGACAACAGCAGTGAAATTCCTCAACTCCCGGCATTTACTTCCTGATCTCCTTCAATCCAAAATCGCATCAACACTCTGAATATACTCATAGTAGAACGCAATGGTCCAGAGATGAGAACTGAACTTGATGTACTCGTTCACACCGTGCTCCTTAGTGAAAACACCAGGGATCTCGCCCGGTCTGTACCTGTAAATATGGTTTGTCAAGTTCCAGAAGTACTTGGTGTCAGTATTCCCCGAACCAATTCCCGGAGAAACAACGATCGGCTCGGTGAATCTTTCTGGGTCGGCAATTTCTTCGTAGACGTGTCTGATGGTTCCGGCAAAGATTTCCCAGTGCTGGTCGTTCGTTGGAGTCAGAGGAGCAACTTCAACATGCTGAACCGACTTGAGGTGGAAATGGCCTTTTTCAGTCGTCGGAATCACTTCAACAGGTTCAGAACCTTTCAGTTCATAGGACAATCCAAGACCGTACTTTTTGGCGATTTTCTTCGCGTTGTCCACATACTTCATGAACGCGATAATCACGGACTCTTCAATGGCAATTCTGGAATTTGCAGTCAATCCTACAAATTCGGGTAGAGCATTCGATTTGGAACCACCGGATATAATATCCAGAGCTTGCGTTGTCCTGATAGCATATCCTTTGTTCAATGTCTCGTCAATGTAGTTCATGACTTTCTTGTTTGCACTGCTACTCTCCGCCGCAGAAAGAATCGCTTCTTTCAACACCTCGTCAAGGTCAACAGAATGCTCCGCCATGCAAACGTACTGCCAATAAGCTGGGTTCTTCTCGGTGAAATACGTTGGAAACTCATCTCTTTCAATTTCGACAATCAACTCGCCCATGATACCAATCGACGTGTGTTTAGGAGGAACCGAGGAGTGCCCACCAGGAGTCTCCAGAGTGAGCTCCAAGTCTAAATATCCTTTCTCTCCGGTTCCGGGAATGGACATCGTGACTCCTTCCAACTCCACCAAACTGACTCCTCCCTCGTCAATCACAGCGTAAACCGAGTTTTTGCCAAGTTTCTCCTCCAAACGATCACCATTCTTGTTTCTTCGGCCGCCGACTTCCTCGTCAAATCCGAACGAGAAAATAACGGTTCTCTTCGGCTCAAATCCACTCTTCATGAGCTCTTCTGCAGACTCAAACAGCGCAATCAAAAGGTCCTTGCAATCCGCAACTCCCCGGCCATAGAGGTACGTTCCGTCAAATTCTCCCTCAAATGGATCGTGCTCCCATTGCGGAAGACTCGTGTCAGCAACAGGAACTGTGTCTTGGTGTGCCATCAAAACCAGCGGCTTTAAGCTAGAATTGGAGCCCTGCCATGTGTACAACAAACCATGATAGTTGACCTTTTCCAGATCAACATTGCTGTAAAAGAGAGGAAAGGTTTCCCGGAGAAACCCCTCGAATATATCAAACTTAGACCAGTACTCAGGGTCCTCTTCAATAGTTTCAGGAGCATCGTCGGCAACCTCAGTTTTGTGTCTGATAGCGTTTTGCAGCTTCAACAAAGAACTGTTCTTGAAATCTTCATCATTGATGATCTTATCTAGCACTTTCACATTGTCGTAATACGTTGCAGGCCTGTAGTATGAAGGAATAGGACACTGTGGCTCGTATTGGACGGTGCTTTTGTCTCCGCCAGGAACCAAGTAACCCGTTCTGGTAACGACAAGTATCGCACACGCCAATGCACTGCATACCCAAGGCAACCAAACCGGCTTTCTGGTTGTTATCTTCTTATCATTCATTTTGCTCAATCCATTGCACACGGAAAAGAATATCCGTAAAGTTGAACTTCTTTGCGAAAACCTTCCTTCTTATCAAGGAAAAAAAATTCCTCGGTCCCAGTTTATGCAGCTTATGTAATCAGAGGCCAGCTTATCAGCCGATAAGAGATATTCCTTCGGAGTGTTGGTAGTGTATGCCACGACCCGTCGAGGTCATGATGATGTTCCAGTTTGCAAGTTGTGCAGATGGTTTTGGGAAAGAAGATCATGTTCATCGGGATATTGAGGAACTTGGTTACTGGTTGTTCGAAGATGAACGGACAGAGGCTACAAATACAGAAACAGCTTTTACTCTCCTAATACCCACTGAATGATGAGTGTGATTACTAGAGGTTTCTTATTCTGGTGGCTGAATCTCTCAATGTAGCTGGATTGCCCGTTGCTACATTTGAACGGGCATTTTACTGAAGCACGTCGATCGACGCGTCGATGTACTGACTTTGTAGAATTTTTTTGGCGTTGAATAAAATCACTTCAAATCGTCTTTTGGTCTGTTTGTTTTGACTGTCACAAATCTTCACATTGCCAATTGCACAATGCCTACCCTCAAACGTGCTCGACAACAGCTCAAGGAACAACTCAGCACTTATGAACTACAGGACGACCACAGTGAAACAACAAACCTTCTTCGGTCTGTGCTCTCCACCATTAACGATCCCAAGTCCAACCTCGACTTTAACGACGACATCAATCCTCTGCTGCCAATTCTGTTACAGTACCTGAACTATGATGACACCAAGCTCTCGTCACTTGCAATTATTGCTTGCTTGCAAAACAAAAATTTGGGAGTCAACTCTCGGCTGGTTGAGCTCGGCGACGAACTGATCACGCTTGTGGACGGAGCCGCAGACAGACACAAGATGCTTCACATCCTCACACAGCTGTTTCCGGTGGCATGTGAGCCCTGTAAAAGTTTGTTTCTAGGAAATCGAGACCTCACAAACGAGTTGACCAATGAAATCACGCTGATCATGAACGCGGCTCCAGAGACTTGTCGATCTAGGATCTACGATGTGTTTGCGTTGTTCTCTGCGGCATGCATCGACGAGTCCTGTCGTGTTCCTATTGCCGAGCAGTACATTTTATTGATGATCAAAGTGGTGCAAATGGATAATTCCTCGGACAACTTAGTGATCAAAAGTCTGGCCGTGTTGATTCTACTCAAGGTCTGGAACCATATAAAGAAGGAAACGCTCGAGGACAACCAGCAACTGCTGGCGTTGCAAAACTTGAGCGAAATTCTCATTGTTTCGCTCTGTTACAAGGAAAACACTGTGGAACAGAAGAAAATAGCGATCGAGGGATTGGCCTTTTTGTCTCTGAATATACCATTAAAGCAGACCTTGAGAGAAAATCAACATCTTGTTGCTGCTCTAACTAGAGAAATGACGGAAGACAACGCTTATGGGGTCTTGTGCATTTTTGCAAACCTCACCACTTACAACAAGATCCTCACGAGCGAACAGGATTCGATAAGGTCTCTGAAAGGGTACTCAACTTTGAGCAATATTGACACCCAGACAGGCCGAAAGAAGCCGCATGCTCAGGATAACGACAGTGAGATCTCAGAGTTTGTACAGATACTGCTGAAGGACTACCAGTTTGCTGGATCAGTCGGCAGTCTGACAAAACAACAGACTTACACCACGTCTCGGCGCTGGCAAGAAAAGGTGATTCAGGTGGTGCATAATTTGTCTCATGAGTCGAAATTTCGGCCGGAGGTTGTGAAACAAGGTGGTCTAAATATAGTTCTTGGATACCTGGTGAACAAATCCCAAGAAATCGATTACAAGAGTGATGGAATTAAGGTGAAAAGCCCCGTGAGTGATCCAGAGACGAGGATAATTGCAATCAAGACGCTAGCAAAAATACTTGTGAGCAGCAATCCAAGTCTCGTTTTCAAACGGTTCGAGGCAGTGACCCCAATTCCGTTTTTGCTGGAGATTGTGGTCCAATATGACAGCCAAATCAACGGGTCTAGCAATACCGCCAATCTTCCTTTAGCCGGTACCGAGGTTGAACCAATTGACACATTTAACTGCTTGATTGCGCTTGTCAATCTGACATCGCTGGAAGAACAAGAGATCAAACAAGTTGTTGTCAAGCTCGGCTGGACTGCCATTGTCAATCTGATGCTCTCTCCGGACGTGCAGATCAGAAGAACTGTTCTGGAGCTCTTATCCAACATCATTTTGTCACCTACATGCTCTGAAAAATTCTTCAATTGGAGCTCTGAGTCCGACGCCAACTACAAAAGCTTCAAGATGCTCGTTCAGTTGATGGATCTGGACGACTTGGACTCCCAGACAGCGGTTTTGAACATTTTCGCCAATTCCAGTGATTTTCAGATGATTTGTGAGCTGCTGGGAAACTCTAAGTTTTTTCTTGAGAGGATTTTGGGGATTGTAGAGCGCCAGGGCCAGGACGAAGAACTTCTGTTGAGGGCTTTCTACATTCTGCAAAATATCTCACATCTCAGCAAAAATCAAACCCTGGTCGAATTGGCAGCGCCGTCTTTGAAAGCTACTGTTGCTGGACTCTTGAGAACGATTGAAAATACAGAAATAAAGGCAATGGCCTTGGATGTGTGTAAGCAGTTGAAAATCTGACTACACATGACTACACAAACCTACCCTCAATGAGCGAGCGGAACTCTTTGATCCACTTCTCCTGGTCTTCTCCCGAGGAACCTCGCACAGCCAGATAAATTCTGTTGTCCACAGGGATCTCATTGATGCCAGTGTTGTTTCCATCCACCAAAATACCCCCCGTTTCTTCTAATATAACCCATGATGCACAAACATCCCAGCTAGAAACTATATCAAAGTAGCCGTCGATGGCTCCCGTTGCAATATGACACAAATTCATGGCAGCAGAGCCGAAGGAACGAAATCCGTGAATGTACCCGCCTTCTTCGGCCAACAAACTCTTCAAAAGACTCGTTCTGAGTTCAAAATTTCCCCCAGATCTTTCAGATCCAGACTCGTACGCAATCAGTGATTTTTGAAGAGTAAGACGAGAGGTGATTTTCGGTAACAATTTCCCGTTCAAATGGGCCCCTTTGCCTGTAATGGCAGTAAACATTTGGTCCAAACTTGGATTGTAAACCACTCCGACAGTAGGTTTCCCATGAATCGTGAATCCCAGCGAGGTGCAGAAGTACGGGAAGTTGTGAAAGAAATTAGTAGTACCATCAATGGGATCAATAATGAAGCATGGTTCGTTTGGAATTGGCTCACCAGCAAAGGATTCCTCTCCAATGAATTTGTAGGCAGGAAATTTCTCCATGAGGGTAGTTTTGATGAGCAATTCCACCTCTTTGTCGGTCTCTGTCACTAAGTCGACTGCATTTTTCTTGTCGGCAGCACTCACTTTGCCGGCATTTGATTTGATGATAACTCCAGCCTCTCTGGCAACATTCACAAGTTCTATAAGGATCAGATCGAGATCAGGAGCTGACATCTTGAGAGGCTGCTAATTGTGATGAAGCAAGCAAGAAAGAAAGAATTTGTGGAGAAGTTGAAGTATTTTTCGAGATGTCAAAATAATTCTCGGGCTGTGTTAGCTGCAGAGCAGAAAGGTGGATAATCAATACATCAGTCATGTTTGATGGAAGCAGAGACTTGATATTGGAAGCATATAGTAATTTTCTCACTCTTGGTAATGGTTTCTTTGGAATACCGCTCGATCGTGTCCTTGAGTAGCACCACTGACTCGTCAAATCACGTTTTTTTATGTAATTGCACGCTTAAAGCGGAATCGAGCATTTTGAAATCTGAACCCTCGGGACAGGTAAGGTTATTTACTTTGAGCTGAGGGACTTGGCGCGTTTGTTGCTTCATCAAGCCAATCACACTAGCTTGTTGTCATTCCGATGAGAAGAGATTATTTTTTTTTGGGAAATCAGGTTTGGTAGCAGGAAACTCCAAAAATTAAAACAGTCTATAACTAATAAACGAGAACTTACTTTTTACAACTTATCATCAAGCAGTCGGACACCAACCCGAATCGATCCGCACTTGTATTTTAGGTTAAGGAAAAGTATCCAAGAATTGTAAATCTTGCAGAACGTCGAAGTCCAAGGTCAAAAAGTCGGACGGGTTGATTTCAGTTGCCAAAGCTTTTTCCGTTGCGCCAGCTTCCTGCTCTTTGGATTGAGAAACATCAGGTTCTTGTCCGACACCGGCCCTAGTGAACTCCAGGAAGTTGACTTTGTTCACTGTGCTCGGTCCATGGTCGATGCCGATATCTGTTAGTAGAGTGGCACATTTCATGAATCTTTTAACGCACATGTGGTTGAGCGTTTTCAGTGCCCAGACACACTCTGCTGCCATAAAGGCGGATTCCTTCAATTTTGTCAGCAAATCAAGAGCCCTTTTTATGTTTTGGGAGCAAATTTGAAGATGTAGCCCCGCGTTGACGAGCGCAATATTGATCAGCGCCGTGTTGAACAGCAATGTCAGGTTCAACCACCACGGGACTTGCAACAGACTTCGACTGTCAATCTTCTCGAAAGCACTCAAGACTTTTGCTGATTCGTTCAGGAAAAGATGGTGTTCGTGCTGGTGGAAGAAGTCAGCTTGATTTGCAATGTTTCTGCCTTGTGAACCGAGAACAATGTCTTGATATGTGAAGTACACCTGTTGGGTCATGAGAGAATCATACAAACTCTCACTGAATTCTTGATCCATCCAGGCCTTCACATGTCTCAATTGTCCACTGATATCGTTCATGAACAGTTCACTCATTGCGTTATTTCTCTGAAAATAGCTCTGAATCCTGCCTGATATTCTAGCCAAGTAAATCATCGCAAGTGCCGGTTTCTGGAGCCATGTATCTTTGTATAACGATATTTCCAGTTTTGGAAAGGGCAGACTGATTGAGTCGTCAGCAATCTCAAAATGCCGTCCGGACTGCCACGCATACAGCCTGTCCCACGTGTAAACCAGCCAGAAAACTCGTTCTACTTTTAGTTTATCGTACGAGGATTTGCACTGCGCTCTCACAGCCACATCGAGTCCCAAAAGCATTCCTTTGCACATCCGGATCGCGGCTCCCAGAGAAGTGTATGACGATGTCTGGCGGTGGGTGGCTCGCAAATAAAAGGTGATCAATATCCATGCCTGGATCAATTCGAGCGACTGCCACTCGAAACTCAGCTTGGAAACCACCTCATACGCAGAGTGGAAAAGCGCTTCCTCAAGTCCGGAGCCGTGCTCTTTGACTTTTGGCGGAGCATAGGGGTGATGTTCGGAAAAACGGAGCGAAATCGCAAGAACCAAACGGAGCATAGCCATGAACAGTTTCGCAGATTTGACGCCTTGCAGCGTATGCCGTTCATGACGATATCGATGGAACTGCTCAAGAAAGACGGCATCGTGGAGAATCGAGAACAGCGGATTGATATGTTCCATGAAAAAAATAACAAAGTTCTCGGTCGAATCTGGATCGCTGAACGGATCTGGAATGCGTTCATCCGCAGAGGGAGGAAACTGACTCAAGTAGTGATTCCCAGACATGTTCCAGCCGTAGAATTGCAATCGTGGAACATCAAACTTCTCGCGCTCCTCATCACTAAGACTGTTGTAGATGCTGGTAGCCAGTTTCTTGATCAGAACTCCATCAAACCGGGTGATACCGCCTGCTCTGCCCCCTACGCTGTGGGGTAGATGGTCTCTCATATAGAGACGGTCCGGGTCAATCATTGTTTGGTGTTCCTGATCCACTCTCTCGGCCTCCAGGAACCTAACACGGTTCTCCAGGTATCGAATGTACTCTTCCTTTGATGGTTTTGAACTTTTGCTGGATTCTTTTGTTGCTCGTTCCTCTTGGACATCGAAGGAGGTGCTGTACTCGCATACTTTGTTCTGCTTCTGACAGATAAAACAGGGGAATTCACCGTCGCACTTGATGCGTCTGGTTTTGCAGTGGTTACACGCTTTCTTGACACGCAATCCCTTGGGGCGGTTGACCGGTTGAGGCGTCATTGTGCCAGGTCGGATGAGATTACAATCACATACAAGGTGACATAAATTTTTCAGATTAAATGCGGAAAATTCGCAGATAAGTGGCGGAGGAGAAAAAAATTGCGATCCGCTAGCGGAAGCATTATTCGGATCGCACGAATATCTAACAAGAAGCATCCAACATGCATATAAAGCCCATTAATACCCTTGCAAAATACCCACAAACACACATAATCCAGCTACCATACAAAGAATCATGTCTGAGAAAGAAACAGCCACAATGGAGTTTGATAGTGAAGAATTTCCTGAAGGGGGAGCTGGCTGGCTCGTGATAGCCGCTGCATGGTGTGCCATGGTGTCCACGTTTGGGATGGTGAACAGTTTTGGTGTCTACCAGGCGTACTACCAAACGACGCTGTACCCCAGTGAGAGCGCATTCAAAATCAGTGTTATTGGTGCTTTGCAATGCTTTTGTATCTACGAGTTCTCTGTCCCCACAGTGTACCTGCTGCACCATTTGAACGCTCAAAGGACGATCGCTCTTGGCGCATTGATCCAAATCTTTTCGCTCATGATGATGTCCATAACCAACAACATCTGGCAGCTATTTCTCACCCAAGGGCTGCTGTTTGGTCTGGGGAGCGGGATCGTCTACCTCTCCGCACTGACAATAGCTATGCAATGGTTCAAAAAGAAGCGTGCTCTAGCCGTGGGGATCGCCGCGTCAGGATCGAGTATAGGCGGTGTTTTCTGGCCAATTGCCGTGAAAAGACTCATTTCTGAGGTCGGAATCGACTGGACAAACCGGATCATCGGGTTCATTTACATCCCAATGGGGATTATGATGGTTTTATTCTTGAAGCCGCGACTTTCTTTGGAAGTTGAGACGGGTGAAAAAAAATCCACAAACTGGCTACCATTTAATTTTGCCGTGCTCAAAGATATCAAATTTGTGCTGCTTGTTCTCGCGTTCACCATCACAAACCTCGGACTGTTTCCCGGTCTGTTTTACAACGACCTCTACGGCCAAAGACTGGCACAAAAAACAGGAAAGACGCTTGTGGAGTCCGTGTACTATGTTTCTATTCAGAACTCACTGAGCCTGATAGGCCGGATCCTGCCTGGTTTTCTTGCAGACAGGCTCGGCCGAGTGAATGTTTTGATCCCGTTCACGTTTTTTTCCGGTCTGTTTCCGTTGGTGTTGTGGCTGCCGTCGTCCAGCTCGAACGAACTGTTTCTGTCGTTTGTCGTTCTCTGGGGACTCAGCTCTGGAACAATGATCTCGCTCTTTCCTACCCTTGTTCCGCAAATTTTTGGAATCAAAGACA
This sequence comes from Ogataea corticis, assembly GCA_030555865.1. Lineage (NCBI taxonomy): Eukaryota > Fungi > Ascomycota > Pichiomycetes > Pichiales > Pichiaceae > Ogataea > Ogataea corticis. The sequence goes on along the minus strand of JANIVM010000002.1, from coordinate 1,040,352 downwards.
ACCAGAGCCGAACAGGTTTGTTTTTTGCGATCGGGGGACTTGGCTCGCTATTTGGACCAATCATTGCCGGAGCTTTTGTCCCGCTTGAGCAAAACTCCGCGGGAAGCATCAAGGGATTCAACAAGGTGGCTATTTTTGTCGGAGTGATGTTTTTAGCGGGAACAATGCTTTTGGCGATTCTCAGAGTGGGAAATCGCTCCTGGAAGATGTAAAAACCAAAAAATGCTGTTCTATAACTAACCATAAACATAATCATCGCTGTATATACTCAAATCTCGTTGAGTTTTTCATGAACTCAAAAATCGTCTCTGAGAGTTTTCTGTTTTCGTCCTCGGCCAATTCCAGGTCGTCTTTGTTTGGCGGCTCGTACCTCTCCAACGGCTCCTGCCCAGTCTCTCTTAGGTACGCAATTCTTTCGCGAACTAAATCGTTATTGCAAATAGTGTCCATATCTCTCCCCTCAAAACATGGAAACTCCACTTTCTCAGCACCACAGAGTTTCTCAACCACCGTCTCCCAGATCCACAGCTCGATGTCGAACCCGATCGCCGGATACTCGCTGCCAAAATTCCTGATAACCTTGTCTTTTGGGTCTGTAAACAGGTTTTTCTCGACGTACTGGAACGGGTCCATTTTTGGGTTGTGAATATGATAAAACAACGGCTTCGAGTAGTACAACTCAAACGGAACTTCGCCATAAGTGTGGACGTAGCTGTACACATACGCCTCTCCGAGCTCTTCCATGTTCTTCGTGTTCTCCTGAAGCGCTTTTTTCAGCACCTGGAAGTCCACGACCGGATCATATTGAACAATCGTCGAGTCCACAAAGAAATTGGCGTGCTTGATAAACGTTCCGTACAGCTTTGCTGGCTTCTTGTGGACCTGGTAGAACGGTTTTTTCAGGTAATGTGCTGCAAAAGCGAGAGTTTCCTTGTCTCCTTCGCCTGCTCCGCCCTGCGACATCAGCGGATGGTAGCCGGCAGGCCCGTCAAAGTTGTAGTACAGTGACAACAGCAGCGAGTTGAAGTGTTCTTTTTTGTTGATGACGAGCATTCCGGACTCTGTCGTCCATTCGGGCAGCGCTCCCCGTCTGTCGTGAAAGTTCATTGTTTCTTCCACTTCAATCAGGCTAGTGTCTTTGACGTACTTGCTCGGCGGCGTGAAGTAATCGTTGAGATTCCGGATGGGGAGATTCCCGATCTTGATCCCCATGATTTTGTACAACAAAGGCGACGTTGTTCGACGCCAAAAGTCCGGCCACGTGACCATCTTGAACTGCTTGTAGAGATCTGACGAGAGAAGATGGTCCGGGTTTGAGACGGCAAAGTTGTCCGAGTCCAGATACACCATGTTCTCGAACGAGGACGCCAAAAGAGCGAACGATTTCAGCTGGTAGCCACCCAAATGGCCCAAATGATCTAAAGTGTCGCGGCCTATCACCGTGGATAATCGCACACAGACCGCGTTCAGCTGTTTGCCGAAAACGTCCCGGCAGATGTCCTCCTCGTATTCGTGGTCAAACGGGAAAATCACCTCCACGGGGAGCGTGGCACCGGTTTTCCGAAGACTCAGGATCGACAGGTACGCGTACCAGGTGTAAATTCCACCGCCAATCATGACGTAGCCGTCTCCACTGAAAAAAGTGACCTCTTTGTCCGGCAGAGAGTTCACGATGTTGCGGTGTTTCCTGGATAAATCTTCGATAAACTCGTCGTTGAACGCCATATAGCTCGCCAGTCTGGACTCGGAAAGTATCTCGTGCGGATACTCGTCAAAAATCGTTTCCCAAATGACGGGTTTCCCGGCCCACGTGACGCTTCTCTCTGGATGCGGGAACAACAGACGGTTTTGCAGCAACACGTCGCAAAATAACGAAAAGAGTTTCTGGAATTGCTTGTTTCCCACAGCAACAGGCGTGTTGTCTTCTTCTCCAACTGGAATCGGCTTGAACACCTTCTCTGCCCCAGAATACTCCTTGGCGAGTCTGATCTGCCGGTCTTCCTCGTATCTATCGTCGTCGTCCTGGAGCATTTTGCGGATATCTTGAGCTCCAAAGGGCTCCTTTCGCGGCTCATCCTTGAAGTATAGCTTGTGGATGTTTTTGGAGTCCAAGTAGCTGTTCAGTGCTGACCGTGCACGGTGTACGACTGTCGCGTCGTCTGGCGCGATGCTGATCTCGTAGTAGAGAATCTCCAGTATCGAAACCGTCAGCAACGCCAGCGCCACAAACACCGCCCTACGCGCGCTGAGCAACTTCATCTTTCGTTGGGACCAGCCAAGAGCAGAGACCCGGTAGCTTAGTGGTAAAAATGCTATTAAACGTTGGTACCATCGGAGATCTAAGCATGTCGGCTTGTAATGCTGAAAAATTTCGCGTCGTGAAAAATTTCGCGTCGACCGACGCGATAACGTGAAAAATATTCGGGACGTGCTTAGCGGGCACATAGCAGTCAGAAGGAACGGAACTAACTAGTGATTGACTCTGCTACAGACTACGAGCTACGAACTACGAACGCAACAAATATCCAACTCAAACACTCAACAAAACTGCTATCACATCACTTATATTCAAACACTGCTTCCATATACCATGTCCACTGCTAGTCCGACGACGCGGCCCACGACGCCGAGCCTGGTGTCTTCCATAGCTGAAAACGTCCGCACGCTCGTGTTCAAAGCCATTGCGTTCTTTCAAAAACAACCGTGGTATAAGAAAGTCCTGCTGGTTCTTCTTTTGATTTTTGTTGCTGCTGTCCAGGTGTTTGTCACGCTCCATTACAGCGAAATTCTCCGCGCAACGGCGAGAATGGCCGACTCGTGGAGAGAATGGGGCCTCAAGGGCCACATTCTGCTGTTTGCGCTTGTGTTCTGCGTGGGATTCCCGCCTCTGGTGGGCTACAGCTATCTCTCGCTCATGACGGGGATGATCTACGGGCTCAGCGGGTGGCCGCTGTTGATGCTGGCGAGCGTGAGCGGTTCTGCCGCGTCGTTTTTGTTGTTCCGGTACTGGCTGCGCGACGCGTCGCGTCAATTGTTGACGAAGAACCAGAAACTCAAGATTTTCATGTCGGCACTGAACGACGAGAATGCAAGTTTTGGACAGAATCTCGCGGTGCTGAGCTTGATTCGGATATGTCCGCTTCCGTACTCGCTGTCCAACGGAGCGTTGGCAGCGGTCCCGGGATTGCAGCTGCATGTTTTCGTGCTGGCGTCGTTCGTGACGTCGCCGAAACTGTTTCTACATTTGTTCGTCGGAAGACAGCTGAGGAATATCAGCGACGAGGGTACGAGTGCGCATAGCAAGTTGGTGGACTTGCTGAGTATTGTGTTGGCAACGAGCAGTGTATCGGCTGTAACGTGGATACTGTATAGGAAGATGAGGGGAAGACTTGGTGGCGATGAGCTGGATATTGACGATGAGGATGAGCTGAGCGAGCTTGGAGATTTGAGCGGACCCAGTGAAGCCAACGAGCCCAGTGAGGATCCAAGAGCTCGACTGTTGAGCGTGTAAACCGAATATACGATTGGCTGTATCCTTGCTTCACGTTGCTACGCGTCGTTCTGCGTCTATCGACGCACCGAATCGATCTGCGTCGACTGTTTTGAAAAATTTTTCTCGCGATCGACGCGCCGGTTTCCGCAGAACACATCGCGCGATCAGAGGCTGAGAACAGGAAATTGTTCAGACTAAGCAAAGCAAATCATAAATAAACCCAGCCTTTTGCAATCCCCATCCCCGTCCTCCTCCCACCACCCGAACCAGCAGGCAGACAGACAGCACTTTGCCAAATACCTCGGGGACTCTCTCGCAGACACACATTCCTTATACCCATACCAGCCACCAAAACATGAGCTATGAGAACCTCCAGCCCCCAGACCTGTCGACGTTTCCCGAGTTTCTGAGACAGCCGGCGCCACAAGTGCGGTTTCACTCGCCGTTCCCACCGATTACGACGAACCGGCGCGTGCGCGGAGTCATGGAACGCGCCGGGTTTGATGTTTTCAAGCCGGACTCCGCCAGATCCACTCCGAATCTCAAGTCATCGCGCAACTTCACTGCCCCGGTGTACATGGAGGCGGCCAAACACAAGTCGGACCCGTCGGTGGGCAACCGGCGAGTTGTTTCGTCGTCGAACGACGCGGCGGCATCGACGGGGTCGCTCAATCACAGGTTCCGTGCTGCGGACACACAGAACACGGAGTCACAACACACGGAACCACAGCGTCCCGCGGCTAACTTCAATCTGGGAAGCTCCACGGAATCCAGTCGGGCCAACTCGCAAACCGAGCTGGCAGTTCCCGCTTCCGCTTCCGCTGGCCGGTCCAGCCCTGCGCGGCCGGTGAGCACGAGCACCACGAGCTCGTTCAAGTTCAACCCGATCTCGGTTGTCTCTCGGGAGAACATCAATCTGGACGTGGACAGCACGCAAAATGTCGGAACCCCGCACACTGTGTACGAGTCGCTGCGCACGGAGCTGTCGCCGCTGCCGGACAGCCAAAGCACGAATCTGAGCATGCCTGGCGGCCAAGCTTCGTCGGTTTCGGACGCCGACAGCGTGTACGAGGACGTGAACTCGTCGTTGGACGAGTTTGACACGCGGTTCCAGCATTCCTTGGAGACCGCAGACGAAGAGGAGACGTCGTTGTTGCAATTGTTGTCGATGAAGAAGGAACTGTCTCCGGCGCCAAACCCGGAGGGGTATGACCTGCAGATCCCAACTGTCAGCGTCACTCGCAGCAGCGGCGATTTTGGTGCTGCTGCCTCTTCCTTGTACGGGGAACAGGACATAAAACGGCTCAGCACGATGCAAACAGACGATTTCCGGATCTACAACACGCCCGAGGAGCCAGTAGCCTCGGAAAAGAACTCTGGAAACATGACCACAATCCAGGAGGACACCGAGTATGACGAGCCTGCGGCTGCGTTTGCGGGCGGACTCACAAAGGTGAAGTTGAATTCGCTGGAATCGCCAATGTTGCGGGAAAAACGGACCTCTACAACGCGTGTTCTGGAGCCCGGCCTAGGAAGTGCTACAAATAACGGCCCGCAAAGCCATGGACACTCCCTGTCGCAGAGCTCTGCGATCACACGCAGCTCGTTCCCCGCACAGTCTTCGCCAGAAAGACCAGCATCGCATTCGCTTGCGGATTCTGCAATTTCTCGGACCGCTCCGTTGTTCGAACTGCCTGTGGCCGTCCCCGCTGTCCCCGTGCACGCACCCGGAGAAGGACCATGCCGGAAGTGTCAGCAGGAAATTCTCCCCTCTCAGAAATCCATCTGGTCCAAAGATCACCAACTTTCCGGACAATGGCACCGCAAGTGTTTCTCGTGCTCTGTCTGCTCAAAGGCATTTTCCAAGGGAGAATCGTGCTACGTTCACGAGGACAAACCGTTCTGCGAGGTTCATTTCCACGAGGCAAACGGGTCGTTGTGTAATATCTGCGGCACGGGAGTCGAGGGAGGATGTCTGGAGAACGAAATTGGCGATTTGTTCCATGTGAATTGTTTGCGGTGTCATACTTGTGGTCGTGGGATCAAGAATGATTACTACATGGCACGCGGGAATGTGTTGTGCGAGGAGGATGCGTTGCAGTTGCAGTTGCAGGGAGAAGAGAATTATCTATAGCTGCCCACCAAAGACGGGTAACAAACTGGAAACCATTCCCCCTCAACCATACTACACTCTGAAATACGCAATGGTTCTTCTCCCGTCTTGCTCTCCAGGATTGTTCGCAATTCTCCTCAAGATTCTTTCAAGATGACTAAAAAAAACCCTCGATTACACATCCTTGCACAGTCAACATCGTCACACGGCTTTTCCTCCCTTCTCGTTGTCTTTACTATCTACCATCCATTTGTACAGATATACTTTACTCATTATCACTCACCAGTACACACTCTCGGAAGCCTCATGGACAACTCTACACCAACACCAGGCCGATTTTTCAACTGCAAATCCCCCTTGTTGAACCGAGTCAACAACTTGCACAACGGCAGACCCATTCCAAACCCATTCACCTGGTCCTTGTCCTGCTCCACCGCCGTTGTAAAATGAAACTGCCAGATCTTGTCGGAAACTTTCTCCGACAATCCCCCGCCCAAATCCGAAACAGTCAAAACCGACATCTCTTCGTCCGTCCCGACGCTCACGGTTATCGGACTAGCATTTCGCAGCGACGGCAGAATCGAGTTCTTCAGAACTTCAAACAGCACGTGACCAATGTGTTGCGGAACACAGCACACTGTTGTCGTCGGCTCCGCATCGTCCAGAGCCAGTCGGATCTCCGGAACAGGATACCCGTTTATATGGAGTACCTCTTTTGTGTGCTGTACAGAACTGCGAATTAGCGAATTTGCAGACACAGTTTTGATCAGAGAATCCCGGTTGATGTAGTTTGCTATTTCAAAAGTGGTTTGGATCCGGTCGTAGTGGTATTGATTGAGGAAGACGTGGATCTCAGGCGTGTAGTGAGCGTTGAGCCACACCAGATCCGACGGCGTCAGAATCGTGGAGATCGCCGCTAGCTCTTCTGATCTTTTGTGAAGTTCATCCTTCAAAAAGCCATTGAATTTGTAATCAGAGGCGTCTTTGGTCGCGCGCAAAATGGCGTAGCTCCCTACGTATTGTTTCGCAAGGTCATTGTAGTATGCTCCAATCGGTGTCTGTACCAGCGGCGAGTTCTTACTCGCGAGCAGGCCTGCCTGCCCGCAATAAAGCTCTTCAAGCCTGGCAACCAGCTCGAGTCGCCGCTGCGGTCGCGCAGTGCCGGAAAGGAAGGTGCCAAACGCGGCAAACGATGGGAAGCTGAACGGTTTCATTTTGTTCGCAGAAAGAAAAACATGGGACAAACAGCAAAGATTCGATACCCTTTAGTCCAGCAAAAACGTGTGTCCCGGGCAAGTGATTATCCCCGGGGCAAAGGCACATGCAGGGTGGGTAATTTGGGGAAAAGTATAGGCGCACAGAAAAAATCCGGGGTTGCAATGCGGAGCGACGCGCGTCGATCGACGCAAACATCAAAATTGATGTTCTCTTGGGTTCTTTCCATCACGCTCACTGCGCAAAATAGTCTCGCGGATCCACCTCATCCTGATAGTACGAAAAGCCCATTGTCGGGCTCGTCACTTTCCCACCCCTCTCGAAAAACTGCGTGGCATCCACCACCGTCAGCTTCTGTTTCCCCAAATCAAACAAATATCCCTCCTCGCTGCCCGCCTTTGTCGAAGAAGGTGCCGTCATCGGTTTAGCTACTTCGGGTGACCGCCGATTCCTCCCCTTCAACGAAGACGACGAACCTTCCGTCCTCAACCAGTTACTCGAGCTCGACCGCGGCAGTGATTTGGCCATTTCCTCGTACCTGGGTTGTCCGCTACCGTTAGAGAACGGAGAGGTTGGCACTGACACTGCAAAAGACTCGTCTGTATACTGCGGCATTTGCAATAGTGGATTTGACCGCATTCGGTGGACGTGGCGCAACCCCGTGGCGGTGACAGACCCCACCGACCTGCGTGTGGCAGTGCTGACAAACACCTTAGACCGCCATCTTTGATCAAGCATAGACCCGACGTTTAGTGATTCTGACCGGCGTCGATAATGTGCACCTCGTCTCCGAGCTTGTTGAGGGGCGCTAGCTCCTCCTGCACTCCCTTTATCCGTCTCAATAAGCGAAACAGGCAAGTTGGATAAACCCCTGCTGGAACTGGATATCAGCCTCGATCTGATCTTCCCAATAGCCTTATCTAGGGAAAACTCCAATGTACAGTGGTTTTTGATGATGGACACCTTAGGCCACGTAGCTCGTGCACCACGAACAAGACAGTCCAGCAGAAATTCCGGCGTCGGATTCACCAGCAATTTGTTGAGCTCGTTGACCCGAATCTCGGGAAGAATCGTTATGTCTCCTGAGTACGGCTGTGAGAGAATTTGGCGCATTTTTGTGCAAAAATTGGTAGCAAGTCCGAGTTCCGTGGACAGTTCAAGATAATGCATTGCCTCAGTAGACAACAACCCACACGCCTGGTTCAGTAGCTGTTTCAACTTCGCACTGTATTCGTTCTCAATTTCACCGCCAACACACTGGATCGACATCTTGAGAAATGGAACAACGTGCGGATTCACCTGACACGCAATCACGTGATTAACATTGAACATTTCCGAAAGCCGACGAATAGGCAGATCAGAATGAACACTTCCATCCACGAACTTCACCATTGGATTCGACCATTCCTGGACCTCTCCCGTCTTGAAACTCTTCTCGTAGATTGTCGAGGACGGAAATATCCCTGGCAACGAGCAACTCGCGCAAACGGCCGACCAGATCAGCACGTTCGGTGCTGTGAGGTAATTGAGCAGCGTCGGTTGCTCGTGAACGGACGCGGGCGACACAGTGATGTTCAGAATCCGACCCGTTCGATTATAGGCCCCGCGGAATGTGAGATCTCCCAGCATTTCCTGCATTGTGCGTCGTAAATGTGTGTTATCGAACCATGTGCCGTATTTGAGTAGGCGTCCAAGACAAGCCAGTAAACTCTCTGGCTCTTCTTCCTTGCCAAAAACCTCAAACTTGCTGTCAGTGATTGACTCCAGAAGCTCCAACAGCTCAGAAGTGGTTTTTGAACAGATCAGAGAGCTCAAGATCGACCCAGAACTCGATCCAGAGACAATTTTTGGCAACAAATCCAGCTCCAATAGGGTGGAAAACACTCCAATCCCCAACAATCCAAAACAACTGCCCCCGCTCATTGTTATTGCCACCCTACCATAGTTCCGCCGCGTTTGCATCAGCATTCCCAGCACATAATTGTCGGCTAAAGGACACTCGCCATCCGAAAAAACGCTCAAACACCGCTCGCATTCCTCGATGTACTCCTCAATCAGCGTCTTTGTACCCACAAAGGAGTGTCTGTACAGGTTGATGTTGTCCATGTTGGCCATGTTGCGTGTCCACGTTGTGCGGATGAGATACAGCAGTCTTCCGTAATCCTTTTTTTCCCGAGCGTCTTTCAGGTCTTCCAAACGACACTTCACCAACTGGTAATCATAAAGCGTTGACTCCTCCTCGTCTTTCCACATGTCTTTTTCGAGTAGGGTGTCCAACTTCACGCTCGTCTCAAACCATTCAGTGTAGCTAGTCGCCGCCTTCTGCTGTGCAATCAGCTTGTTCACCTGCGCTGTCACCTCGTCCGGCGGGCCAATCCAGTGTTTAATCAGCGGAATGTCCCGCAAAACCTTCGCCATCCGTTCCACCACCGATGCCAGCACCGTGGTCTCCCGAGCGCTCTTGCGCGGCGTTTCTTCGAACTGTCCAACCCGCCGCATAATCAGTCGTTCCGTCACATTTTCGAACGGATTCGGCCTGAATGTGCCCGAGTCATACGTCATCTCCTTAACTCCGTTCATGGCAAGAAAGAAGTAATCAAATTGGTTATTCGGTGGTTCTCTATTACCTTTATTTCCTCAAATGGCGGGGTTTTTTATATCTTTTTTTCTGTCAAAAAAAAATCGCTTAACCTTGATTTTTTTGTTATCTCAACAAATGTATCACCCTTTTACTGTTGAATTAAATCTCTATTATACACCTAAGGACAGATGTATCCACCGTCACAAACTATGGCGGATCCCGTCGTGTAGCTCGACGCGTCCGAAGCCAAATACAAGTACGCACCAGCAAGTTCCTTGGCAATTCCCTGTCTGCCCATTGGAGACATCTGAACCCACGTATCGAGAATTTTCTTATCAAGAAAGTCAGACAGACCCGTGTCCATGTAACCTGGGCAAACGCAGTTGACTCTCGCGCCGAATGGAGCAAATTCCACCCCTAGTGACTTTGCCATGTGGATACAACCCGCCTTGGCCGCGTTGTATGGCATCTGGAAGTTTGGAACATTAACAATCAGTCCCGACATCGACGCAGTGATCACAAGCGAACCCTTGCCGTTTTTCTTGAAGACCTTTCCAACATTTTTGCAACAGTAGTAAACACCGCTCAGGTCCACATCAATCACCCTGTGCCAGTCTCTATCATCGTTGTTGATATCATCCAGAATCGATCCGGTTTCCCACGCAACGCCCGCGTTCGCAACAAAAACGTCGATCGTCCCAAATTCCGCGACGACCGCGTTCACCGTCTCCTCGACGTTTTTAGAAGACGCGACATTCACTTTGTAGGCCTTGGTTTTCGTACCGTATTTCGCGGCGAGCCTCTCGGCCGTCTCCGTGGCGTCAGAGTAGTCCCAAATAACAAGCACGTCACACCCGGCCTCGCAGTAGGCCTGTGCGGCCGCGTACCCAATGCCGCTTTCCCTGGCAGCGCCCGTAACCACACACACTTTGCCCCGCAGAGAAAACAGGTCCATCACGCTGCGCTCAAGGAGGTGCGTTGGAGCTGGCTTAGGAAGGGGAGTTGGGTCGTTTTGGTAAATGAAGGATGTAACAATATCGTCTTGGGTCATCTTGAGTAGTGAGTGGTCACAGATCTACGAATTTTACACGGAACTAGGACATCCCTCCCCTTTTATATCCCACGACACTGGAGCCCCGATAAAAAAGAGACTAGCAAAAAAAAGGAATTCCGAAAAATAAAAGAATTATATTCAGGAACTGTCAGGAACCCGTATGGGAAGCGGAAATCCAACCTTCAAAATAATATGAATTCCGTCCAGAGAGAAACAAAAAGGTAGCCGTGCGGCTCCGACGGTGCTCATCTAAGCCGTACAGACCGCACATCCACCGCTCGTGGGCTTGGCCCCCAATCGGTGTTACTTTGCCCTCTCGGACTATCTGAGTCTCTTTGCTGCAAAAGAAACACATGCGGCGCGGATTATTTCTCAACGTCTCGGTGTTGGGTGTCACACGACACCGGAGTTCCATTTTCTTGCTGTCAACAGGCGTCGATCGACGGGCCGGTAGAGAGGTCTCACTAATCAGCTATGCCCTAGCACATTCTTATTACCTTTATAAATACAATACTACTTCTTGAGCAGCAAGTCAATCTTTTCCTCAAGGGACTTGAGTCTTTCGTCCTTGGCTTCGTTTGTCTGTTGGAGTTTCTCCACAGACGACTCCAGAGAAGCAACCAGCGACTGGAGTCTGTCAACAGTAGCCTTCAAACCTCCGGCAGCATTGGCCACCTTGGATGTGGTGGAGGTGGCCGAGGAAACAGAAGTAACAGAAACGGCAGATTTAGGCTCCTCCTTTGGTGCTTCTGGCTCCTCCTTTGGCTCCTCCTTTGGCTCCTCCTTTGGCTCCTCCTTTGGTTTTGGCTCTTCTTTTGGCTCTGCAATGACCGGCTCAGACTTGATTTCCTTCTTGACCCCCTCCGTCTTCACTGGCTCAGCCTCCGGCTCCCTGACGGCCGTTTTAACCTCCTTGGTAACGTCCTGCCACTCGTCGTCTTCGCCGTCAACATCCTGGGTGTCATCGTCCGAGATTTCATTCACTCTGTCGAGCAGAGAGTTCACCTCCTTCTGGTTGGCAAGAGGAGATTCGGTCTTCTTGATGACAATCGACGATTTCACAGGCTCCTCTTTTGGCTCATCCTCAACCACATTTGGCTCGACCTTCGGTTCAACCTTTGGCTCAACCTTTGGCTCCGCTTTTGGCTCCGCGGTCTTGACTTCCACCTTCGGCTTGCTCGTCAAACTTGGGCTCTCGGCTCCTTCGTACACCTCTCTCATGGAAATCAAAGCCGGTCCGTCAACATCCTTACCGTCAAAGAACTCGGCAGCACTCAAAGCAGCCGTTCCGGCTGGTGCGTCAGGGAAAATGTCGTCCTGGAACATCTCGGCTCTTCTAGGCACAATGAACGAGATCGGCTCAACACCGTTGTCGTTCAGTAGTTTATAACCCCTAACGATCTCGTTCTCTTTCACGTTAACGTGCCTCTTTGGACAAACGGCAAACCCACGCTGTGGAGAGGTTGACTGGTACTCAGAAAGCTGGTACAACTCATCATTCTCGTACTCAAAGTAACGAATGTTTCCGTCACCTTTACCGGCGACAAACAAGAGACAAGTTGCTGGATCGTAGAATGGCATCAAAACACCAGAACTCGAGTCCACAGAGTAAAAACCGCCAATTGGGCCTTCTTCCAAAGCATCTGACTTCCAAATACCGAGCTGTCTCTCAGAAAATCTGTCGAAACCAGTGGTGGCCAGTCTGTTTGTGTTACCGAGCCAGCAAACTCTGCACGACTTGGCACCAGTGTGTCCTGGTCCCTCTTGGAGCAACTTACCCGACCGGACATCCCAAACTCTTAATTTCTTGTCTCTGGAAGCAGTGGCGATCAGCGTACCGTTGTAGTTGAACGAGAAAGAGGTCACCAGGTCCTTGTGTTGCAGTGTAACCTCGCACTTTTGCGTCTCGAGGTTCCAGATTTTGATGCTGTAGTCAAAAGAAGACGAAGCCAGAACGTTTTCGGCAACAGGGTGATACAAAACGTGCCCGATCTTCCGTGTGTGGCCCGTCAAAGTAGCCACCGGAGCCACGTCGACAATGTTGTCCGGATCAACCTTGGTGAACGAGTAGTTTTCCGGTATCTCCCAGAGCAAAATCTTGCCGTCTTCACCTGCAGAGGCAATTTTGCGGTCGTCAAACGGATTGAAATCGGTGTCCATCACAGCACCACCAGTGTGGCCCCTGAACATAGGAACCTTGTCTGGTGCCTTTCCGACTTCCTCGATAGGAATCACAATGAAGGCACCAATACCATTGGAGTTAACCGAGATGAACTTACCGTTGCACTTGACGATGTTACTGTCAAACGCGTTCAACGTAACCTTCAAGTTCTCGTAGCACAGCTCTTTCTTGAACGCCTGGCCGTACACGTGACGGTACTTTGACGCTCTCACAAATCTTCCACTGACGGGGAGTTAGTAGGATTCTAAAGTACGAATGTGAAATTGCCGTACCTCATTGTTCAGTGCATAAACTGGTTTTCCTATAGCTGCAGCCGATAGTCTCGTTTTGCAATAAAATTATGCGTAGAACAAGACAGCAGTAAAAAGGTAAACTTGTCCTTCCAAGAGTGTTCTTGTTTTGTTTTTCAACCATCTCGGAAAACGCGGCCAGGAACCAGGACAAAACGTCGCGTCGATCGACGTGACGCCAACTGTAGGGTCCGACCTTTTTTTTTTTTCTAGTGCTCGCCAAACTTCAATTCCTGTCGTCTTGTGTTCCTCTTGATCTGTCCCAGGTACTTATAGTAAGACTCAATTTGAAGGGATAGAGGCAGCAGTCTGTTAGAAGAAGTTCTTTGTCTGGATCTGCCATTTTGCATGCCCATACCACCAGAAATCTACTCAATAAGCACCCCCTTTTAGCAAGATCGCGTTAGTTGCATGAGAGTGGCATCAAATAGTTCACAATGGACCCCGAGAAACAGGAGCAACATCTTGTTAAGCGAATAAATGAGTCGCATGCGAGTCCTAACGATGACGAAGTCCAACAACAGGTCTTTGCCGAGTGCTATGAGTACATTTCTACGATTCCAGACTCCAGACACATCTTTTGCAATCGCAACCTATCGATGATCGTGACACATATGCTCACGATCTCCATCGCGTTCGACGACTCAGAAATCCTCACGTACCTCAAGGATCTTTCGCGTCGCGCCCTGACCAATTGTGCGTCCTGTGTCGAGGGTTTCCACCATGCCAGGTCCACGATCAGAAGTGATTTCCTGCTCAAAAGGAAGCTTCCGTACGACAAGGTGCAGATTGTGATGGTCCGGATCTTTGATTGGGAGGCTGGCAGTTTGCTTGCCGAACTCAGAAGTGCATATCCGCAGAATGGAGATGACGCAGAGCGACAACGCAAGCGGACACAGATTGTTCTGGAGTCGTTGGCCTGTCCGAGTCTTTTGAGAGTGTCGCCTGACCTGCGGACGATCTTTGCGCAGTCGGGACCAATTATTCAGAACGTGCTTTCCAAGTCGAAAAGTGCAAACCGTCTCTGTATCTATCCCGGTGTGATGTTCATGCTGGTCGAGGGCTCTGAACCGGAGAGAGCTCTGGCAGAGAGCATGATTACAGGGGGCTCCAACGATCATGAAGAGCTGTTCAAGCCCGAGAATTTCCACCACATGGTTGTGGAGGAGTACGAAATATACCTGTTCAGCATTCAGGATCCGAAGTCCTTCAGCGGGGACGCGTGTGCTCGGTTCTGGGCAGCAATGGTGCCGATTCTGCGAGGAAGTACTGTCGAAAGCATTCTGGAAAAGCTCAACTTTCCAGCGACGGCAGAGTCGTACCAAAAGTCGGTCTCGTACAAAATTGTTCCGCTGATACAGGTTCTCACGAACCAGATCATGTCTTTCTTGGACGGAGCCTTGCCGCTTCTGCTGCGTGCGTTTGGCGTGTTTCTGTCGAAGCTCGGCCCGGAGATATGGAAGTTTGTTTCCCCTCACACGTACCTCAATTTCTTTGACGTCTCTTTCAACAGTCCGCACTACTTGCGACAGCTTCAGGAGTTAAAACTGGCGCCGGCGGCGTTGCACTCTAAGATCGACTTCAGCAGGCAGGCGCACTTCCAGGACCTTGTGAACTGGGTTTACCCGTTGTGTCGCACGCTGACGCCGTCTCAAAAGACGCAGGCCGTTTGCATCGTGTTCAAGTTCTTCACGGACAGGCTGAGCCAGCCAAACAACGGCGCGTTACTGGCGTGTATAGGCGCAGATCTGATGAGCGACGAGTTGACTTTGCACCAGGAGCTGTTTGACGCCAAGGCGACGGTAGAAATTTACAGCAAGTCGGACGCGCGGGCTCTGGTGGACAAGAAGGCGATTGTTCTGTTTGACGCGGTGTTGAATGAGTTTCTGCGGCCAAAGGCAATCTCGCTAATCCGCATTTCTCTACTGTACGACATCACCCTGTTGGCACAGTTCAGTCATTTTCTGGCCAAGAACGACGCCAGTATTGTTTCCACATTCAACGCGGATCTGTGGACATTGTTGGGAGCCAAATTGTCGGTGAAACATCTTGATTTTGGCGAGATTCTCGGCAGTTTTGAACACATCAATTTCGTCTACCCTATTGACATCACTCTGCTGAAACTCAAGTTCAAGGAATCGGCGGACTACAGTGAAGACAAGCTGCGAGCGCTGGTTTCTGCGTGCAACAAGCAGAATCGCAACGTTTCTCAATTTGTTGTGGCCATCGAGAACATTTTCAGTCGTGTGACCAAGTTCTACGACCGAGACAACATGAAAATGCTGTTGACCAACAGGAAATCCGCTTTGGGATTCTGGAAGTGTGTGTTTTCGCCCGTTGAGAAGGTCTACGAGAATGCGGTGGCTGTTTTGTGCGAGACTTTTGACGTGGACGGTCGGTTTGAGGCGTTCAGCGAGGTGTTATGGCTCGACTTGGACGTGGCTCTAGACTCTGCGCGCGTAGCAATCGAGAATTTGTGCGCTTTAGAGCTGTTTCCCGCCAGTAAGCGTGGAGTGCGGGTGTTGATGGACTTCACCAAATGTCTGTTTGACCCGATTAACGGTAAGCTGATTGGCAGGAGCAGTTTTACGGGCGACACGCGGGCGGTTCTGGCCAAGTTTTGGGCTTCGTGCTGGCTGTTTTTGCGCATGATCTACGTATCGATCTTTGAATGGTCAATGGACTACGAGAAGATCAAAGCGTCGGTGTCTAATCGGGAACTGACTGCTCGTTTGTCGAGCGATCTGCTCGAGTTTACCAGAGATGTGCTTGATTTCTCGCATTATTTGCTGGACAGTTTCAAGATGTTGGTTGGAAGCATTCAGTTTGACGGGGTGACGCCGAGCCAGATTCAGAGCATTGAGGCTGCATTGATTCAGCCGGTTCTCAAGACGTTTGCCAAGAGCGTGAACTGGCTGAAATTGAGTGACACGGCGCTGTTGTTCTTGTGTGCGCAGCTCACGGTGAAGGTTTTGGATCTTGTGAAGGAGCTGGGCGTTGAGCTGGACACAGAGACGTTGACTGTGTTGGCGAAGCTGTGTGTTCGGGCCAAAAGGTTCAACAACAAGTTGTCTGAGGAGCAGCGTGGTGATATTCTTTTGCGTGCGAGAGGATTCAATGAGACACTTGTCGAGGGTGTTATTGGCGAGTCAGAGCAGCTCAGAGCGAGAACCAACTCGCAATCATCGAGCAATCCAGAGAGCCGCCAGACTTCGCAGACTCCACATATCTCATCTGACCAGCATCACGTCAAGAGACCGGTGATTCGAAGCCAGTCGTCGATCACAAGCTTCCTGCCGTCATTCACACACCAAATGCAGCCCGACGAGAAACAGACGCCATTAAAACGGCTGTCGATGCTGGAACAGGCACGTTTGCAGCTTGCTGAAAAGCGCAAACAAAGCTACGAGCCTTATACAAGAGACTTGGCACGGGAAACCAAGACCCCTGCTCCACCGCGGCCGGCCGGGTTCAACAAGCGAGCCAAGGGAGACGAGTCTGCGAGCGAGTCCGAGTCGGAATCGGACGACGACGGACTGTTCACGCGTGAACAGGTGGTGGAAAAGATGAAGAAGAGCAAGATGGCTTTGCAAAGTTTGCAACCGCGGTTCTCAGGTGTCTCGCAGCGGCCAAAGCCCGCCGCGTCGGTGAGCCAGAAGAAGAAGGCGGAGGAGCTGATGCGGCTGCGGCTGAACGTGGACATGGGTCCGTTGTACAAGACGATTCTGAAATGGTCGTATAACCGGACGGGTGAGTTCCCTGCGGAGGACAGCGAGTCGCAGTACAGGCAGATCAAGAACACGTTCGAGACGGCGCAAGAGTACCAGGCCACGTTCCGGCCGCTGTTGTTGTTGGAATGCTGGCAATCGATCCAACGGGCGAAACAAATTTCGCAGGAGACACCGTTCCGGCTGACTGTCGGTTCTCGGTCGGCGACAGACACGTTTTTCGACGTTTATACGTCGGTGAAGAAGGACATTGTCACGGAAAAACGGCTTATTGGTGATAGCGACTTGATCGTGCTGATGTTTGTGGACAATCTGGGGGACGACGGACGTGTTCCGTCGAAACAAGTACTTGCCCAGTGCAAACAGACAGCTCTGGGCAAGGTGAAGGAGGTGAAGAACAACAGCAATGGGTATTCGGACTTGACGATCCGCGTGGACAGTTCAACGCCGCTGGTTTCGTTTCTGAGTCCGTCGACAGAGCTTGTGGCGATGCGTGTGATCCAGATGACCACGATCGAGCGCGAGTACTCGTCGTTGCAGGGACTGCAGTACTATGATCTGGCGAACGAGATCATCCGCGCGGTGCCGTCTGTGCCGGCGAAGTTGGACACACAGGCCGTGGCACGTATCAAGACGACGTACGACGTGAACGACTCGCAGGCAGCAGCGATCTCGGGCGCGGTGCAGCGCGACGGGTTCTCGTTGATCCAGGGTCCGCCGGGAACTGGTAAGACGAAGACGATTCTGGGAGTCATTGGACACGCCTTGACGTCGAGCAGTGTTCATCGCATAGTTCAGCCGGGAAGCGCAGACGCCTCAGCTGCTGCGCCAAAACAAAAGGTTCTGATCTGCGCTCCATCGAATGCTGCCGTCGACGAGCTGGTTCTCCGTCTCATGGGGGGCATCCGCAACTCGTCCGGCGAGCCATACAAACCTCGAGTGGTCCGTCTTGGTCGCTCGGATGCGGTGCACGCTCAAGTGAAAGCAACCACTCTTGAAGAGCTCGTGGACTCACAATTGACTGCGACAAACACGGTGAACGACGACTCGAAAATTCGTGAGGAGCACCGACTTTGCATCCAGGAACGTGACCGGCTCCGTGAGAGTTTGAACAGTGAGACTCTAACAGCTGACGAGGTGGCCGCATTGGAACTGAAACTACAGGACGTGATCCAGAAGCGGAAAGAGCTGGGAAAACGACTGGACGAACTCCGTGAACAACAGTCGCTGGCCTACAGAAACCGAGAGATTGAACGTAGAAACGCACAGTTCCGGATCCTCAGCTCTGCCGAGGTGGTTTGTTCTACTTTGTCTGGGTCTGCGCACGATGTTCTTGCAAGCATGTCGTTCACGTTCGATCTCGTGGTGATTGACGAGGCCGCGCAGTGTATCGAGTTGAGTGCAATCATCCCGCTGCGGTACGGGTGCAAGAAGTGTATCATGGTGGGTGATCCGAACCAGCTGCCTCCGACAGTTCTCTCCCAAAAGGCCGCGTCGTACAACTACGAGCAGTCTCTGTTTGTGCGGATGCAGAACCACCACAAGGATGCGGTTTATTTACTGGACGTTCAGTACCGTATGCACCCCGAAATCTCGCAGTTCCCGTCGCGGGAGTTCTACCAGGGAAAGTTGCTGGACGGCCCGGGAATGGCTGCAGCCAACACGAGACCCTGGCACGCGCTTCAAGAGTGTGGACCGTACCGTTTCTTTGATATTCGCGGTTCGCACAAACAGAACGAGCGAACAATGTCGCTGTTCAACATGACAGAAGCCCAGCTCGCTCTCGAGCTCGTGAACCATCTGTTCAAAACGTTCCCAGAAGTCAAATGGTCGGGCAAAATCGGTATTATTTCTCCGTACAAGGAGCAGATACGGTGTCTGAGAGATGTTTTTATCAAACAGTTTGGGTTCCCGATCACCAAGGAGATTGATTTCAATACCGTGGACGGTTTCCAGGGTCAGGAGAAGGAGATCATTCTGTTTTCGTGTGTCCGTGCTGGCGAAAGCAGTGGTATTGGGTTTGTTGCTGATGTTCGAAGAATGAACGTTGCGTTGACAAGAGCACGGTCTTCGCTGTGGATCCTTGGATCGCGCCAAACGCTCGTTTCTAACCGCACCTGGAGAGATTTGATCGAGGATGCCGATCAAAGGGCTCTGGCGGTGTCTGCGTACCCTGGTTTTACTCAGTCGAAGCCGAAAAAGCCAATGCCAATCACTCCAGTGGCTCTAACGGCGTCGAATCAGATCGCCGCAGGGCCGGATGCTGGCAAACCCGTCCCCAAATCCTCTGGCCTCCTCTCGCAGACCCCCCAAGGTCAGATACCGACGAAAAGATCCAGTCCGGTTGCGTCGGACTCTGCAAACAAGAAACTAAAAAGACTCCCGCGTCATCCAGCGAAAAGCCTTCCGACAGGTCCGTCTTCGTCGGGAAAACTACCTGCAAAGCCCATAAACTCTGCCGCTATTCGTTCCCCAGCGTATCCTCCGGCCGGAAATCTCATCAAACTGGGCAAACCAAAGCCAAAATACCCGGTGAAACGGAAAGATGACCACAATAAGTAGCCGGTGTCTGTATATATAGTACAATCCAGGCTATCTGATGAAGCTAGATGGTGCACAGTAAAGCATGTAGCAGCTTGGAGATGATCACTTCCTTGCGTCGATCGACGTATGCTGCTCCCGCAAATTTTCTCACTTGCGCGACGCGTCGATTGCTGAAAATAAAAATCACCTAAATCGTACAAGCCTGGCTGGGCCTTGACAGCTCTTCCGTCATCACCACATCGCTTTGCATCGCTCTACAACATGGGAAACATACCCTCAAATCTTCTAGATGATCTCTCAGAGGGCACAAACTGTAAGTACTTTCTATGCCCGCTTGCACTCCTCCCTTACTGACTCCATCTAGTTGGCTCTGATGAGATCGACAGACTTGCTAAGCGGTTCATGAAGCTGGACGCAGACAACTCGGGAGCCATCGACAAGGATGAGTTTCTGTCGATCCCCGGAATTGGCCAGAACCCGCTTGCCAAACGAGTGATTGACATCTTTGACACGAATCGCGGCGGAGACATCGACTTCAAGGAGTTTGTGTCGGGGTTGTCGATTTTCTCTAGCGGTTCTGTCGATGACAAGCTCCGATTCCTGTTCCGCGTGTACGACATTGACAACGACGGCTACATTTCGAACGGCGAGCTGTTTCTGGTGCTACGGATGATGGTTGCAAACTCTTTGACGGACGTGCAGCTGCAGCAATTGGTGGACCGTACGATCATGGAGAACGACGAGGATGATGACGGAAAGCTGAGTTTTGAGGAGTTCAAAAAGACAATTTCCAACACGGACGTGGCGAGCAAGCTGTCGTTGGAGGACAGAATATGAGCAGTCAGAGTTCCTCGCATGTCTATAGCTTCATTTACTTGACAAAATTATTAGTGTAACCGGTGTTAATCATTTGTTTAATCACTTTCCATCTGTTGTATCATAAATATCTGGCTGAAAATTTGAGACACCCGATTTATATTTTTTTTGTGATAAATTTACTTTTATCTGAAGGCGTTATCTTATCTAAACAGGGATAAGCGGTACTAAGAACAGTAATTTTCAGCAACAAAAGTCCGGCTTATCACCAATTCACATACAGCGCATGACACTGCCAATATGGAGACGCCAAATAACGGATTCAAGTTCGAATCCTCCTTCTCGAAGAGAAAGGGTATTTCAAGGATCAGTTCTGGTGAGTTTACTCCTAAAAGCATCATAAAGCACCTGCTAACACTTCCATTAGGCGAACAGTTGATGACCATGCACCGGTCAAATGACTCACAGGAAGATCTCGTCACGTTTCCGGAAACACCGCTGGAACACGCAGCAGAGATACCTTCACAACTTAGCTACGAAATGGGTCCGTCGCTCGAAGACGGCTACAAAGACCGCATTCACTCGGAAGTGAACAGCAAATCGACGCCTTCGCCGCCGCCGTTGCAAATGGATACGTCTTCACTGTCGCTGTGGCCCGATATGAGCGCGATGAGCACCTCGCCCAACACAGACCACCATATCTCCGCTGTTCACCGTTATTCGCTAGAGAATTCGCGTCGGAAGAATATGGCAATGCTAGCGGAGGCTCCGCTGACTCCGTCGCTGGGATTGGTGGACGATCCGCTGCATTTCCTGAAGAATAGAGAGATCATTGTCCTCAACAGGCTACAGGACGCTCTCGGCAGACATCATCTTTATCTCGAAAAAGGCAGTCGAAAAGTGACGAAAACACGAAACAGGCTGCTTGATTCGTTTGAACAGCTCAGCCAGATCCACCAGGCGATGCGCGAGATGTACACGACAGAACGGTTTGGCCGGTATTCTGTGTTGGAGAACTTCAAGAAACTCGAGACCAAAAAGGGAAAGCTGTTTCAAAAGATTGACGAGATCCAGAACCACACGAACGAGGGAAAGAACTACAAGACTCTGCTGAACGAGTCGGACAAAATCAATGCAGAGATCAGCGACCTCGAGCAGATGCTGCTCAAGCTCAAACAGAAACAGAAACTTGTGAACCAGCAGCTACGCGAGTCCAAATCTTTGCTGGACATCAAGCTGAACGCCTATTTTGACACGCTCAGCAAAGTGGAGGCCGAGGAGTTTAGCGAGATCGAAGCACTTCAGGAGAACAAAATATTCCAGAAACAGCCGAACCCAACGGCTATCATCGAGAACCTAAACTTGCAAGTTGAAGCTCTCGACGATCTCATAGATTCCTCTCTGCACAAGGAAACAGAGTTCCATGAGTGCTGTGTCTACCTGTCTGACATCTTTGAGAGTCTCGGACAGCTGGAGTTGTCACTCAAAAACATCATTCAGGACAACGATCCGTCAGACAAAACCCCCGTACTTCTTCGCAATCTCAGCGACATTCTCGACTACCTGAACGAGCGGCTTGCTCAGGTCAGTCATCTACAAGTCGGATACATTCGGAATATTCTTTCGGATGAGATTTCTGCCATAAAAAACACCATAAAGCTGATCAATGGAGAGGAAAACACTTCAACATCGCCAGTGACCGCAAAACCGCCGTCGCTGAAACACATATCGCCAGCTTCCAGCACCAACAGTCTCTCTGTTTCTCCATTCCCAATCAAATCAGCATACTCGCAACCTGTGGCGTCCACGACGGTAGCTTCGCCCACCACAGAGATGTCCAGCTCGTCCAAATCGGCCGGGAACGCTATGGAAAAGGCCAAGAAGTACACGCAGGTGAGCAACGTGATCAAAATCAGCAAGGGGATGAAAAAGGACTAGTTTCGCACTGCATGGTCATAATCGTATCCTCTGGCAATACCCGACCGACCTTCCTCTACCACTGCACCCTGCGTGTAATCGGTCTCGTCGTCCTCGTCTTTGAAGTCGCTTCCCAGTCCGGTCCATGCTCTGTTTTGCAGGTAGCCAGCAGACGTGCTTACGGTGTTTTTCAGCGAAAGAGTGGTGGAGAACTTGGAAACGAGTTGTTTCTCGCCATCCTCTTTGCCGCTTTCAGCCACCTCACCGTTTTGAAATGACCCGAGCTCAATTTCTAGGTGTTTGATCTGTCTCAGTGGTCTCGAAGATTGCAACTGTCCTGTGACGGGATTAAACTGTGGAGCGTCGTCGTCTTCCTGCTCTTCCCTATGAGAGTCCTCGTCTTCCGATTGATATCCTTCCTGGTTCATCACTTCTTGGAAGTCAGTGACCCATCTCCCTGTCCAAGAAACCTCAAAGTTCAATGCCAATTGCAGCTCGTACGGCGTGATGATGTGTTTGTAATACTCTCCAAACGTGTCCACGATGATTCCCGATTGGCCGCAGCCAATGATACACCAGACATCAATGCTCTCGAAGTTGGCCAGCTTGGCAACGTTTGGTTTTCCAACAACAAACATATAGTGCTTTTTACCAGCGTTGCGAACCCACTTCACCACTTTGTTGAGCAGTTTCTTAGTGTTTGACAGCGAAAGCGTGTTCACCAAAATCCCCACAGTGGCCGCGCTTCTTGCCATGTGCATCGACTTGTACCGTCTCATGAGCGAGGGAAACGGTCCTGTGCTAGTCTCGACTGTGAGGGGGTCCAAAGTGGTGAGGTCGCCGAATTTCGTTGAAAGAAGCAGCAATCTCGGGTCTTCAGGCCGTGTTATATGGAACAGCGAATATTCTCTTGTGACTTGGTCAACGTCGTCGTCGACTTCTTCGTTTTCAAGCCCGAAAACCACTCTTGAGGCAATCAATAGCCCTTTGTTTGAACTCTCGTTCGTGTGGTCTATTATCGACGCCATCTTACCAGGTTTCGTGAAATCGATGCCTGCGTAAGCCAAATTCGGATACTCCGCCTTCAGTCGCTGGTAGAGTCCCGGAACATGGTGGCTGTAGCACGTGTCAGCCATCAACATGACTTTTTGCTCAGAATCGGGATACGACTCACGAAATTTCTCGGTCACGTGATCAATATCTAGATATGGCTCTCCAAAAACATACGCCGCAGGCAGTTTGTCGACAGGATTCAGACAGGCGTCGCCGAAATGCACCACTATGTCTGCACCCACGTGTTCGGCGGCGACCTCGTCAATGCAGCACGGAGAATATGAAGTGTCTGCCAGGATCCAGACCTGTTGAGCTGCATCGTTCTTATGTTTGCAGTCGCCGCCACATGATCCAGTACACGGTTTGACTGTTTCTATGTCGACGTGTTTCGTCCCGCACGACGCGGAGGTGAAGTCTATCTCGTCGGTGCGCGGCGGCACGATCTGTGGCTTGATCTCCTGAAGTCCTGTTTGGAGAAGCTGCAGTACTATAGCTGAATCACATATCAAGGAGTCTGGAAACTGTAGTGCTATTTTCCTGTAACGCGGATAGCTTTCTGGGTCGCGCTGGGAGAGAAATTCGATCATTTTGGGGACGCTGTAGTAGTCGGAAATGAGACTTTTGAGCTCCTCTTCTGATATATCGGGGTTGTTTCTAAACTTGGGCCCCAAATGGTGTCTTTTGGTGTCGTGGTTGACGGCCTCCACCCGCGAAAACTCAAACGCACTATCATCCTGTGCTGTGGAGAGCGATGGGGGGACTAGCAGATCCGTCATGACTTACAAGAATGAAGTTGGTGTATCCTATTAGATAAGTCTTACGAGAAAAATATTTTTTTCCCAAAAAAAAAAAATAAAAAAAAAAGGACCAAAATAAATGCATCGAAAATTATCCAAACTCGAGAAACTTACTACCATATCAAATTCGTACTACTAGTTGATTACCACCATGGCCGACGCTATCAATCTTGGATACACCGCAGACTATCATGTCCACCTGAGACAAGACGCCATGATGGAGGTGGTCACTCCGACCGTGAGACAGGGAGGTGTGAGCATTGCCTACATCATGCCAAACCTTGTTCCTCCAATCACGGAGCTCGGAAGAGTCATCGCCTACAAGGACCAGCTGCAGAAACTGGCTCCAGAAACAACGTTCTTCATGACGTTCTACTTGTCGGACAAATTGACGCCGGAGCTCGTTGAAAAGGCCGCGCAAGAGAAAGCAATCAGGGGAATCAAGTGCTACCCGGCCGGTGTTACCACCAACTCCAGTGCCGGAGTGGACCCTAATGATTTCTCGCAATTTTACCCAATTTTCCAAGTCATGGAGAAATACGATCTCGTTTTGAATTTGCACGGAGAAAAGCCTTCAGTTTCTAAAAAACACGGTGACGAAGAAGGACAGGACATTCATGTACTGAACGCCGAGCCAGAGTTTTTGCCTGCGCTGTTCAAATTGCACAAGGACTTTCCAAACCTCAAGATTGTTCTTGAGCACTGCACCACCAAGGCTGCAATCGACGCAATCAACGCAATCAACGCCGATCTCAAACCCGAGGAATCGCCAAAAGTCGTCGCAACCATCACCGCTCACCATCTCTACCTCACCATCGACGACTGGGCCGGGAATCCGGTCAACTTCTGCAAGCCTGTGGCCAAACTGCCGCAGGATAAGCGTGCTTTGATCGAGGCCGCAATCTCTGGAAAACCCTACTTCTTCTTCGGCTCCGACTCGGCTCCTCACGAGTTGCACAAGAAGGCTGTTCACCGCGGAGTATGCGCGGGTGTGTTCACTCAACCCTATGCCATCGCGTACTTGGCGCAGGTGTTTGACTCCTACCAAGCGTTGGACAAGCTGAAAGACTTTGTCTCGACGTTTGGCAACACTTTCTATACCATCGACGAGACTGAACTGAATTCCAAAAAACAATGCTGGCTGGTGAGACAAAAATTATCCATTCCTGAAATGTTCTCGCAGAGCGAAATAACCATTGCTCCGTTCCTCGCCGGCTCCGAGCTCTCGTGGAACACCGAGTGGAGGTGATAACGTGTCTAGACATTACCTAGAACAATCATAAACTTCAAGTGGGGATCGTGACCCGGAGGAAACGTGCCGTCCTCGTTGAAAACACACATGCTGTTGCTCTTCCAGCCCCAACTCTGGGACTTGTGAAAGTCGTTTGGAACAGACAGAAACGACGTGATCGTCGGCTTCTCTCTCCTGGACGGTGTAAAAATGATAAAGTAGACCCGGATAACGTTTCGCTGATCCTCGTACGTGAGGAACGATCGTCCATCGCTCCCAGCTACACCAGCGCTCGAGCGCCCGCTCGTTGGTGTTCTGTAGGGCTGTGTATTCGTTGACGACAGTGCCGATCCCTCGTTGATCGAGAGCTCGCTGAGGCTCAAAACAGACTCGTCCTGTACATTTTCCTTCTCGTCTGCGTCGTTCAGGTCGTCTGCGGCGTGTGCAGAAATGTCCTTGGTTTTGTTCAAATCAACTTGTTGGTTGTATTTCTTTGGCATCGATTGGTAGTTCACATTATTCGCAAATACGTCCGGGTTCGTCAACCCATGCTTGGATGAAGGGTTAGACGAACCGCTGTTGGCACGATGCAAATATGCTCCAATCTGATAGGTGTTTTTTGACTGGATTCGGTTCTTTTGCAAGTACAAGTTCCAATACGAGCCGGCGTACCAGAACGTCTTTCCATAGACTCTTTTGTCTGTCATCAGCTCCGAAACGTTGGCAAACGCAATGGAAAACCGGAATGGTGGGACGTTTGTCCAGTTGTAGAACTTCTCCAACTTGTTTGGAAGCTCGTCCTGCGTTGATTTCCCGGTCTCGATGTTGCCGCCTTGCGCCGAGGAACACAGAGCCTCGGTCATCCGTTTGTCGAGCTCTGTCGGCAAACCCGCCAACGTCGCGTCTTTGATTGGAACCCGGAACCACTTAGAATCTGGTGATGGTGGACCGGAGTTCGTCGCTGTGTTTGCCAGACAGGGGCTGGACGACGTCACCACAATTCTTTGTAAATAAACCGCCTGCCAAAGAGCCTTGTGAAGAACTTGTGGATCAATGTATGGCCCTCCACTGATGTCATACAAGCTTTCCAACTCCTGTAGTTGCTCTGGACTCATGTGACAGTAGTGAATCTTTTCGTTCAACACTTGTTTCAGCAGACCAAGACCTTCCGTCTCGAGCCCGGGGATCTCCAAACGCCGCTCTATCAGCTTGATCGCAAAAATACATCTGTCCCACTCGGTAGGCGTGAAAAAGTAGTCTTCTCCGACAACCTGAGCAATCACAGAGGCGGGAATTTCATCCCATTTGTCGACCCCGACCTCCCACCCGTCCGAACACAAAATTCCTTTGCCGTTCTGTATGATCCGCTCGCTCGCGGACCCGTAGCTGTTGGAAACGGCAAATTTGATGATCTCACTGACGTTGGACATGTCCATGTTCCGAACAATGTACTCTGTAGCGGTACAAACAACCTCTCCGATCGCGAGATACTGGCCAACCGCAATCATACTGTACGGGATCTTGTTCTCCTCTTTCACATTGATGGCCCCGTACAATCTGGCAATGGCAAGCTCGAAACTGGACTGCACAATGCGCGGATCATCAAACTCCAGCTCGTAAACTGGATGCTGCGGCGGCTCATCCTCTTCAGTTTCCTGCTCTGACCACTTGAACAAGGACCTGAAATAATCACTTTTATCCAGAAACAACCGGTGCAGCTTGTACGACGTTCCGAACGCCTTCACCGTGACATCCGAGTAGGCGCCTTCCAAGAACCCTTTTCTGAAGAAGTACTCCGAAGAGCTTTCGGTCTTGCAGCAGCCGTAAGGACACGTTCCAGAATCCACTTCGACTGACTGTGCCTGTGGAGAAGAAGAGATCTTCGTAGGCGACTCCGGCGGTCCAGAAACGTCTGATAAAGTCGATTCGAACGGTGGGAAACCATATCCTGGCTGTGGCTGCTCCGTCCAGTTCGCATTTGTAACATCCGGCTCCCTGTAATAAGTCAGATTCCCCGGCGCAGAGCCCCGCAGAGGCCTTCTGCGAGGTGTGGAGCCTGCGGTGTCAGACATTCACGGGAAGTAATTTTGTTTGGGGATAAGCGGTGTTCGGCTTGTGGGAATATTTCTGGGAATGTAAATAAATATTTTGTATTCTAAAACGGGGCTGTGAAATGGGGCTGTCAAACATCAGAGATTAACGATAGCAGTGAAGAATAGTTCTTGAGGTGGAGAAATTGGTGTTTGAGCTACTGACTGAGATTCCTCATATATTGGGAAGCTCCTACTTGCCATTTGCGTTGACAATTCAATACCAAACATATAAAGTACAATGACCACTGCAACAGCAAAGAAGCCGTATGACCCAGCATAACAGCCCCGATCTATCAACTAACGTTGCAGCGAGGCATTCAGCAGCAAATCGACACTTGTGTCCGTGGTCTGGCTATTCTTTCCGGTTTACACCTTTTGAGCACGTTGGTGCCCGATGTGCCACCAGCTACTCCTCGCCAAACTCTTGGAAAAGCTCGTTGATTTTCTGCGAAACAGCCTTGTCTTTCGCGGTCTCCTCGCTCAGATCATCCTCGTTCTCGCCAATATCCTGCAGCCAGAACAGATTGCGAGCACCCGAGCTCAAGAACGTCAGCATGTATACTCTGCCCGTCTTGCAAGACTTGACTCTCTTCCACGTCACGTCACCCACCACAACCAGCAACTCCTCCGACTCAATGCCTGCCACGCTTGTCTCCCGCGGACTCCACGTAAACGAGTAGAAACCTTCTCCTTCCTCGCTCTGTTTTATGGTGATCTCGCCCTTGGTCGGCAAAGGCGTGTACACTTTCGTGTCGGTGTTGTAATCAACCTTTCCGGCTTTGAATTTGAGTGGCGCCGTCAATGTCATGCTGTGTATCCCCAATTTAAGTAAGATGATCTTTGTGGTGGTTTGCCACTCGAAAATATCTCCAACTAAATTCAAGATGGGAGAAAAGACATCCGTACACCGATAAAGAAAAATCAGAAAATAAAAAATATCAGCTTTTCCATTCAAACTCTACCTACCAGGAGAGAGACAGTGTCACAGCCACCATGGAGTTCCCCCCGCCGGATATCAAACTACTGGTGCAAAAGATTGCAGAGATTTTGCTGGAACGCAAGCAAACCGTTTCGGTCAGCGAGGGAGCATGTGGAGGTCTGTTGAGCGCGTATCTGATCTCGCTGCCGGGAGCATCGCAATTCTTTGACGGAGGAAGACTTGTGTACAGTCTCAAATCCCGCCTCAAGCTCTCCGGCTGGGACCATGACCAAATCCGCGATTACACCGGCCCCAGCGAGCCTGTTGTCCTGCGAATGGCACGCAGTCTTCGCATCGAGTTTGGTTCTACCTACGTGCTCTCAGAGTCGGGTTTTGCAGGCCCATCTGCAGACGTGGGACTCGGCGATCAGGGAAAGCAGGGAAAACAAGGGCTGGTCTACCTAGGAATCTCGGGCCCCGGTGGCGACCGGTCGTGCGTTTTCAATACGGAGCAAGAAGATCGTTCGCAGAACATGCAGCTTTTCGCCAAAAGAGGACTCGAGTTTCTCCTTGAAGTGCTGAATGAGGATGAAAAAAGCAAGGAAAACTGAAGATGCAACATTTAACAATGTGCAAAGATGTGTAATTAATGATTTTGAAAACATGGGTCTGTTGTAATTTATCGTGGAGTTGAAAAAAACGTCTTCTTCGAGTCTCCACTGTTGTTGGTGAGTTCTTACTATTATCACTATTTCCTTCCCTATTGGAAGTCCTTCAGAGCAGCTCTGATTCCCTCAACTCCCTTCACCAAATCCTCTTTCGATATCACCAGCGGTGGTGCCAGACGGATGATGTGCTCGTGCGTTGGCTTGGCCAGAACTCCGTGGTCCTTCATGAGCAAACACAGGTCCCAGGCGGTCTTTCCGTTCGTTTTAGAATGGTCTATCACAATGGCACACAGTAAACCCTTACCTCTGACCTCGGTGATGGCACCGTTCGACTCATCCTTCAACTGATTTAGCTTCTCCTGCAAAAACTGGCCGAGTTTCTCGGCTCTTTCCACCAATTTCTCGTCCTTCACCACTTCCAAAGCCTCAATGGCCACTCTAGAAGCCAGTGGGTTGCCACCGTAAGTAGAACCGTGCGAGCCTGGCTCCAAAGTGTGCATCACCTCCTTGGACGAGAGAACAGCAGAAACAGGCAGAACACCGCCAGAAATGGCCTTTCCAAGCAAAACCATGTCTGGCTTGTCTTCTGGTGCCAAGTAGTGCTCCCAGCAGAGCAGCTTTCCTGTTCTGGCAATACCAGTCTGGATCTCATCAGCAATAAGAAGAACGTTGTATTTGCGGCACAACTCACGCACCTGTGGGAAGTAATCGGCAGGAGGAACCACAATACCGGCCTCACCTTGGATTGGCTCGATCAGAATAGCAGCGATCTTGTCGCCAGCATTCTCAAAGGCCAACTTAACGTCTTCGATCTCACCGTATCTCAAAATTTGACCGTTTGTTCCTGGAATCACAGGTCCAACTTTTTCCAGGTATGGACCGAAATCGTCTCTGGCTTCTGGATCAGTCGACATACTCACAATGGCCAAACTTCTGCCGTGGAAGTTCGACTCACAACTCAAAATAATGGCCTCGTTGGCTGGAATTCCTTTCTTCTTGTAACCCCATCTTCTTGCGAGCTTCAGAGCAGTTTCCACGGCCTCGGCACCGGTGTTCATAGGCAGAACACACTCATAGCCAAAGAACTCAGTCACGTACTTCGCGTACGAGCCGAAAATGTCACTGGAAAATGCGCGCGATGAAAGCGTCAGCTTCTGGGCCTGTTCAATAAGAGCAGCAATGATTCTTGGGTGGCAGTGGCCTTGGTTCACAGCCGAGTAGGCAGAAAGAAAATCCAAGTACTCTTTTCCTTCTGGATCCCAAACCTTGGCGCCCTGAGCACGCGAAAACACAACTGGCAATGGGTGATAGTTGTGTGCGGCGTAATCGTGCTCGTATTCGGTAGCTTTAGCTGAGGACAAGTTGAATTCTGGAGACATGGTTGGTTCTTGAATCAAAACTAAAAAGTTATTCAGCTGGGCAGTTACTGCATTATTTATACTCGGAGTCTGATCTGTCCCCGATCCGCTAAATCATCAAAGATCGCCTTCTGCTGCTCATAGAGTAACAGCCAAGCTGTCTCGGTATCTCCTTCGTTTTGTGCGTGGCTCTGGGGAACTCGCGAACGGAAGGAGAAGCCGACAGAATAAAAAGTAACAAAGATTTAAAAAAAAAAAGAAGCCCGATGCGGGGCTTGAACCCGCAGCCTTGTGATTAAGAGTCACACGCTCTACCGATTGAGCTAACCAGGCTTAATTGATGCCCAAAGTTGAAGGTTTCAAATTGATGGTGTAATTGTTAGCGTCACGTGAGACTCAGCTAAATGCTCGGTAGACTGGCAAGAAAAAAGTAGCAAAAAAGAAAGCCCGATGCGGGGCTTGAACCCGCAGCCTTGTGATTAAGAGTCACACGCTCTACCGATTGAGCTAACCAGGCTTGATTGTTGGTCAGCGTTGCTGACTTTGGAGTAGTGTTGACAAATGCCAGCTACCCCGCACGCGAGTAAAGGAAAAATTTCTACCGTTTGCCCGAATCTACTCTACGTTTGTTTGCTTGTCGAATATCGTTTGGATTGAATCTGTATATGCTATTTGTTGTGGACAGCGTCGTCGATCTGGCCGAGCCTGTTGTCGAGGTTTGCAAGGTTGAGGCGAACGCTGCGCAGCACTCTTTCCTCGTTCTGACGGTATATCATGTCGCGGTGGCGCGGAACGTAGAACTGTAGCACCAGTATTGGTGTCGCCAGTCCAGCTAGTAGCCCAAGGGCGCTGCAAAGGTGTCAGCAATAGACCAAAAACCGAAACGTGTAGGTTCCAACTTACAGTGAGTGGTTGTGAAACAGTTTGGCAATCATAATGTTCTCGAGTTAAAGTAATAGTCTACTAAGAAGAAAAACGAACGTAGATAAAGAACTTGGAGAATGCCGCTCCTTTTATATCGCATCCTGACAAGCTGACCCCTGCGAAACGTACTTTTTTGATGACGTCGCAAACTCTGGAAACGGTAGAATGTGGGGTAGATCGGTGAAACAACGCGCGGCCGAAAAATATCTTGGGGTCTGAAAGACCCGGAATCTTACGATGACTCAGCGCGAATTGTGGGGATCGGCGGCCGAGCCATTGAAATTTCAAGCCACCGTCAGACCATAACCACCAAATCCCGGGCAGATCTCCGGGAGAATGGGCTCACTTAGAACGCATCGGTCTGGTCTTACTCCGTCTCACCATTTTCTCTGCCCACAGAACAACCCCCGCCAGCAAAACAGAAACCAGCACGCTCACCATGGCCGTGCGGCTCGGCTCGGATGTCGCGCTCAAGATGACAAAATCGGCAAGAGAAAATTTAACCGTCTCGGTTACACTGCCTTGAAGAATATCTCCAGATCCCAGCTCGGCCACAAACGCAACAACGAGTTTCGAGTGCTCGTTCAAATGACGGATATCGACATGTGCCAGCGTGTCACGTCTTCCGTGGATGTGCGGGTTGCTGAGCTCCACTTCCGACTCCAGAACGTAGACGGCCGGGAAGCCATAAAGCAGAGCCGAGGAATGGTCTGAGCATAGCTTCCCGCATTTCGTCTCCTTGTATCCGATTGTGCAGTACGTTTCGATCAGATCTTTGACGAATCTCACAAGCTCGCCCGATTTGTAGTCTTCCACGATCCCAAAATGCTCGCGGCCGCCGTTTTTCTTGCTCAGCTCCGTAAACCCAGACATGTCCTGCTGCAAGTGGGCCACCACCTCCCGTCCAAACGCGGCGTATTCCTGGTAGATCTCCAGCGAGCCTCTAAGTCCGAGCTCTTCGCCCGCGTAAAAATGGAACTCAATGGTGTTTTTCGGCTCAAATTTCGCAGAAACAAGCACCGTCAATGCCTCTAAAAGAACTGTCACCCCAGTGAGGTCGTCGTCCACGCCCGGGGACCCTAAAAACGGCACTAGACTCAACGAATCCAAATGACATCCCACCACAATTGTCTGAGAGCTTTCTGACATGATAGTAAACTTAATTGACGGCTGCTTCCACCCTGAATGCTCGTGTATGTCAACTCTGTACCGCCCCGGATCGGTCTCTCGGAGCTTTGATAATCGCTCATGAATATGCATTGCAAACTGCTGGCCGGCAACAGAATTGTAATACCGTGACCCGTACAACTCAGAAAGATCAGTAATCACCTCAGAAAGACGGTCAACGTCCACTTGGCCCACCAATTCTCTTGTCGGGTCCCCGATAAACGTATCCTTAGAGGGGTAACTGTAGGAACGGAGCTCCACAGGGTGAATTATGCGCCAGTATTTCATCTGCGGACACAGATATGCCAGCAGGAGCAAGCTGCTCACCGCCAGAGCAGGCCATATGTTGCGTGCGGGTCTCATTACTGAGGACAGCACAGAGAAAAGGGTCCTGCCCGCTTTTCGGGTTTAAAAATTTGGGAGCATGCAGTGCCTGAAAATAAAATTATTTCCTATCACGCGATGAAACATCTTTACACGGGTCTGCTCTCTCTACAAAATTCCACTTCCTTGCTTACGTATTCGCTTACGTCAGCTATATCAGCAAGTCCTTCGCCTAGAAAATGACATCTTCCTCTGCCTCTGCGGTCAAGTCGCTGCCGCCCTCGCTTGCTGCTGCAAGCAGAGCAGCAGCCTTCGCCTCACCAAGCTCGGCCTCCTCGGCGAGCTTAGCCTTCTTGGCAGCGGTTTCGGCGTCGACACGCGCGTTCTCGATCTGCTTCTTCTCCTGAACCTTCTTCAAACGGTAAAACTCCTCTCTGTCGAGCTCGTCCAGCTCCGAGTTGATGTATGCAATGGTGTTCTCCGTTCTTGGAATGATCACGTGCTCAATGGCGTTGACTCTTCTGTTGGTCACCTTGATCACCTCGTCCAAAATCACAAACGCCGTTTGCAACGACGCCAAAGACACGAGCGTCTCCACAGATTTCGTGTACACCATCCGCGCCTTCTGCACCTGCTGGCCTCCTCTTCCGAGACCGGTCATCTTGAAGTCGTTGATGCTCTCGTCAATGTCCGCCTCAAATTGCGGCAGGTACACTCCCGAAACGTTCTCCTGTCTCGCACGCACACGGAACCGCGCCTTGTTCACCGATTCCTGTACCTGGTAACCGATGTTTCCTCCCGTGGCATACGACACCTCGGCCAGCGAGAACGCTGCCGTCTGCATCACCCGGCCCATCTTTCTCTTTGCATCGTCGATTCTTTTCGTGATGTCTCTGAAACGCTTTGTGAGCGCTTCGGACTTTCTCTTCAGCAGCGAGTGGCCTTGTTGTGCTCCCTTGAGCTTACCCTTCATGAGCCCGAGGGTCATACGGGTAGGAAAAACCTGTTCTCTAGGCCGTGTTAGTGTGAACTCAGAGAAGAGGCATTGTGTTACTTACCTGTTCGCGGCCGACATCGTTGGCTTGTTCCTCGCTCTCCAATGGTGTCGTTCGGTTCAGGAGGGCTGATAAACACTTACCACGCACTCACAAAAACTTGCTTTGGCTGCTTCACCAAAATTTTGGGCCGGGTAACTCTAAGCAAGGCAGTGCTAAAAATTATTTTTCCCTCTTACATTAGAAAAATATCTACACACTCAGACGTAAAGTATTCCCCCTTCTTGTTTCACCAGCTCTCAAAATGGGCGTTCTGGATTACATCACCGAGGATGATCTTCCCTTTGAAACAGCACTTTTGAGAGATCCCCACTCGCTCGATCTCTGGCTGGATTACGTCAGATACAAACAAAGAAACTCGTCTCTGGAGGCACAGATCGCTGTTCTCAGCAGAGCTGTGGGGACTCTTCCCCGCTCATACAAGCTGTGGATGCTCTATTTGCGTTCCAGAAAACAGATTACCGCTCGAAGCCCCAACAAAACCGAAATTCGCATCATAATACATCTTTACACCCGCTGTTTGGAGTCTCTGAGCAAGTTCCCCGTGGTGTGGACCGAGTATCTGGACTTTTTGATCCAGCATTTGGCACAAGTGGGCGTGGAGCTTGTTTTTTCACGTTTCAACCAAGCACTACAATCGCTGACAATCTCACAGCACGCACAAATCTGGCATTTATTCCTCAAATTCGCAAATCTGGTGGGAAAAGACCTCACTTTCGACGTGTACTGTCGGTTCTTTCTCTTCCGAGTCGGTCTCAGTGAGGTCGGATATACCAACAGCGATGTTGAGAAGCTTCCAGAACTTGAGGCAGTGTTGGAGAAGCTCATTGAGCTTACCTCCAACGAGTATCAGTTGGCCAAGATGACCAGTGTGTTCGAACATTTGGCAGAGAACCCAAGTTTTCTTGTCAAAATGTCCCGTTCTGAACTTGACTTGTACACGCAGTACTTTGGTTTGCTTCTCTTGCTACCTGAGATGACGAGTCTCTCCAATTCTGTCGCCTACGGGAACAGGATTGTCGATTTTTTCGACCGGCTCACGCAGAAGTTTCCTGATCAGCTGGGCCAGTTTACCGTGAAACTTGCACTTTATTGGGCATCCAGAAAACAATTTCTCGAATCGATCGACGTTTTTGAGACGGGGATCAGCAAAGCTGTCACTTTGAAAGACTTTACGCTGATGTACGACGCCTATGTGGACATGGAGGAAGCCAGGCTTGGCAGATTGGCCAATAAAATTGAGCAATTGGAGGCCAATAACGAGAGTTCCGAAGAGGAAAACACCGAGCTGAGTATTCTGTTTGCACGGTTCGAGTCGCTGCTTGAAAGACGGAAGCTTCTTGCGAATGATGTGCTGCTCAGACAAAACAGAAACAACGTCTCCGAGTGGCTGAACAGGGTCGAGCTGTTTGACAAGAATTCTGAGCTGGAAAAGATCGCTGATTGTTATGCGGAGGCTGTTGAAGCCGTCAATCCACAGAAAGTGGCTGAAAAAGGCCTTTTGTCAAAGTTATGGATCAACTATGCCCTCTTTTATGCCAACAACAAGGACCTTTCATCGGCAAGATCAATCTTCAACACGGCCACAAAAGTCCCGTTCAAGGACATTGAGGATCTGGTCGAAGTTTGGATCAGCTGGAGCGAGATGGAGCTGAACAACAACGAGTTTGACCAGGCGTTGCTTGTGGTGAAGAAAGCGGTGGAGACTCCAAAACTCAAGGGCAAGAAGGTGAATTATCTGGATTCTGACTTGAGTCCACAGATGAGAATCCACCGGTCCAATAAGCTGTGGAGTTTGTATCTCGATCTGGTGGAAAGTTCGGGCGATTTCGACGAAACGTGCCGAGTTTATGACGAGGTTTTGGCTGCAAAGTTGGCGACGCCGTTGATCGTGCTGAACTATGCGTCTTTTCTCCAGGAAAACAACCAGTACGAGATGTCGTTCAAAGTGTATGAAAGGGGTGTCCAGCTGTTCAGATACCCTACGGTGTACGAAATATGGAATGCGTATCTGTCAACGGCTGTGCGAGTCCAACAGACGCTGCATTTGAATGTGGAGCGTGTCCGTGATCTGTTTGACCAGTCTCTGGTGGACTGTCCGTTCAAGTTTGCCAAGTCTATTTGTCTGCTGTATGTCAAGTTTGAGGAAGAGTGTGGCTCGAAATTGCGAGCTCTGCGAGTTCTTGAGGACGCTGCGGAGAAAGCAGATACCAGCGCAGATAGACTGGAGCTGTACCAGATGGCTATCACCAAAACGGCGGAGTTTAAAGACCTGGAAAGTACGAGAAGTCTCTACGAAGAGGCTTTGGAAAAGGTCTCAATCAAGACTCCCGGGTTTATTGAAGCTTTGGTGATTCCGTTTGTACAGACGGAAGCCAAACTGGGCGAACTCAAACGCGCCCGCGAGATCTTCAAGTACGTGTGCGAGCTGTTTATGCGGTTCAGCAAGAAAGAGCAGGACATTGAGGATCTGTGGTCGCGATGGAAACAGTTCGAGCTGGCAAACGGCAGCGAACAGACTTACAAGGAGATGCTTCGATACAGAAGGCATTTGGAAAGCGTTCTGGCTCCGCTCCTGGAGAAAAGAGCAGCACAAAATGCTGCTGTTCCCGTTGGTTTTGTTGCGTCGTCCGAAGGTCCAAAGGTGACGAGTTTGTCATTCAACGAAGAGCCGGCCGTGATCAATAAAGACCAAATCGAGCTTGATCTTTCTGACATCGAATAAAGTGGTTGGACTTTCCTATATAAACTAACCTGTATAATAGAACCTTGCGTGTAAACTATCTTGGGCGCGCATTGTCGACCCAGTCCTGGGTGCTCATCTGGCTGAGTCTGCTCAATGCTCTGGCAAAGGCAAATCGCTCCTCGTCGAGCTGGCCGAACATAGACGCTTTCTGTGCGATTTTCTTGTCAAATCCGTGGTGTTTAACCAGGTCGTCGTTCTCCATTATCTCATCGATCTCGTCTTGAGGTTTCTTGGTGAGCGAGAAGTCACCGTCGGCAATGTCTTCCGGCTCCACAAAGATGTCGTTGAACGGCGCGGCGGCAGTGACCGCTAGTCGGCCGTGGTTGTCGTAGACAGCGTCCAAAAACGTGATGAATCTGCGCACTTTATCTCTGACATTGATGCTCATGTACGGGATATCTGTGACGATGATAGACGAGAAGGACGTGGCCAGCGTGAGATAGTCTCCCGCGGCTAACGGCTGTCCGCAGAGCTCCTCGAACGTGAACTGTGCAACGTACGGCGGCGAGCATGTGGGAACAACGAGTTGTCTTCCCCAGATCGCCAAAGGAACATTATGTTCCTTGGCGTGGCCCTGCGAAAAGTATGTGTACCAGCTGGCAATGTGGTCCTGTTGCTGACGTTTCGACGTCTTGGAGTTGAAGCTGATTCCCGGTTTTGGGTAGTAATAAACGGACGAGATCGGCTTAGACACCTTACGGTAGTCTGTTGGAGAATTGAGGTATATCACGTTTGTGACCCGTTTGATCAGCTGGATGCATGGCACAAACGACTCACGCTGAATTCCATTGATGTAGAGATCGTCCGGTGCCCTGTTGGACGTGGCAAACAGAATGAGTCCATGGTCGGGTCTCAGAACGAGGTTCAACAGCCGACGAAGCAGCATTGCGTCCGCAACATCGGTCACCTGGAACTCGTCAAAACACAACACCGTCGAGTTTTGCGATAATTCCCACGCCAGAAGCGGAATCACGTCAATATCCTGTTTTCCCCCGTGTTTTTGCTTGAGCTCGTGCGACCGTTTGTGCAGGTTTTGCATGAACTGGTGAAAATGGAGTCTTCTCTTGGTGAGATGGTTTGGAATTGTGTCATAAAACAAGTCCATCAACATCGTTTTCCCACAACCAACGTCTCCGTACAAGTAGATCCCGTGCGGGATTCTGTGAGAGTTTTTATCCGTCTCGTTTTTGGTGCTCTTGCCAAACAGCGAGCCAAATACCTTAGAGATGCCGGTCTTGGGCGTCAGATCTCTCACGTCAGGTTCCGCAACCTGCGGAGGCTTGTAGTCCTGCAAATCGGAGTGAAGACCTTCCAAACTGGCGAGGATTCCGCGCTGGTACTGGTCGTCATTGAGCTTGTTCTCATTGACCAAGTAGTTGTATCTTTCTAAAGGAGAGGTTACTGTGCTCTGGAGGCGCAGGGTGCTCTGCTGAAACGCCCGGGCCAACCTGAGCGACAGAGAGATCCGTACAGGCCTTATGAGTGTCAGTATCATGGCCAATGGCTGTGTTGTCGCTGCTCTTTGGCACAGCACTTGATTTGTTCAGCGAGAAGAAAACAATTTCTGCGGGCCCGATCGCGAAAATCAACCTGGGAAAATTCATGGGGAAAGAGGGGAAAGCGGATTAAGGGGAAAAGCAGGGACCAAGCGAGAAAAGGACACAAGCATGGAACGTGCTCGTGGAATCAGGTCTTTGTGCTGGTACGATCCTGCCGGGCAAGGACAAACAGAGACCGCGGAGATCATACCTCTTCTGGCTGGTCAGAAAAGGATCCGTATTGAAATCGCCCGATCATTCCATGTGTATCATCTGAGTACACATAGCCAAGAATAACGATTTGATTCCACTGTGACACTAAACTACTGAAACAGGGTTCTTTTGGTCTGGGTTTATCTCCCTCTTTCTCCGACACCCTCTCCGGGTAACCACCCGCTCTTCTTGGTCAGTCCTTACGTAATGCTCTATCGCTGAAATTTTTCAGATGATAACTTTTTTTAAAAAAAATATTTTTTTTTTTTGAAGATTTTTTTCACAGTGATTCAACCTACATACAATCTCCCACATCAACAACATGGATATACACCGGTGCAGGTTCGTGGACTACACGCCACACGCAATCACTGCTGCATCGTTTTCGCACTTCTCGCAGGAGAATGAGCCGTCGCCGCGCGAGCTGAGACTCGCTGTGGGAAGAGCGGACGGGTCTGTGGAGATTTGGAACCCTAAGAACAGACACATCAACTGGCTGAAAGAGGTGGTCATTCCTGGCGGCCGTGGCCGTGCGGTGGAGGGACTCGTTTGGTCGTCGGGGCTGGACAAGGAGCCGTCGCGGCTGTTTTCCATTGGAGGCTCGACGAGTTTGACAGAGTGGGACATTGCTAGAGGTGTTCCTGTGAAGAACCACGACTGTAACGCTGGTGTCATATGGTCTGTTTCGATCAACAAGGCTCAAAACAAGATTGCTGTCGGATGTGACGATGGTTCGGTTGTTGTGGTTGATATTTCCGGCGGTATTGGTGCGATCGAGCACGAGATGATTCTGCAGAGACAGCAGGCGCGGGTGTTGAGTCTGTGTTGGCTGGACAACGACGTGATAATCGGCGGGTGTGCGGACGGCCGGATACGATGCTGGTCGTACAGCGGGGAGAACAAGGGTCGGTTGATACAAACACTGAGAGTTGACAAGTCCAAGACGGAGAGCACGCTGGTTTGGAGTGTTCTGGTGCTGCCTGCGACTGGCCAGCTTGTCTCGGGGGACTCTACGGGCTCGATTAAGTTCTGGGACCTGAAGCATTTTGTTTTGCAGCAGTCGTTTGACGTTCACGAGGCCGATGTGCTGACGTTGACGGGAGATTTGTCCGGAACACGGATATTCAGTGCTGGAGTTGACCGCAAGATATTCAACTTTAATTTGGTGAAGACGAGTAAAAGTGCGTTCAAATGGGTGAATTCGTCCAACAGACTGTTGCACGGGAACGACGTGCGGACTATGGCGTCTTATGAGTCGAAGAACCTCGATTTGCTGGTGAGCGGTGGTGTTGAGCGCGTGCTGGCTGTGAACTCGCTCAAGAACTTCCAGACCAGTGTGACCTACAAGCTTCCGATCGCGAACGGGAACGTTCTGGCGAACGAAGATAAACGGCTGCTGGTTATGTGGCAGGACCAGCAGGTGAAGATATGGCGTCTTTTCGAGGACCAATCCAAGAGACTTGTGACCAAGCTGAGTCTTGCCGACGAGGATAACATTACCTCGGTTTGTGTCTCGAGAAACGGCAGATATTTGGCCGTTTGCCGGTTGTCGACGATCAAGCTATTTGAGCTGATTGAGACGGACGAGTCGTCGAAATTGCAGGTCGTCAAAGTGGCTTCGGAGCTGCTTGAGAATATGGGCGGAAAGCTCGTGAGGTTTGTGGACGAGCAGAGTCTGCTGGTGGTTGTCAGCGAGGACAACGAGGTGACTAGCGTGAGGTTCAACGTCAACGACGACGAAAGCGGCGACGAATTGAGCGAGTTTGACGACGAGCAGTTGCCGGTCGAGTACGAGCTGCCTGCGTCCTCCTCCGCTTCGCTTTCGCACTTGCACAACTACACGGCTCTCGAGGTGTGTCCGAACGGCAAGCATGCGTGTCTGACGAAATTGGACGGCGCGGTGGATATTCTAGACTTTGCTGCAGGCGAAGTCAGAAGACTTGTCACTCTGCACGACACTCCAACCGCTGCCAAATTCACTGCGGCCAGCTCTCTTTTAGTGACGACTTTCGACCACAAAGTGTACGAGTTCAAGATTTCCGGCGGAGAATTGCAGACGGAGTGGTCGAGAAACAACTCGGAAAACCTTCCACAACAGTATCTGTCTCTGGCCGGACAGGCGTACGGGATCTTTGAGACCGCGGGCCGTATTTGGACGTTTGGCCACAACTGGCTCGCGTTCCTGGACAGCACGACAGGCAAGAGCCTGGCGTCGCCGGCGAAACAGCAGGGAAAGAAGAGACAGCGCAACGGGTCGGTAAACGGCCGCGAGGTGGAGCCGGAAGTGGTGGCCGAAAAGAGTTTCTGGTTCACCAACAAGTACAAGAATCTGTTGTTTGTGGGCGGATTGTCGGGCCAGGAACTGGTGGTGGTGGAGAGACCGATCGATGAGATGCCTTCTGCTCCGGCGTTCAAGTTGTCGAAGATCAATGTTTGAGGTGGTGCATTTAGAAGAAGTAGATTTATCGATGAAAAAAAAAATTCTGAAAAAAAAAAAAAAACCCGGGGTAAATCTGCAGGACGCGCATAATCTTCTTTTTCAAATCTCACCACAGCTATATGGTATTGGCTTGTCGTTTGGCGGTCTGCGATGTTCAGGATCACCTTTGTCGACCTCAGCAAGCCGCTGTGCGATGCTTGGCTGAAGAACATTGCAGAGACTCGGGCTGGCTCGCTGAGATGGAACGGACAGCAAGTTGAGCTGCTTGTGTGCAACACGGGTCTGAGCAGGCTCGACAGTGCGCCGAATGGTGGTAGCACCGCAGTTGTTTCTCCCGGCAATTCGTTTGGCAAGATGGATGGGGGCTTTGACAAGGAGCTTGCCAGATGGTTCAGCAGCACCGGCGATTGGAGGCAGACAGAGACGCGTGTGCGGCCGCAGTTGCTTTCCAAATATCTTGGCTACGTGCCTCCAGGCCGAGCGACCGTGTTACGGTTCACTTCACAGGATTCCCCCGCGTGGAAGGCCGTTCGGGCCGACACGATCGTTCATTTGCCGACGATGAGGGTCCCGCGGCCTCTAGAAGGGGGACGTTTGGAGCAGGCACGGATGGTTTTCGACTGGACTTGGGAGGTTCTGAGCGCTGTTCGGGAAGAGGAGATCGCAGGACTTGTTTTGACTGGAATGGGGACCGGTTGGGGACGGTTACCTGCGGATTTAGTGGCCCGGAGCATGGTGAAGGCCATCGGCATTTTTCTAGCGGATATTGACCCCTTAGAGAAGTCAAAGTTATGTCTGGAATTTCTTGAGGAGGACGTGGGGTTTTTAGACGGGGACGAATTATTCTAGTGTGTTTCTGGTGTCTTCTACTGTGAGACTTTCATTCTCATATTGATGACACAGTTCTACTGTGTCTTCTTTTTCGTAGATACGTACTGTCCTAAAGATTCTGGTATGTCCTCTATCAAATTCTTCTCCGCTCTCTCTTGTACAGTCTCATCGAAAGACTCAAAATCGTTGCAATCACCGCAAAAACAAACGCCAACTTCACCGAGTCACTAATTGCTTCTCTGTACAATCTCAACACCTTGTGAATGTAAATTTTATCCAGACCATCTCTCACGTAGAGCGAGTTTCTGACCAATCTATGGTAAATCTTTTCTCCGTCTGGTTTCTTCTTTTTCACAAAGAAATGGTGCAACTCATTCCGCAGAATGTTGTTGTACACGTTCAGGACAATTCCAACACCAGAAACAGACCCTATCGACCGGAACAAATAGTTCATTCCCGTGACGCTTGCCTGGTGTTTGGCTCCGACTTCGGCCACCACGAGGATCAGCAGACTCACTAGGAACATCCCGTAGCCCATTCCTGCGGCGGTGTAGCCGAACGCCATGAGCGCGATTCCAAGCCGGTCCAGCGGCGAGCCGTCGAGCCGCGGCTTCAGCGACGAGCAGATGCTCAGAATAAGACAAACACCGACGAAAACAGCGAAAAAGCCGTAGTTGGACACCGTGACGGAACGCGTGGCTATCCGTGCGTGGTCATAATTGCTCTGTTTCAGCATGTAGCCGGCCACGAGAGAGCCAACTGACACCGAAAACACGCCAAACCCGTTGAACGC
The DNA here is from genome assembly GCA_030555865.1 of Ogataea corticis. NCBI lineage: Eukaryota > Fungi > Ascomycota > Pichiomycetes > Pichiales > Pichiaceae > Ogataea > Ogataea corticis. The sequence continues at coordinate 998,269 of JANIVM010000002.1, read as the reverse complement.
GCCGAGCTCGAACGAGCTGAAGTCCTGCACCACTTGTAGGTAGATCGGAAGCGTAAAGTTGACCGCGTACAGCGTCATGCTGCCAAACATCGCAGCAAACGCACCCAGTCGGAGTTGGCCCTGGAAAGCCACCGCGGGGATAATGGTTTCGACGGAAAGACGTGTTTCCACGATGTAGAAAAGCACGAGGAACACCACGGAACACGTGAGGAGCACCACAGCCTCTGTGGAACTGGACGCCGAGAACAGAAGCAGAACAGAACAGATGAGAAGCGAGAGCATGAGCGAGCCCGGTAGGTCGATCCGGCGAACATTGGCCCACGAGAACCGGCCAGCGAGTCGTTCAGTGCCGTTTTCAACAAATTCGTGCACGTTTTTAATCACCAAAGCGGCCGCTACCACGACAAAGGGAACCTGTGCGGAAAACATCCATCTCCAGCCGTTTTTCGGGTCGATACCAAGACAGAAACCGCCGATAACGGGGCCCAAAAACTGTCCAGCTCCGAAAACAACGTTTGCGTAACCCTGGAACATACCGCGCATTCGCAGTGGAACCACATCGGTAACGATGATCGAGCTGAGCGCCGAGATCCCGCCGCCGCCAACACCGGCGAGGGCCCGGGACAACGCAAACTGGGTCACCGTCTGCGACAAAGAGCACATCAGACACCCGAGACCAAACCAGAACTGTGCAAATAGAAGCGTGGTCTTCCGGCCGTAAATTTCGCTGATTTTGCCTACCAATGGCTGGAAAATGGCGTTTGTGAGTAGGTAGCTTGTGGCTATCCAGGAAACGCGGTCCGAGTCGTTGAGGACCGAGGCTATTGTATTGGATGCGGTGGACACAATTGTGCTATCTGCCGCCGAAAGAAAGGAGCCTGTCCAGACAGAAAGCAGAATCATGGCGAGGTTAGCGGGGAGAGGGACTTGTTCGGGGTCTTTGGCAGTGGTGTCAGTGGAGGAGTAGGAGGGAGGGTCTTGTAGAAGCGGGGTGGCCGGCGTGGCCGCCTCAGCTGCCACAGCCGCAACGCCAGCCCCAGCAGGCAACTGTCTTCCTGGCGGGTTTCGCGGGGTGCTTGAGATGTCCATGATTGGATGATAGTAATCGTATTGGTTAGCGTACGGGGTGAGAGTTTTGTGCGAAAGTATCTTGTATTTATTTAGGCCAGGTTTTTTTTCGATCGACGCGTCGATATAGATTCTGGTTAGCGTCTCGGTATTAGGTATAGATAAGTATACATGTTACGTCTCTCATTCCCTAGCGTTGATCATGCGCACATAAGAATTTTTGGTCCATTTTCGCCAGCTCTTGCCCCAAATAATCAAAGGCAACGCCATGAACATAATGAACAGATTCAGCACGGCCAGCGCAATGTATGTGTTCTCTGTTCCGGACGAGTCGAGCCATGGCGAGCAGGCGAACGTGAAAATGCAGCCAATCAGGTTGTTGATGACCGACACCGCCACAAGAGTCTCCAAGATGAGCTGGTCGTAGGTGTTGATGATGTAGAGCATTGCGATGTTTCCGGCAGATGAGTAGAGGTATGCGATCATTCCGAGACCAACGTAGATGACTCGCCAGTCCAAGTTTCTCTCGATGCCAATTCCAAACATGAGAAGCCCCACAGAGCCGACTATGCCTGAGAGAAACGCGAAGTAGAGCCGGAACTCGGATTCGACGATCCCGTTGTTCTTTCTGGCCATCCAGAGGATGAAGTAATCGGTGAGCGAGCCGGCGTATATGCACCCGATCACGGAGCCAATGATGCACGGCACGTTCATGAGCGCCACGCGCGCGCCGGTGTAGCTGAACGGAGGGTCGTAAAGCTCTGTGTCTTGCGTAGTAAGGTAGAAGGTGAGAATCGCGTCCTGCATTCCCCAGATAACGCCGGAATACAGCACTGCGGGGAACCAGAGACACCGGAAGTTGAGCAGGAGCAGTCGGAAATACTGTTTGAGGAACGCGGTGACCGATTTGCACTTAGCGGAGGGCGTGATAATTGCGAGTCGCTTGCTTCTTGGGTACTCCACGTCGTTGTAGCCGAGATTATCATCTATGTCGTTGCTGGTGACGCCGTGTTGCACCAAGCTGCGGTTCAACATGAGGTTTGCCTTGTCGTATTCGAACCGCGAGTACGCAAACGAGTCTTCTTCGAGAAACAGCAGCACAATCACCAACAGGATTCCTGCCGCAATGGCCCCGGACCAGCCCACCCAGCGGAAGGAGCGCGAGTTGGAAATGTAGTTTGCGCACAGCGGGCCCAGGTATGTTCCGAGCGCGGTGGCGAGGATGTAGATGGTGATGACGGACCCGAGCTGGTGTTTGAAGAAGACAGAGCTCAGACTGAGCTGCACTTGAGCCTCGGTAGAGCCCTCAGCAAAACCAACAAACACCTGCGACCCGAACGAATCGCCCGTGTTGTGGATGGACGCGTACCAGATGGATCCAAACAGCGCGAACGTGAGTCCGAGGATGTATGTTATGCGGCGGCCGCACAGACTGGACAGCGGGGCGTAGAGCCACGACGAAAGGGCGAGCGAGACGAAAAGAACGCCGGCAGAGTTGTTCAGAGCGTCATAGGAGATGTGCGTGAGCTCGTTGATGGAATCTTGCGGGGCGGAGGCGTCGTTGGCGAGCGCAGCGGTGTATGCGGTGACGAGAATGAGCAGGAAGAAGTGGGCAAATTTCCTCCGATGCGACCAGTTGAGCGGGTCGTTGACTGAGTTTGACGGCTGCGGAAGCAAGATCACGCCATAACGGGTCTTGAGGTCCGGAATGGAGCCCAGCGGGGCCGACTTGGAAAATCTGTAGTTGTGGTTGTCAAAATACGCTGTCTTTGTTGGGGCGACGCTTTGACGATGTCGCTGCTGGATGATCGCCGAAGAGTATATCGAGAACGTGCCGGGAATGTACTGATCGTGGTTTATGTCTGTGAATTTCTCCATTAAGTTTGCTAAGGCCCGTCAGAGCAAAGTAAACAGGGCGAAATTGTGCTACTCATATACTTTTAAGAGTAGATCCTTTTTCTGCACTTTCCCTCAAAAAAAAAAATGAAAAACAACCACGAATCGCGAAAATCGGGGCGGTACAAAAAAATGCACGAAAACGATCGGGAAAATGCATCACGGCAAGCCGTTAGATAACGGTTTTTTCTAGCAGCCGGAAGAGGTGGTTCAAAATTGTACGGCCGTGCTCGTTCAGACCGTCATGTAGGAAGCCGGACAGGACCACACAGTCAAACTTGAACAGTGACTTGTTGGCCAAGCTCAGCTCGCTAGAAACGTACTGATCGTCGTCAAAAACCACTGCAGCCACGGGGACGTCCACGGTCCGCAGCCGCTCGAGGTCCCAAAGCGGTTTCCAGCTATCGTGGGCGTGCATCGCAATCAGCAGCGGCATCAGCTTGTCCGCACCGGCGAAATCGTCTCCGATTGCAGCGTAATGATGCTCACTTGTGAAAAAAAAGTCGTGCTGCGGTGCCCAATCTTTAAAAACGGCTTGCACAGCCCAATTGGTAGCCGTGCCCGGCCCATTAATGTAGATTATCTCCTGTAAGAGATAGTGGAGCACGTTTGTTTCAAACCCGCTAGCGACACTTTGCACGTTGATGAGCGTTCTGTACGAAAATCTCCCACGCGCAGCAAGGTCCGCCGCCATGTGCACCAGCAACACATGCAGCTGCTCCATGCCGCGTTCCACGGCAAAAAAACAGCCCATCTGTTGGAAGCGTTTGACCGAGAGTCTTCCTCCGCCCGGCAGGGGCACTGGGTTTTTCTCCAGATGTCTCAAAATGGTGTCTATACGCTGTTTGTCCTGCGGGAAACGACTTAAAAATGCCCGGGTATTTTGCTCAGCCCGTGCAAGGTTGTTTTTGGCCGCGCCAATAACACCATCCCTTTTGCCGGCGTTGGTCAGCGGGGCCAGTCCTGCCGAGATCAGAACCTGTTTCAACGAGTCCGGGTACCGCGACAGATAACACACAGAGCAAAATCCGCCGTAGGATTGGCCCAGAAGAGTCCATTTAGCGTCTCCGAGCAGTGTGAGACGGATTGTTTCAGAGTCCATGACCACAGAATCCTGGCGAAAGTTTGCCAGAAACTCAAGTTGTTTCTCTGGAGAGCCGCGCGAGACTATAGCATCAGCGTCCAGTGCAGACGAAAGTCCCGTGCCGCGCTGGTCTAGCAGAACGACGGTGTAACCGCGGTCGAGAACGTCGTCAAGAAATTCCGGGCTGACGTCGTCAACAGGCATGTACGTCTCGTATCCTGGACCACCCTGGAGGTACAAAATGTAGTCATCTGTGCTGTTTTCCCGCGTAAGGATTTTCACTGCGACTCCAATCGTTTCGGTGGACTTTGCATCGTAGTAGTTCAGGGGCAGCTGGAAAAGGAAGGTCTGTATTTGGAGCGACGCAACTTTATAGACGTCTAATTGCTCGTAGAGCGCCACTTTTAATACTGGCGAGGACATTGCGGGCACGCTTGGTATACACAAAATGGGTTCGTGCAATTGATTGCAAGGTTTCTTCTTGAAACCCCTGGCGAGTCACATGTTGTCTCTCATATGGCCGTCGCATTCTTATCACTCCTCGGTGCATCTTTCCGCTCGGAATTTTTCCGGCGTCGATTCTACCCCAGATTCGACGCGTCGAAAAAATAAAAGAGGATTTCACATGTCAAAAGAATCGCAAACTACTTAAACAGTTCACTAATACTTCAGGAAGCAAATCATCTTCAAACATGGAGTCAGACGAAGGCCTTATACCATCACGGAAGCTGCTAGAGGCACTGGCAAGAGCGTCCAAAAATGCAATGATCTACGGCTACCGCGTGCGCTTCATCCACTCTCTGTCCGTCCAGCTGATGAGCGGAGACAGGAACGCCAACGCTCACAGAGGCGGCCCGGTCCAGCGAAATCTGGAGCTCTTGCTGTCAAAAGTGGCCAGAAGTGTTCTGCTTGCTATCGACCACGGAAAAGTCCTTGCTGCGTTCGCCCTCATCTACAAGACCACACTCTACGTCTTCAACAAGCTGTCACGTGCCCGTGTAGGGACAGTGCAGGACCATCTCAACCACCTTGCGGCGGGATTTGCTGGCGGGGTTCTGGTCTACGGTGGGGTTTTGAATCAACGGTTTCCCGGCCTCCTCAACTCCTCCATCACCAAACAAATCACCCTGTACGCCCTCTCAAGAGTCGCGCTCGGTGTGGGGAAATTCCTGGCTGTGCAGGTAGCAAGCGGGAAGAAGAAAAGTGTGAGAAAGGTGGAAAACGCGAGCTGGGGAATGAGTGCTGGGGCAATTTGGGGAGTGTTGATGTTGTTATACTCGGTAGATAAGGACTACTACTTGCAAAGGTCGCTGCGGCAAAGTCTGGATTTCATATATGGAGGGGGCATTTACGAGTGGACGGAAGTGTTTAATTACGGGGGTCCGCGTCGGTAGCCGTCGATCGACCCTGTCGGCCGATCCCGACCGGCGAAGCGAGTCAGGTCGGACCTTTCTTCGCGAGCCCGGTCCAAATTAGGCTTGCTGCGCGGGGCGTGATTCACGCGTTGGGCTCAACTGTTGTGGTGGAGGACGGAGCAGGACACCGGATTCGGAATACCGAGTAGTGGCGAATGGTGGCTCCCAGCCACGTTTTGTTGGTTTTTCTTGCCCCAGGAAGGTTTGTGGCTCTTTCGACGCGTCGATTTACGTCGCGAGATGCAGGGTCCAAATTTTTTTTTCGGCCTCACCGAGTCACGTTTCAACATTGCCAATTACCACCCTATTGCTTCTATCAGATAATCTGATAACCCGTTCCATTTATAAAATCGGTGGCTTTCCCACCACGCAGCGTCGCTGATAACCCTTCCGCATCCATACACGATCAACACGTTTGAATGGCTGTCTCCCTTATGCAGTCCACCACAGACAAACCTTTGCGGTTTGCGCTGCTGGGCCCGCACAAGTCTTCCAAGTCTTCCATCGTGTCCATTGTGAGCAACCACCAGTCTCTGGGCAATTACTATCCCACCGTGCAAAACTCTCCCACTTTGCTACAATTCCAGCCGAATAATACCATCACAAGAGCGATATTAGACGTGAATGTCACAGTTAAGGACCTCGAGGAACTTGATTTGCTCAACAATCCCGCCATAGTTCTCACCAACAACATTCTGCAAGCTGTCTGCGATCCCAACCGGCCTGCTGCGCGGTCGCACGCAACTTCTGCTGCCATGTCGCCTGTCTCCACTTCGTCTATGGGCTCTGTTTATCACGAACAGAGCGGAACCTCCGTGCTCCGCGAGACGTGCAACCACTACGATCTCGTCTACAATGCTCCCGAGCCCGAGGAAGATAATTTCGGCATCTCGCCAACCTCTACTGGCCAATTCCCAAACTCGGGCCCGCTGTTCAACTCACCAATGGCTTTGAACAGACACTCCTACTTGAGCTCTGTCATGTCTGGCAACGGAGTCGGCTCCGCTGGCACGGGTCCCGGCATCGGCTCCGGTACCGGCTCGTCGCAGCGGCCGAATCTCAACATCACGTACCGGCCTCCTTTGACGACACCAATTCTTTTAGAGCTGATTGATACGCCCGGTGTGAACACCGCCGATCTGATCCCGTTCCTGGAGCGGTCGATCGACTCGAAACTTGCCAAAGACGTGCTGCGCAATCTTGCCGAGGACAACGATGGCGAGCAGGGCCGCGATCGGGTGAAGCCGCTGATCACCGGGTCCGGAATCAGCGAGTTGAACAGCAACATTGACGGATACTTTCTGTGCTACAGCTGTATACCGGAAACGACGCTAGATACGCCTCCGCCTGGCTACTCCGAGATGCAAGCGAGCGAAACCCCAAGCAATCAGAAGTTCGAAGCCCTGGAAACCGTCAAGGCACTGAAAGAGACAATCACTCAGGCCTGGTGCGAGTATCTGCGTTTCCACGAGAGCTGGGAATCCGGAAAGGAACATGACATTTTCTCGATCAACAAGGCGTTCAAGAGTCTGTGGGGAAAGTCCAAATCGGGACAACTTTCAAGCGCGGACGCCGCAAAGTTGTCATACACTCCACCGATGTTGCTGTTGGTGACACACTGCGACCACGAGCTCGGATCCCCAGTGCTTGTGGAGCAGGGAAGAAAACTGGCAGAGGAGTGGGGGATTGGTTTTGTCGAGGTCAGTTGTGCATATGAGGACTGGGAAAATGTCGAGGAGAGCGTTGGTCTGATGATTCGCGAGACAATCGAGTCGAAGAAGCGGGTCAAACGGCGAGACAAATGAGAGCGCAAGAGGTGTGTTATACATTTTAAAGATTCAGCTTTTATGGATAGTAATGGAGTATTGATTCGCATTTTCAGAGCGGTGTAGCGTAGCCAGGGATGTGTTCGGTGCGAGAATGCCAGCCGTGGCAATTGTGTGTGGTTGAATTGGTATCTATTTTGTTATACTTTCTGGCTACCTACTGGCTACCAGATGAAAAATTTAAAAAAACGAAGGAATTAATTACCCTCAGTAATATTTCCCAGGACGATATAGACGAGATTCCCACCGTAACAATCCCCGCGGACTGTGCAGTGTAACCGGACTTTCCAGCACATTTTTACGGGCTCTCGAGTCTGTCTTTCCCGTTCCTCTGTCATTGGGGATGGGTGTTCCGCACCCCTGAAAAATTCCTGATGAGCTTTTGAAAAATACCTTGTCAAAAGGAGCTATATAACGGCCCAGTCTTCCTTTGCGGGCTCGCTCGCTCGCTCAATTGTATCACGCGGGCTGCGCCATCAAACCCCATCCGCTCCCCTGTCTTCTCCTGCCGGTCTGTCCCTTGCATGTCCACTGTTCATCACTTGCACCGCTTCGGGCAGGTCCACCATTACCAGATCTTCGGCACTGGGAACCCGTCCCCGCGCCCCGTTTTCGCTCTTTCAGCTCTGTCCACCGCGGCTGAATAGCCCTGTGCCCTGGTAGCCGCGGTGCACTGCCTGCGCCAGGCTTGCTTATTTTGGCAGAGCGCGGGTCAGTAAATTTTGTTCTCCCTAAAAATGAAACGGTTATTTAATCAATACCTGCTGCTTCAGCCAACTACAAAGCATACAGACAGCCCAAACTCAGACAACAGCGCGCCATAAAACACGCACACTGCATCAGTGCAACATCCTTACACAACTATAGACCCTCCGCTAAATTGGTACTCCACCATCCTGCATACAACAACATCTCGCACGCTGGCATCCATACTGCCAACCTCTCATGTCGTTTTTGTCTAAACTACAGATCCCGTTCAAGAAAAAGTCGGACTCGGAGTCCGTATCGTCGTCCCCGTCGCACAACACCGACTCGCAGCATTGGAACCATTCGCTCCATGTAGAGGTGGTGAAGATCAAAGACTACAAAAAGGCAGCCAAGACACTGCAAATCGCGTTCAAAGACGACCTGTATGTGAACTATCTAACCTCAGGGATCACCGACCCAAACCTCAAGGCACAAATGGATCTCGCGCTTTTCGAGGCCACCATTTACTCCACGATACTCAGTGGACTGGTCGTGGCCATCAGAGATGGCGAGCTCGAAGCAACGGACCCCGAAGCGCCATTTCTCGCGGTGGCGTGCTTCGAAAAACCGCACAAACGCTCGGAAAAGGGAAACCAGTCCATAATGAATTATCTTTGGTCGATGTACCAAGGCGGATACCTCAAATTTGTGTGGTTGGCCAACAAGGAGACCCGGCACCGAGTCTTTGAGGAGCAGTCCAACGTGCTAGACGACTTCAAGTACGAGGTTCTGGGCGAACAGTACGAGAAATCATGGTATTTGGCCGACATCGGGGCCGTTCCGCGCGGAAGAGGTAAAGGTCTTGCTCGGCGATTGGTTGATTACGTAACACACAATTTTGTGGATGTCTACAAACAACCTTCGGAAAACGATGATGACGACAGCGAAGATGAGGTGGAAGGTGGCGAAGGATTGGGATCGTTCACGCACGGACGCCGGTCGAGTCGGATGGACGTGACGGAAGAGTCGTTGTTGGAATCGGAGATACAATCGTATAATTTTGACTTTGATCTCCAGTCGGACACGTTCACCGATTACTCAGGCTATTCGTCGTACTCGGACTCCGACGCGTCGTCTGCGCACTCGTCGTGGTACTACGATGAAGAGCGCGACATTCTGGCCGAGTACGACAAGCGCAAAAACCGTGGCAAGCAGATCGGTGCTCCGTTGTATCTGGAGAGCTCGCATCCGCGCAACAAGAAAATATACCAGAAGCTCGGATTTACGTATGTGAAAACAGTGAAAGTGGCAGACGTTCTGGATCATGAGGGCCGTAAGAAGACCCTGACGATGGATCTGATGGTACGTGGTGTCAAAGGAGCCAAGTGGCACCAACCGGGAGATTTAGGGATCTAGGCCGTGGGCAGCAGACAGCAGGATTTTTTCAAGGTTTTTATTTTGTCGCAGAGCAAGCGGCTCAAAACGGTTTGACTGGAGTTTTCGTTTAGTTCGGTCTATTCATAATTACACAACTGATGAGATCTTTTATTTTGACGGCGGCGTGGGGTGGAGCTCGGGGAGATGATCTGGCAGAGACGGGAAAAAGTTGCCCTCTTTGACGGCCTTTTCGATCTCTGCTCTCTTAGTTTTCTTCGCCCATAGCGTGAGTCTGTTGCGGTAGAAAACAGTGTCTAGTTGGTATCTCGTGTAGCGTTTTTCAAAGCTAGCGATCAGCTCTTTGTGTTGCTTGATCTCTTCTGCGGCGGCTTTGATCTTATCGGCGAGCTGTTCTTTGGAAAGCTTATCTTCTGGCGTGGTGGTTTCTTTCGCGTCTTCTTTCTCCTTCGAGTCCTCTTTTTTCTTTTCGCCGCCCCAAAAATATTCCTTCAATTTATTGAGCTGTCCTGATCTGGCCTCTGAAAGGACCTCCAGCTTGCGGTGTTTGCGCACGAGACCGGCCTCTGCGGCCACCAGATCCGCATGCTCTTTCTCCCGGTTGATGCCCGCTCCTGCGTCGTCGACATAGCGAACCGTACAGAAGTTTGCGTCTGCGAGGTGCGACTCGCAGATGTAGAACCAGTCCTTCTGGTTTGCGGTGATGAGCACGGCCGGTGTGGCTTTGAAGCAGATGGTGCACGACTTGCTCTCGTGCGAAGGCGTGCGCTTGAGTTTGTAGATGTTGGCGAACGGCGCTTGCGACATTGCCTGTGTGTGCACAAATCCGATAGCAAAATTGAAATTTTCTTATCACACGCAAATAACTCTGGGAGGCCATCGGGGACTCCCAGAAATGCACGTGATCTCGGTTACATATTTCTCAGCCCGCGACTGACCTTCCGTGTTCCCGATTCGGCATTTAATTTGCCCAAGGGCCCTGCGGCCACGGGTTTTCAAGTATTGTTCCTCGCGGGTATCTGGAACGAGCAAGAAAAAAAACAACCTATTTGAGACTGTCGCGCACACTCGAAACCCGCGATAGTCACATATTTTCCGCAGGGGCTGCAGCTTTTCTGCCCCTGGTGCAGAGCCACCAGGTCGAGACCCGGCGACCTCCGTAGCGGGTAATCTTCTGCCAGGGGGCGTGGCCCTCTGCCAGGGCACATTCTCCGGCTTTCTTTTGCTTATCCTGCGTAATTTTCATGTCCCGCCCTCGTTTAACGTACCACCTCTGCATGCAACAAAGCTTCATCACTAATAAGGGCGCATCACTAATGGCGCCACCCACATTTCATTCCTCACACACGTTAGCCAAACTGAAGCAGGCGCATCTGGCTGGAACGTTATGCAGACTCAAAAAATAACAGGTACCTTCCGGGCTAAGCTAATAATGTACCTTAAAAACAGCGAGATTTTCGTCGAATGAAAATTGTTTTTGCCAGTAATAAGTACTGAATTTTCTTCCTCTCCCAATAACAAAACACACACTTATATATTTATCAACCGTCGGAAAGCGTCAGAAATGGGCACACGTACCTCGTCGGGAACCAAGGCGCCAAAGGCTGTCGCTGGTGGCTCGAGTGGCTCTCCCAACACCATTGTTACTTCTGCTGCCTCTGCTGCTGGCTCCGGAACCCTGCCCAGCGCGGCCGGCACAGATGTCGCATCCAAGAAGAAGGCAAAGGGACGCATTTTCCAGTGCGTCGGTTACAGCAACTGCTCCATGTCATTTACCCGGTCGGAGCATCTCGCCAGACACATCCGCAAACACACGGGCGAGAGACCGTTCAAGTGCGAAATGTGCTCGCGCAAATTCTCGCGACTGGATAATCTCAGACAGCACAAGCAAACTGTGCACATTTACGAAAATTTCATTCTCACTTACCCGGGCGAGAAGATGAACGTGAGAATCAAGTCGAGTTCCGATGAAGAGGACTCGGCCACCAGCAACACCACCACCACCACCGCATCCGCCACTACAACGACGACCGCCACAGCAACGACGACAACAGCCTCGGCAGAGCCGGCTGTCATTGTCCAGCAATCGACAATGCTCCCGCCACCAAGAAACCTGCTCAGCCACCACCAGACCTCGCACGAGTTCCGTCCGCACCTGTCGAACAAACCGTGTCCGATTTTTGTGCACAACTCCAACTCCAATTTCAACCCGCAATTAGACACCCCTGTGACCCCGAGACTCGTTCTGCCGTCTCCACAACAACAACAGCATGCACAACAGCAGCAGCAGCCACAGCAACTCATGACGCCAAACTCCGGAATCGCCCTCAGCTCTCCGTCGAACTACTCGTCGTACGTTCCATCGCCCGCTTACTACAAAACCGCCTTGCCACCTCCTTCCAACCCGTCCAGCAAGGTCAACTCCCCGCACTCGGTCTCGTTCATCATCAACAGCGACCCGCAGCCTGCCCCTGTTTCCACTCCTCTGCAGCAGTCTCCAGCACGCAGCATCAAGGCAACCAAAGCCGCAGCGGTGACCGCAGCAGCAGTCTCGGCTCTCAGCCACACTGATACGCGCAGTTGGCTGCATAACGTTTTGAACGACAGGACTGCTCGCTACGCCGCGGGCTCAGAACAGGCTGCCCCAAACGTGCGGTTGCCCGCTCTCAACGAGCTCGGCATTTGACTTTTCCTGATACCTAACCGGTATCTTTTTTTTACACAGCTACTCCTATTTACCCGGCAGCCTGGATGTGTCTGCCTCAATCGCACGACACCAATGGCACCCCTTTATTTGTACTCCGGCTATGCGGCCACTAATTAATGTTTACCCACTACTGTTTGTAAGTTCAAAATTAATAATTCAAACCGAACACGCGAGCGAATTCCGCAAGCTGATGCTGCATGGGGAAAGGCGGACGGCTTTCGGTCAAAAGTGGCGGTGCATTGTTTTTTTGTTTTTTTTTTCTTGTTTTGCAATCAAAACTCGCGCGACGGGACACATGTCGCATTTTAGTTACCCGGCAGTCTTCACCAATACACGAAAATCGTAAACAAAAATTGAAGGCACTTGGGGTGAATATGTTTTTTTGTTGTTGTATGTTTGTTTTCCCTCTTCTACTCCCGTGTTTTCTCCTCAACCAAATAAACAGCCACTAATAAATCACGCAATAAAATGTCAGGCAAAGTTCACGGAGGTAAAGGAAAGTCCGGTGCTAAAGAAGGCTCGCTCAAGTCACAATCGCATTCGGCCAGAGCCGGCTTGCAATTCCCTGTGGGAAGAATCAAGAGATATCTGAAGAAAACGGCACAGTCCAAAATCAGAGTCGGTTCAAAGTCTGCCATCTACCTCGCTGCAGTGCTTGAGTATCTTACTGCCGAAGTTTTGGAGTTGGCCGGTAACGCTGCCAAGGACCTGAAAGTGAAAAGAATTACCCCGAGACATCTCCAGCTCGCAATCAGAGGAGATGAGGAGCTGGACACGCTTATCAAGGCCACCATCGCCTACGGAGGTGTTCTTCCTCACATCAACAAGGCTCTGTTGCTTAAGGTCGAAAAGAGCAAGACAAGACGCGACTAGTTTCACAGAACTTTTTGTCGCGTAGCTTTTGGTTTCCTTTATTTAGTGTATTATATGTTTGTATACTGTATCTCGTCTTTTTTGTACTACACTGTTTTATGCGAGTTCCAATCTTGTCCTTCGTAAAACTTGTTATATACATTGGCTTATTCGTCACTGCTGTCTCTCACCAGCCGGAGTCTCGCCCGTGCGGTTCTGTTCAGCGACACCTGGTATTCTCCGTCGAATCCGTGACTCAATGGCAAAATGTTCCACTCGGGTGGTCGAATTGCGTTATCAGGGAGCGTAATGGTGTAAGGATGCGCGGTGGGAGACACCGGGGTGGCTGTTGAAGTGGCGGACGCAGCCGACGCGGTCTGGGAGGGAGTGGCGGCACCATTTTGCTCTGTGCGTTGAGATGAGGGCGGTGCCTGTTCCGCTTGCGGTTTGAAAACATCGCTTCTACACGTCGGACACACTCTTGACCTTCCAAGCCACGCTTTCAGACATCCGTAGTGTAGAACGTGTCCGCAGTTGAGCTTCTTTGGAGCTTTGCGATGCATGTCGTCCAGAGACATGTCATCGCGACAGATGATGCACAGGTCGTCGTGCTCCAGATCCTGTTCGGTAACGTCTCTCAGGTTCTTGCCCAAGTCCCGAGAAGCCTTTATGAGACTGAAAAGGTCCTTGGAGTGTTTTGCCAGTTGCAAAGCCGACGTGTACATGTCTCCCATGAAGTTGACCGGAATTCGGTGTGCGTACATCAGACCGACAAACAGGAACGCAACGGAACCCATTTTAGCCAGACTGAAGAAAACCGATCCAATCTTCGAAACCCATATCTTTGGCTCCCAGGACTCCTCTTCGGGGTTTCTTTCGAGATATGCCGACTCAATTGCGTTGAGGAGAAACTTCAGCGTGGAGTCTAAGATGTTGAGGTAAACCATCAGGAAGTCGAGCCCGAAAATCAAAAACACGTCGGCCGAGTGTATGAAGGACTGGTCAATGCAGGACTTGACAATCCAGTCATCAAAGAACAGAAACATGTAGAGAACAGCGGTTGTTCTGTTGAACAGGGTCTTTCTCCACGAGAAAACCACCTGGTTCTGCTGTTGCTGCTGGAACAACAGGTCCAGCCGGTCATCCAGAATCCAATGGAAGCACTTAATGAACAATAAACCTCCCGCCAATGCACCCAGCAGCAAATTGTTCTGATCCCGGTACACCGCAATGGTCATGAGCATGTTAGTGATAGCGAACCAGGACCGTTCGTAAATGTGTTCCATCTCGATGAGCCGGAGTTCGCCGAACAGCACCACCTGCAGCATCTTGGCCACAGAAATGCTTACCACGACGAGCCAATTGCCCAAAACCACAAGGTGGACGCCCTTGAACATCCTGATCCCTGCGGAATACAGGTTCGGCCGCTCGCTGAGCGCATCGCTCACCATATACGCTGCCACGGCAGTGCTCACGGCAGAGTAGATGATGAAGTTGGAACGTCTGAAACACGTTGCATCCATTGCAAACTAAACAAAAGCACACTTGGGGGAGCAAGAAGACGAACAAAGTTGCACGGGTAAAAGCCAGAAGTATTTATATATTTCCAGAACAAAGGAAAAAAAGAAACCAGACTCCCATTTTTTTAGACTTGTACAAATAAATTCCAAGTACCATTTTGTGGAGTTTTCCCAGATACAAAGCCCGCTGTGTTGTCCAAGATGAGCGGCCTGGCTTTGAAGTTGACGACGTTGTTTGTGCGACAGATTGCGAAGCCCGTGGCAAACGTGATTAAAACAGAGGCAAAGGAACACAAGAGCTTCCGCAAGACGTGTGTCAGTGTCGCACAGTACTTCCACTTCCTCGACCAGAAGGTGAAACAACGACTCATGGGCAGCTCGGCCAAAGCAAAGGTGCGGCCGCTCAATGAGGCCAAGGCTATTCAGAACGGCGCAGAAATCCTCTCAGAAACGTTCATTTTCAGCGTCGCGGCCGGCGCAGTCCTCTTTGAGGCCTATAGACAACGCACTAAAGAGCGTAATCGCAGAGAAGCCGTTGCTGACGACATCCGTATGCTCCAGGACGAGATCGAGTACCTCAAAAAAGCCCTCGAGTCCGCCGCTGTCGTCAATCTGGACGGCTACAAGGTCCCTGACGGCTACAAGCCCGTGATTCTCAAGGTTGACGAGAAGGGCAACGTTGTTGCACAGCAGGAGGCAGTGGTGAAACCTGAAGATGTCCCTGTCCAATCCGGAAGCTCGTCCAAACCAGAGTCGCCGAAAAAATCATGATTTTCAGCTCCTCGCCCTACCTGTATATACATGTCCATAGAATCGCATTACATTAATCGTCCGTATCAGATGTAACGTCTGTATCGTCTGTATCGCTGCTCGAGCCACGCTCGTCGCTGCTGTCTTTTCTGGCCCATCCGTCCACCATTGTCCGGAAAATCTCCACCTCTTTTGTGGCACCCTTCATATCCGGAATAAACTCCGTCGCACTCACGTTGGAAAACTCCTGAACACTCTCGTCGAGCAGCTCGTAAACTCTGGCCAAGTCTCCTTCGCCACACCGCACCTTTGCAAACGAGTACATCGCCTCCAGAAGCTTGTTGCAGCCAACAAGATACTGCACTTCCGGGTCTCTATTACCCGGAGAGCTGACTCTGAGTGACTCAACCAGCTCGTAGAACTGTTCAAACCGACCGGAGATAGTCAGTTCCCAAAGCAGGGCTTTCGTGTACATTGCCACACGAGTTTTGGAGCCCGACCGGAACAAAGGCGCCGTGTTCGGCCGCAATCTCTGCTCTGTCTGATAGTCCTTTGTCTCGAAGTTGATCCGGGCATCCAGATCGTTGTCAAGCACCTGATGCGGGTATCTCCCGGTGATTTCGGACAGTTTGATGTCGTGAGAGTTTTGGAGAAATCGCAGAAATCGCAGAATTTTTGTCTGGTATCGCCGCGGAGATCGCAGCAGCGAATCGACAAGCTTCTGTTCGAGGTTTGTGCTGAGTCCAGAGAGAAGCGGATTTCTCGACCTCGACAGCTCCATTATATCAAAGTCGACTGTGTTCCCGATTTGCTGCTCAACCAACGTTCTGAACTCCTCCTCGCTCAGATTTTTGAGGATTTCAAGTCCAATCGTCCACAGATCGCGCGTGTCTGTGCCGTACACCCGGATCAGCAGGCAAAATATGCGGTAGCTGAGGTTCCATTTTCCCCGCAAAATGTTCAGATGAAGTAGGGTGCTAAGAATCCCCACGTTGTGGTAGTAGATCGATCCACTGAGGCTGATGTGGTTGTCCCAGGCATACAATTGAGGATTTGTGGGCGTTTCGGAGAACTTCAGATACTGGTCGGCGGTAAATTGATGCTCTGCAGGCACGATCTCGAGTCCCGATTTGAGAGCCTCCAGATCTGACTGACTCTCTCTGTAGGTGATGTCGGGCAAAGCGGCGTTTTGGTCGGGAAAAACCTGTTTTAATCCCAGAGTATTGTGTGCGATCGAGTGATCGTCCTCGATCCAGACCTCGTACGCGTCCTCGAGAACCCCGTTGCGCTTGTTGGCGTTCTTGATGTTGTTCTGCCGGTTGTAGTAGGATCCGCGGGCGAGGAGCGAGTGCACGTGATTCTGAACCAGCGCGGCAAGCTGGTTATCGTGTCTTGCACGTGAGGACTCGGGGTCCACGCCGGTAGCGGGTCGTTCGAAGGGTGAGTTCATAGTGCAAGGAGAATCTTGAGTGTATGCATGTAGAGAGAGGATGAAAAAAAATTTACCGTTTTTCCGACTAATTCTTATCTTTCCGTCGATCGACCCGACGCTGCAGGTAAAAACTGTGGCTCGCATTTTCTTGTATTGTTGGGCTGATTAATTTACAAGTCCTGTGGTGTAAAAGTCCGCATCGAATGGACAAAATAATTACACATCTGTTTATTCGTCCTTTCTGCAGAGGATTCTGTATATGTTTAGACAGTTCAAGACGATTCTCCCAAAAAACATCCGAATGTCCTCGCAACTCCCATCGCACAACCCATACTTCAAGCTGGGTGGAAAAGATATCTGGTCTTTGATCAACGAAACGGCAGCGGCAGCAGAGGCAGAGAGTGGCAAAAAGGTGGTCAACCTCGGCCAGGGATTCTTCTCCTACTCGCCACCGGACTTTGCCATCCAGGCGGCCAAAGACGCTCTTGACGTGGCGGCAAACAACCAGTATGCCCACACCAAAGGAAAGCCTTCTCTTTTGGACGCTCTTATCGACACCTACTCGCCCATCTACGGCAGACAATTGACCAGGGACGAGGTTCAGGTGACCACCGGAGCCAACGAGGGAATGTTGGCTGTGTTCACTGGATTTATTGCGCCCGGCGACGAGGTCATTGTGTTTGAACCGTTCTTTGACCAGTACATTTCCAACATTGAGCTCCCTGGTGGAAAGGTTGTCTATGTGAAACTGAACCCTCCTGCCGATTTCGCCGAGAGAACCGTTTCTGGAGACGAATGGACAATTCCGTGGGACGAGTTGGAGGCTGCCATCACTCCTAAAACCAAGATGATTGTGCTCAATTCTCCACACAACCCTATTGGAAAGGTTTTCAACAAGGAGGAGCTGACCAGAATTGGTGATTTAGCGGTCAAGCACAACTTTTACATCATCTCGGACGAGGTTTACGAAAACCTGTACTACACCGATTTCACCCGTGTTGCTCTTTTGAACGAGGAAGTTGCCAGAAGAACGTTCACGGTCGGCTCTGCCGGTAAGACATTTGCTGCCACTGGCTGGAGAATCGGCTGGGTCATTGGAAACAAGGAGGTTCTGCCGTATGCGACTCTGGCGCACACGAGAATCTGTTTCAGCACTCCCGCGGTGATGCAGGAAGCGACGGCTCATGCGTTGATCCAGGCCAAGACCAACGGATACTACGAAAAGACGAGACAGGAGTACATCAACAAGTACAGGATCTTCACTGCGGTGTTTGATGAGCTCGGACTGCCGTACACGAAGGCTGACGGTGGTTATTTCTTGTTGGTGAACTTCAAAAAGGTCCAAATCCCAGAGGGAACTGAGTTTCCTGACGAGATCAAGCACAAGCCAAGAGACTTCAAGCTGGCGTTCTGGCTGATCAAGAAATTTGGTGTTGTCAGTATTCCTCCGTCTGAGTTCTACTTGCCGGAGAACGCTCACGTGATTGAGGACTGTCTGAGATTTGCGGTTTGCAAGGACGACAGTGTTCTCGAGGAGGCTGTTGTCAAGCTCAGAGGATTGAAAGAGTACATTAAATAAGCAGAGATTAGACGTAGCACTCGTACGGGACTGAATAAAGATAGACTCTTTCAAACGTTTGTTATTCGAGATTCCTAAATGCATTCAGAGATGAGTACTTATTGATTAGATATTCAAAAGGTGACGAACGTGGAGTGAACTGGCGGTTCCGGTGCTGCGTGGCACGCGGTCGTCTGGTCGAAGTCCAGTGCCGGCCATTAGTGTGTTGGTTTCCGGCTGTGGTGAATTAACATTGGCAGCCCTCGGCAGTCTCGGTACCTTCCACGCTCACGTCAATCATCTGGGGCTCGCCCCCGATGGCCTCGTCGACTCCTTCGTTCTGCAGCTCGGGCAGCAGCTTTGCGACCCTTTTGAAGAGGTTCTTAACGTTGTAGCCGTTCTTCGAACTCGTCTCGATGAAAAAGTTGCACCCGAGTTTTTTGCACAGACTCTCTCCTTCCTCGTTGGTCATGATCTTGTTGTCCAGGTCCGATTTGTTTCCAACCAAGATGATCAGAACGTTCGACCCACGCTCCTCCTTGATGTAGTTGAACCACTTGTTCACGTTCTGGAACGACTCTTTGTTGGTGATGTCGTACACAATGATCGCCACATTCGAGTCCCGGATGTAGCTGGGAATCAGCGACCGGAACCGCTCCTGGCCAGCCGTATCCCACAGCTGCAGTCTGATCGTTTTGTCGTCCAAGTACATCGTCTTGGACAAGAAGTCTATTCCAATTGTCGCAGCATAATGTGAGTCAAACGTGTCATACATAAACCGCGTGATCAGCGATGTCTTCCCCACTCCTTGGTCCCCAAGAAACACGATCTTGTATTTCGTCAGCATCTTTGGCTGTTGCTGCTTAACGGCAAGAGCAGTGTGTATAACGCTGTTGGTGATTTATTATTTATTTTTTTTGCCTTTCGCGGACACTTAACACCTGTTCGCGCGAACAACGCAATCAACTACGGGAGAAACAACACCAAAAGCCCCCTTCACGGGATACGTTGGGTTAATTGGGCCATCACTACCGGCTACATGGCCAGATCAGCCAAACCCCGTCGCATGCAACACGAACTCGTCACCGTCAGCTCACGGTTACCCTGCCCAGGAGTGGCCAGCCTTCAAAGATAGCTTTAGCACGTGTCGCAGCAGCACGGTAGCACTATATGTGTACCTACGCTGCGTACGCTGCGTACGCTGCGTAGCGGGAATGAGCATTACAACCCACAAATCAGACTGTTTCAACGGGTTTGCTTGATGCTCGTATCCCTACTCTCTACGTCCTCTCTCTCCTCTACTGAATCTCCGCGAAAAGTATAATCTATGAT
This sequence comes from Ogataea corticis, assembly GCA_030555865.1. Classification (NCBI taxonomy): domain Eukaryota; kingdom Fungi; phylum Ascomycota; class Pichiomycetes; order Pichiales; family Pichiaceae; genus Ogataea; species Ogataea corticis. Next base: position 978,747 of record JANIVM010000002.1, on the reverse strand, counting down.
ATTTTGTGGTGCTAAGAATACCAGAAGTAAAACGTTGGAAACCTCCCACGAGATCTCGTCTAAACACCGCGCGTGCTCATTTCTTCTTACCGCTCTTCTTGATACCACCCCCCACCAAAGGACCCTTTCCATTGGCCTTGGCAGCCATTTCCTTCTTGGCCTTCTCCATCTCCTTCTGCTTCTGCTTGAAAGCAAGGTCCTCGTCGTCGAATTCCTGCACCTTCTTCTTAGGGGCCTTCAGCGCTGCGTGTGTTAGTAACAGTACATCGAAGGTGGTCTCGTTTATCAGTAGGAAGGCAACGGTTTTTCGTCAACGTCTAGCTAAGAGATTGTTCACATATCCATTTTTAATCATCATAAAACGAGCAGTTGATGGCACTTACGTTTGGCTTTACCACCTTGTCTTCCAGACATCTTGCTGAGGAAAGAAGAGAAAAACTATGATACTAAGACAAAAATTGGTGCTCAATTTATGTGAAAATTTCTCACAGGATGAGGAAACGAAAAAAAAAAAAAAAATGGTTGTGAGCCCTCGCTCCTTGGACCCGCGCTCATAACCCTTCAACTTGTCTTGTTTGTCTTGTTAAGAATCGCTTGCGTCTAGTCTCGTCTTCTGCGAGCTGATCCCAATTGAACAAATCCAACACCTTCTGAACACGACTTGGAACCAAGAATCCCGCTTTCGAGACTCTCTTCTTCTGCACCCCTTTCCAGCCGAACATCTCTCTCCCTTTTCCCCCAATCATGGGTATTCTCACTACAGCAGACAAGGAGAAGATCAAGAGAGCTGTTCCTAAACAGTCAAATAAGATCATTGCAGCCGGTGTGGCTCAATTGTACATTGCGTACCCTAATATGGGCGAATGGCAGTGCACGGAGCTTGCGGGAGCGGTGATCTTGGCCGACGACCTCGTGGGACACACATATTTCCTGAAATTGGTGGACGTGGTGGGAAACCGCGGCGTTGTTTGGGACCAGGAATTGTACGTGGACTTTGAATACAACCAGGATCGTTCTTTTTTCCATTCCTTCGAAGGTGACGAATGTTACATGGGCCTGCTGTTTGAAGACAAGGGCGAGGCCACAAATTTCCACAAGAGAGTGAAGAGCAGAGACCGTCACGGCTCGAAACTAACCATCCAGAACAAGCAGGGTATTGCATTGAAGAAGAAACCCGACCAGCAACCGAAAAAACCAGGTTTTCGTGGCGATATGGCCCCTGCAGATACCGGTCTGGCCAACGAACAGCGAGTCAGAAGAGCAAGAGGTGTCATTTACTACGAAAACGAGCCCCCTCCGGAGTGGAGAAGCTTTTACAAGGAGCTGGAGAGCGTGGGTATTTCAGAGGACATGATTGCCGAAAACAGAGAGTTCATCAAGGACTACATTGCACAGAAAGGAGGACCACTCGTTGGTCTCGAGCCTCCAATTCCAAGGAAATACCAGTACAAAACGGCCCCAACTCCTGCTCCGCCATCGTCAATGTCAAGCAGTACACTCACAAAAAAGAAGGCCCCTCCGCCACCGCCTCCCGCTGCTGCTGCTGCTGCTGCTCCATCCCCTGTGTCGGCAGCTGCTCCGCCGTCCGACGCCTACGACGCCTACGACTTCTCACCTCCAGCCGATTTTGAGCCAGTCCATACGTCTACGAGCTCGACGCCACCAGAGGTCTCCGCTGCAACAACGCCATCTACGCCGTCGCGAGAGTCGACTCCGGCGGCCCCAGCTGTGGCCCGTCCAGTGCATCATAATGTCCCTGCGCCCGGCTACATGCCGCATATGTTCCAGCAACAGCAGCAACAGCAACAACCCCCTCAGAGTCTCCCTCCAAGGCTGCAGACTGCTCCCGCACCTTTGCCTCCAAGGACAAATGCGGTTCCACCTCCACCTCCATCCAGGGGAGCAGTTCCTCCTCCGCCTCCGTCGAGAAATCCTGTTCCTCCGGCGCCTCCTTCGCGTTTCGGGGCAGCACAACCAAATACAACGGTTGCAAGAGCTCCGGCACCTCCCCCACCACGGAGAGGAGCTGCTCCTCCTCCACCGCCGTCGAGAACGCAGCCACAGAGTCCAGCAAACGCGCAACGGCCGGTTCCTCAAGTCCCTCCTCGACAGACGCAGACCTATCCGACCCCAGCATCTCCACAGCAACAGATTCCACAGCAGTTCCAATCTCTACAGCAAATGCAGTCTCCATACAATCCATACACCCCTGCAAGCCCTCAGCAGAGCATTCCACAAGCACCTGCGCTTCCACCAGCCCCTGCAGTGGCCCAAAGCATTCCACCAGCCCCTCCAATGGCCCAAAGCATTCCACAGGCTCCTCCAATGGCCCAAAGCATTCCACAGGCTCCTCCTATGATGCAGAGTGCCATTCCACAGGCACCGCCACCACCACAGGCGCCGCCAATGCCGTCGTCTGGCGCTGTTCCGGTCGCTCCTCCACCCCCAGCAATGCAAACAGGGGCTCCAGCACCAGCATTGCCGCAGGGGGATTCAGGAAGAGATGCGTTGCTTGCATCGATCAGAGGAGCCGGTGTGCACGCTCTGAAAAAAACGGACAAGTCGCAGCTGGATAAGCCTAGCGTTCTGTTGCAAGAAGCAAAAGGAGAGACTCCAGTGGTTTCTTCGCCGTCTGCTCCGTCTGGCCAGCCCGCTTCGTTGGCCGACGCTCTTGCGGCAGCTTTGAGTAACAGAAAGGCTAAGGTTGCTCACAGTGACGATGATGAAGATGGTGATTGGTAAACCCAAATTGGCTGTTTTGTTCGAACAATCATCAACTACTTGTGTATATTCGAGAGAATAGATTAAAAACATTATAAGTGGGTCGTCGTCTTACTCGGTGAATTTTCCCTTCCAAGTGTCGAGCCACTTTTCCTTCTTATCATCAATCCCATCTAGTTCCTTGACTGTTTCCACAAACTTCAAGCACGTTTTTGTCAGCTCCTTGCCTTGAATCTCACCTTCTTCAACATCTTGATCATAAATCACCGCAGATACGAGTTCGTCCACAAGTTCTCCGATCTTGAGTCTGGTCTGGTTCAAAAGATCAAGTCTTGTAGAGTAATTCACTGTGTACTTTGTATTTGGCAGCGTCTTGTTCAAGGACGAGATCAAAAGTTTCACCAGCTTGATCTTCTGCACCCACAGACGCCCAAAAATTACAACTTTCTCATCAACCTCGGCTTCTTCTGTTTCCTCGTCCGAATCTCCAAACGGATCTTGGTCACGTGACCCAGGCTCTTCGAGCCATTCTTCGTATTCCTCTAATCCGTCGGCAATGAGCTGATTCGACTCTTTGAGTCTTGCTTTGAGCACTCCAGACGACCCGAGCTTGACAGACTTTTGTAGTCCCTCGCAAGTGTCCCATATTTTTCCCACAGAGATCAGTCTTTCTGAGGTATCGTCGGCTTCGGTCAGTTCCAGGGTGTTCTCTAACTCTGCGACCAAACCCTGATACGTGGATAGAAGAGCCTGTATTTCTTCAACTAGTGTCCCCACGTACAGCTTGGAGTACTTCTGGGTCTCGTTTATGAGCTGCGTGGCCAAGCTGACAAGCAGAACCAGTGTCTTGGAGGCTGCTTCCACCTCGTTGTAGCAGGCATTATAATTTTCTTGCTTCACCACAGGTTTGAAGACAATCCCGATCTTTGTGGTGTGCGCGTGCACTAGTTTGCTGATCTTGATGAGCTGGTCGAGTGGATCTTCCAGTTGTGCGGACTTGAGTAGGGTGGCTTCGTCCTGTTGCGCTGTGACGGTGTCTTGCAGCTTGAGCGGCTGCGACCAGAATTGAATCGCCTCTGTGAGAGACGAAAGCAGCTTTGTCAGCTCTTCCTTTGTTTTGGACATGCTGGATGTGTGTGGATACTATAACCTACCGTAACTCTCAGGATCTGATAAGGAGGATTTTGACTACCAAAGAAAAAAGTTGACAAAAAAAAAGATTTCAAGATATTTATTTTTTTAGTGCTTTTCGCTGCCCTGGTTGAATCTCACATCATATTCTTAAAGCTGATTCTTTTGTAAATTTGACAATCTATTGCGGAATAACCCGAATTAACGTATTACAACAACAGCGATGCTGCTGTGAATATTGCCGACCAGAAGACAGACTGCGTGATGAAGCTCTTCGCAGCAGCTCCCGTGGAGGAGGAAGACTCTGCGGTGCTTTTTGAAGTACCCTCTTTCAGTCCTGTGCTGGTTGACGCCGTCGCCGTCAGTGCTGTCGACGAGAAAACGTCCGTGGGAAACTCCTCCTCCGACAACTCCTCCTCTGATTCGCTGCTGGTCCCGTAACAGTATCTATCAAAGCACTCCGAACACTGCGGGCCCAGCTCCTCGCCAAGTCTCTCCTGAGACCGTCTGAGAATTGCACAACCAACGCACTGTGCAAACTCCGGGTCGTCGGCAAAGTTGTTTTGCGTCACAATGTCGTATCCGTTTTGGATCATGGCGTCACGCTCTTCGTCTGTGAAGATCGTCGAAGAGGCGTTTGACATGTACGAAATATTGTGGTTTGGGAAGTACACAAGCAGTGGTCGCATCACTTCGTACGAGTCCTGGTCGGCGATCAACGACGAGCCGTTGCAGCCGAAAAACACCGGTCTTTTGTTGAGTCCTAGCTCGATGAACTCTTCTTGATTTTTTGGGAGCTCGTAGAACGGAGCGTGGTAATCAATGCCATCTTCGGTAGCCACCTTCTGGTTGTACATGATTCTCTTGCGCGTGGTGTACAGAGAAGTTCCGTTGGGCCAGTAATCGTCGGTGTTTGCCGAGCTGTCGAACGCAAAAACAACGTCAACCTCCCGAGACGGCACCAAAAACGGCTCTAATGGGATGTTTTCTGCGGCAATTCCTCCGTCTGCAAGCGTGAGCAGCTCGTCATCGATCAGAGTCGAGTTTTGGTCGGCCAAACTGGTTTGGTAGAACGGATTTGGCACAACAGCGTCGAGGAGAAGCGTTTCGTTCACGTTGAACAGCTTGATCAACAGGCTGACGTAAGACGAGGAAGCATTAAGTCCCAATGTAGAAAGGCCCGAAAGGTAATCTCCGTAGCCAGGTAAGACGTTGGAGGAAGATCCAACCATGAATGCAGCGTTGTCGTAGCCAACCACGCAGCTGGACGAGTTGATGGGTTCACCGTCAAACAGATCTGTTCCCAGAAACTCGACAGGGACAAACGATCCCATGTTCGTGTCCCACGATCCGAACTCGAACGGGTTGACCTCGATCGTCTCGTGCCAGAAATCTGTATCTTCGTTGGGAACGCTGCCCGTGGTGAGGATCGAGGGGAACGGCATGTCATGGTTGACAAACGCGTCAAGATCCGCAATGTCGGACCATGTCAGATCAATGCCGTAGTTCTCGAGGTTGGTGAATATTGTCCTGGCAATTATTCGACTGTATATATCAACGAGGGAAATTTTGAAGCCTGCGGCTTTTTTCGGCGATATCTCGCGGTATAATTCTGTGTAGCCCGCGATATTGGTTGGAGTGCTGCTTGTGGTTAGATTCCAGATCTCGTTCTCGTCGATGATGTCCTCCACGGAGGACCAGTTCTGGAAAATCAAACTGGATAAGAGCAACGACCCACCGGATAGACCGGAAATGTAGGTCGCAGAGTCCAGGATACCGCCCAGAGCATTGCTACCGTTGTTCCCCGAGGTTCTTGAGTCCAGGGCACTCAATTCGCCGGCTCCCGTCAGCATCGCCCGGTAGTAGCCGCCCGAGAACGCCAGACCAATGTTGATCATGGGCAGGTCCAATTCGTCCAGATAATCATTAAAGTCTGTATCCTGGAAATCGTCCAGTCCGAGATTGTTGAGGAACTCCGCGAGCACGGGCCGCGTCTTATTCCGCCGTTCCTCGATCCACGAGTACTCCAGCTGGGAGATGTAGTTGTTCTGCCGTAGCAGTCCGGTGACCTCGCTATCCTCGGGACCGAAAGTGTTGTTCCGGGGACATTTCACAAGCCGCGGCGAGTAGCTCGCTTCCGCGGGAGCGAAAAGGGGGATTAGATAAAGAATCGCGAGACCTCTAAAAAACATGTCGGGGAGAAACAATTCCTTATCTTTGTGGGGTCAACGAAGACTGAATTTTCATTAAACAGCAGACCGACGGCCGCTTATATATTTCCTTTGCATTTCAAGAAGGTCGAGGACGTTTAATTTGCCAAAAGCATCACTATCCAAAAATTGCATGTGGGGGCACCACATCCCTTCCTCAACTATCTATTGTTCCCTGCTGCACGGTTAGGCGAAGATCCTACCGCCCCAAAATAGCGCACACTGCGTAAAACCCATCGCTCAAGTACTCTATGCGCACTTCCACAAACCCGAGCCCTTGTAGTCGCTGCCGAATGTTCTCGTACACCGAACTTGCACTTCTGCAGTTTCCTTCTTGGTCGAAGTTTTTCTGCCCTAACATTTTGGTCATTTTATCAAAGCAACAGGGGACAATTGCCAAAGAGGCTACGCGCTCCGCCCCAGCACGTGCAGCATGATCGGCTATTTGATATATCAAATCTCCGCACAACCCAAGACCAACCACCACTACAGGCCCAGTGCTACCACAAAACTCTTCTGCCATGTCTAACACGTGCAAAAAATCCTCTCGCGTGTGAACCTCCTGCAAAATTGTAAGCATGTTTCCTGAACTTGTCCGCCGCGTGTTGCGGCCAGCACCCATAATGGCCGCCGTGTCGCTGGATACAGGCCGTAGAAGGCGGTGGACTCGCAAGCTGGACTTCAGACTCGTGGCATTGCCGTCAACACAACACACCTTTAATTGGTGATGATCCGCTAACAGTCGGGAAAGATACCCCTTTCCTGCACCAATTTCCAAAACATTGTGCCCGCCTGCCGCCATCTGTGCGACGCACGCCGCGAAAGGGACCGTTCGTCGCTGTCTGGCCGGCGACATGCCCAAAAGAAGACCCTTCGGGATCTGTTCTAGAGTCTCGCAGGAGACTATGACAGGATCCAAACGAGAATAATTCATAAAGGAAGTGTTTGGATCATTGCTGTTCATCCAATCGTGGTATTATTGGAATTGCTTCCGGTTTTGCTTCTGGCTCAAAATTTAAGCCGAAAACCCTGAGAGAATGCCTGCTCTTCCGGTTTTAAATTTCCTGCTCAGGAAACTGATGCTTTACGGTTGTATAGTGTAGTGGTTATCACTTTCGGTTTTGATCCGAACAACCCCGGTTCGAATCCGGGTACGACCTCTTTTTTTTATCGCGAAACCTCTCAAAAGATCGAAAATTTGAGAGCTCTGCTACTATCTTGATAACAACTGAGATACAAGAATAAAGAAAACCAGATGCCCGATCAGTTTCCAAAAAACGCATGACAGGTCCTCGTTTTGCAAGTCATACTCCGACGATCATTGACACTCTTTCACCTTCAATCGTCTCCAGCTCAGTGAAACGGATTTCTTCTATTTTGTGTTTCGCACGACCTCCACAGTGGGCAAAAATTTTCGGAGCGATAGACGATATTTCTAGCAATTACGGTGTTGTTCACAAGACTCAAGACGAAACTTGTCGACTTCACACTGTTTGCGCACCAATAGAATTTGAGATCGGTAACAAAAGATGAACGGAGAAGCCTGGTTGTTCATTCTGGCGGTGATCGTCAATGCAATCAACCTGTTCTTGCAGGTGTTTTTCACCATCATGTACAGTGACTTGGAGTGCGACTACATCAACCCAATTGAGCTTTGTAACAAGCTCAACAACTACATCGTTCCAGAAGCTGCCATCTCTGGTGTTTTGACCCTCTTGTTTTTGATCAATGGATACTGGTTTGTTTTCCTCTTGAACCTCCCATTGTTGGCCTACAACGCAGACAAGATTTACAAGAAGAACCACCTTTTGGACGCCACTGAGATCTTCAGAACTCTGTCTAAACACAAGAAGGAATCGTTTGTTAAGCTGGGCTTCCATCTGATCATGTTCTTCTTCTACCTTTACCGCATGATTGCTGCCCTTATTGCCGACGATCTATGAACATATGGACTTACCGACCACCATTCCAATCGACTCCGTCCTTGTTTTACACCTTTCTTTCCTTCTCTTCTCCGCCGCTTTTGTGCGTTTGAATCTTTTGTAACCATCCAATCGAATTACTATACAATCATTGTAGCTGTTTGTCCAAGTTTCTGAGCATTGAGTTTAGCGTTTTCAGTTTGTCCAGAACACCACAGCTGGGGTCAATGACCTTTTTCAGTTCGTTGAGCCTCGTGTCGACAAAGTCTGTGCTCGAAATGCTCGTTTCTGTTTCGCTCGACCTTTTAAGCGCAAGCAATTTTCGATAAACAGCCGTCTTGAGCTTCGAATCACGTGTCAAGCTGAGATAACGCGCTCTCAGTGCATTCAATTTGATGTTGAGCGAGTTTCTCTCCTCTCTGATGTTGTAGATGTTCATCCGCTTTTCATTTTTCAATCGATTGAGCTCGCTCAGCTCCGTCAGTATCAGGTTGTTAGTGAGATGAGTGTCGATCAAACCTGAAAAATGCGTGTCGATTGAGTCGGAATAATTCCTCATAAAAGTAGCTAGCTTTCGTCTCTGAACCGGTTTCAGCGTGTCTGGAGGAGTCTTACTGTTCAAATAGTCCACCAAAACCTGCTTAATTACGTCCAAAGTGACCAGTTTCGAGCGGTTTGTAGGAATTCTGCTGTACCTGATCTCAATGCTCCGCGACGAGGGTTTTCTGCGTTTGTCCTGTAGAGAAAAGTGAAGTTCAGCGGAGTTGACCTTCCTTTGAACGACCGCCTGACTGTGTTTTTCATTAAGCTGGCGTTTTGCCTGCTGAAAGAGTTCAGGCTTTACGGTTCTTTCTTCTTCTGAGGCTGGATCTTCGGCTTCTGGCGAGCTTTCGGGCTCTGGTTGTGGTGGAGGTGTCGGCAGAGGTACTTTTCTGGGTCTACCGACAGGCCTTTTCACTCTCGGAACATCTTGTGATGATAGCTGCGATGATCCCTGTGAGAATTTTGTAATTTTAGTAACACGAGGGGTTTTCTTGGGCGGCGTTGTTCGAGGAGTCCTCTTCGGAGTCTTCTTAGGGGTTTTCTTGGGCGTGCGTTTCGGCGTCCTCTTAGGCGATTTTCTTGGTGTTTCTTTGATGGGGGAAATGAACGTGCTTAATTCGGGTGTTGAGGCATCTTTTGGCGTCCCAGCTGCGCGTGGTGTCCGCGGAGTTCTCAGAATGCGAGGACTGGTGGGCTGGGGCCGAGGCGTTCTAGGGCTCTTGGGCTTTGTAGTAGAAACGGGGTGCAAAACGAGTCCATCAAGGTCTATGCGACGTCTTGCGGATCCACGTTTCCGCGCCTCTTTGCGTGCTTCGCGAGATAACATGATTGGATACGGGTTGTCAGTTTAAATGAGAGTGTTTGTGTGTGTGTATTTTTAACCTATTTTTATTTTGCTTTTTGTCGCGTTCGACGCGACGACCGCCAAGGCCGCCGCGTCGCCGCGTCTCTTATTTTGAAAATTTTCTCACTCTCGCGCTAATGAAACGAAAAAAGCAGTTAAAAGCCACGAAGACAGGCCATGTCAACGTCTTTTTCTTCCTGAATCACAAACACTTGACCAGACGAGCCTTTTTTATTGGAAATTGTGGGCCAGCGGAACACGGGGAGTACAAAAAGGACGTTTTTCTGGGATTATTGATTTTCCCATTGCACGCAATTGGACATTATCAAGAGATTGACCATACGCCCCTCAGCTACATAAGAACCCCAATCGTATCCCACTGGGAGCTTTGTTTGACTTTATTTGCAGTTTGTTGCTTTGTTACTTTGATTTTACGTTTCAATTAGTTGCATTGAGTCCCCGATTTACATACCATGTCTGAGCTTGAACAGCAATCGCAAGCACAGCCGCAGCCTTCTACGCCCCTTGGTGACGAGCAGGAGTTCATCAACACGCAGATCCCGCTTCCAAAGCCGCCAGAAAACCCGGCAAATACCGTCCCGTCCAAGACATTGTGGATGGGAGACATTGAGCCCTGGTGGGACGAGGAGTACATCACTCAGCTCTGGGCCAAGCTCAACAAAAGGGTTCTGGTGAAGGTTATCAAGCCGAAACAGAGCCTTTTGATGCATCAGATGGTCAACAATGACGGTCAGGCCGGGTTCACCCACTCGGGATACTGTTTTGTCGAGTTTGACTCCCCAGAAGACGCGAACGAAGGACTGTCACGCAACGGAACAGTGATCCCAGACACGTCAGAGAAGCTTTTCCGGCTCAATTGGGCATCTGCGGCAACCTTGAACTCCCAGGTTGCGCAGACTCCTGAGTACTCGCTGTTTGTTGGCGATCTGTCGCCAGGAACCACCGAGGCGCATCTTCTGGCTCTTTTCCAAAACCACTTCAACACGGTTAAGACGGTGAGAGTCATGACAGATCCGTCGAGCGGTCTGTCGCGGTGTTTCGGATTTGTCCGTTTCAGCAGCGAGGAGGACCGCAAGAGAGCCTTAGTTGAGATGAACGGGAAATGGCTTGGAGGAAGACTCATCAGAGTCGCCCTGGCCACTCCAAAACACCAGAACTCCATGTACCGCAAAAACTCCCAGGCGATGGCCCAGGTAGCTGCGATGGCCGCAGCCAGCAGAGGCATGTCGATGGACCCGATGGAGCAGCAGAACATGTACATGGCTGCGGCGGCGCAGGCTGGTGCTTCAGGTGGGATTCCGCCAATGGGCTACTACGCTGCACCGCAGACGTTTGCTCCCAACGGTGCGAGTCCCGTCGGTTCTGCGGCGGCAGCGCAGGCGTTCAACGATCCAAATAACACGACTGTGTTTGTCGGTGGGTTGGCCAATAATATCGGCGAGGAGACACTTCTGACGCTGTTTGAGCCGTTTGGCCAAATCGTGCACGTGAAGGTTCCTCCCGGAAAAGGCTGTGGGTTTGTGAAGTTCACGAAAAGAGAGGATGCTGAGCAGGCGATCACGGGGTTGCAAGGCTTCATCATCGGCGGGTCTCGTGTGAGACTCAGCTGGGGAAGGTCCAGCAACAGAAACCACCAGCATCAGCAGATGATGATGGCTGCCGGGACGGGAAACCCGCTTTCCCGGGGCTCGTTTGACTTTGCCTCGGCGGCACAACAGCAGATGGCTTCCGGTTCGCAATCACAGGGCCTGGAAGGGTATCCTGGCGCTCCACAGGGAACAACACAGGCTACTCCAACGGGAATGGTTGGCATTCCCGGACTTGCTCCTGCACCAATGTTTTACGATCCGTATTTTGGACAGCCTCCACAGAGTTCTAGCAACGACGGTAGCGAGAGCGAGATGCTGGCTCCGCCGCTGGCACAGCAGTTTGCGGTGGACCGAAATGGACAGTATATGTATGTCCAGCATTTTCCAAACACCATGATGCCTGCAAACGCTCCTTCTTCGGGGAGCAATGAGGGAAAGGGGGAGGAGTTCATATAATGGGGGCGACTTACGACGTGTCGGTGTGATACCCGCGTACTGTATTTCAATGATGACATGCCAAAAACCCGTGCAAGGTGGTTCTTTTTTTTTGCTTTCTGAGAGAGATGTCGATTCACGAACTCTTGATTTCAGCCGTTCATTCGGATGTGAACTTGGTGGGCCCCTCTTGGGTCTGGTTTAACGTTGTTTCATTTCACATCATCTGTACCTTTTTCTATGCTTTGTTTGTTTTACAGTTTGGTTTTCTGCTTGTGTTGGGTCTCCTTCTGGTTTTTTCTTACCAATGAGCTTTTGTTTTTGCTTCTTCATTACTTAGTTTTATATACATGCTTTCTGTTTCTATAAAGCGTTCCTGAGTGGCAGTTCCGGATAGCATTCCAGCATTCTGTCCACCTCTGGTTTACTCAACTGTGTCCATTCTTCGATTGTGTAGAAGTCAGTGATCTTTTTGTTCCACTCCATTCGTTCCTTTATCACTTCGGGTTCTTCCCCTACATGGATCTTGTTCCTCAGAGTGGTCCGCAGATAGCCCAAATTGTCCACAGCTCTGTCAATGTCCAGGCTGTCAAAGACTGGCTTCAGCTTGTGCTCCTTCAAACGGTTGCAGAAACGCGGAGACTTGCCGTTTGAGCTGATCATGATCTGTAGCGGTCCTTTTCGGTATGTCGAGCCGAAATAAAAGTCGCAGTTCTTGGGTTTGTCGGCCAAATTCACGTTCAATCCAAGTTGGCGGCACCGGTAGTATATTTTGCGCGACAGCTTGTAATCGTCGATACACGTGAGGACCATGGCAAATCGATTGTCGCGGTAGTACCTGTCGATCTGTTCGCACGATTGCTCGTCGTCGAGGTCCAGATCACCCAGATCAACGCTCGAGTCCTCGTACAGCGTGAGATCCGACATCTCAAAAAGTCGTGCTTTCACAGCATGCAACAGCCCCAGCTCATTGTATTTCGACAGCACGGGATCCAGACGAGGCGCAACAATGGTGATCTTTGCGTCTGCTTGAAGCAGATGGTTCACACGGGACAGGGCAACGTCTCCGCCTCCAACCACAAGCACATGGCGGTCTTCAATGGTGTTAGTATTCCGAAAAAGCTTCTGCTTCAATATTACACACTCTTCACTTGCCAGGCAAGCATCAGCGAGCCGTGTGGCTGCGGGATCTCGATTCCGTCGGTCATGGTCGCAGAGATAACAGATGACATAGAGTGGTCTGGGGAAAGAATTTTTCGGCAATTTTTTATTTATTTCTGGCACATTTTGCTCGGCTTATGTCAGCAGATGCACTACGATAAGAAATAAATTGTTTAACATTCGATAGGATATGTTACTACTATACATCAGGCGGAATGGAACGAGCGAGATCAGATAACTTCGCAGTTCCTCTGTCAACGACTGGGCTGCACGACCGTCACCTGGTTTTTTGTCTTTTGAGTTCTGGAATGCGACTCGAAACCCTCTTCGCGGGACTGCTTCCATATTTAACACGGAGCTCTGTCTCTTGACTCAGGTCACTGCTCCAATCAGAGAGTTGAGTTTTCTCAGTGGCCACTTGGGTTTCCTCGAGAACTTGTTCCATGGCATCGGCAAAAGGCTCGGACTCGTCTGAGTCGCTCATGCTACTGAGCTCCTCTATGGTAGATGCATCAGTATCTGCAGCCTCTGCGGCTTCAGTCTGTCTTCTGGAACGCACTTTGGTGAAGATGCTGGTATCCGTGAGAGACTTCACAGCAGATGTAGCCGGTGGAGCTGGTGGAGCTGGTGGAGCTGGTTGAGTAGGAGGTTCCGCAGCTGTCTTAGCAGGTGCACTTGGCTGAGGCTTTTGGAACTTCTGCGTCGCTGGAGGTGCTGGCTCAAGAACTTCGGGAAATACCATATAAAAGTCCTCAAATTCTTCGGATTCTCCCCCTTCTTCTTCACTCACTTCCTCGTCTTCCTCGTCTTCAAGCTGCCTGAGGAAATTTGGCGTGTTTCCATTGTCTATTTCCTGCTCGGGCACTTCTCGTATCACATTCTCAAGAACTTGTGGCGAAAAAAAGGATCCTGTCGTGCGAGTAGCAGAGCGAGTAGCAGAGCGAGTGCGACGTTGCTGGACAGGAGAGCTGGGCTCGCTAGTCCCGACATTCTTTTCCACATAATCGACAGGAGACGGACTGTATGCGCTCATAGCCGGCTGTTCCTGTTCTCCTCTATCTGGACCCTCGTGGGCGCTCGATATCTTTCCATCTGACGCCTTATCGCCGTCCTGGGAAGCTTGCCAGCTTTCAACCTCCGGCCAGCTGTCACACTGCTCCAGATCCTCATATGTTCTGCCAATAAACTCGCAGATATCTTCTCCGGTCTCCTCTGCGGTCTCCTCCTCGAGCCATTTTTTCACCACATAATTAACATCTGGAAAGAGCTTTCCTCCTTCACTTTTCACCACCACCGGCACAATTTGAGTGTCAATCACAGAATAGATCTTCTGAAACAACAACAAGCTCCCCAGCTTCGATTTCACTGTTTCGCGGTAGTTTTTGTCAGCGAAATTGATGGGACGAATACGCAAACTGCCGTCCTTTCGCTTCTCCCTGTATCCCAGGTATACAGGCAAAAAAGGAATCACTTCTTGTTCGCCAGTAAGCTCTTCCACCTCCTTTGGAACATCAATTTGGTACAGATTGCACTGGTAAGTGATTTCCTCCACGATGTCCTTCCATCCATACGCCACACCCTTCTTTTTGGTGGGAGGCTCTCCTTTCTTTTTCTTCCTCTTTTTCACCCCCATATCTTCCAAATATTTCGAGTCAGATTTTGTGTAGTCTCTGCCCCTCTCCAGCGTACCAAGTACCATTTTGGCGTTCCGACCAGTGCGATCAATCACATCCTGGAGCTCGTAAGTATCCTTTCGTATGGCAAAAGACCGCTTATCACTGCAATTCACAATGAGAAGACCCGTAGGAACGTGAATGTACAACCCAAACGCACTCAATGTCAATGTGGTGTATAAGCGGTGGCTCACCATCTCTTTTTGGGTCGGTGTTGGCTCTTCCAGAGTGATTAGTGCACCTCTGAGCGCCGCAGTTGATTCTCTGAATCCGGTGTAATGGAACGATTTGTCTTCAGGACCCACAAGCTGGTCCTTCAGAAGCCCCGACATGAGTTCCTTGTTGTGTTTGTTGTATACGTGAAAAGGAATGCTTGAGGACGTGAAGAACTTCACGATTGTGGTATCAGTAAACAAATGTTGCACCTGGAAAAACTCGCGCAGCCTCAACTTTTGTATGTCACGTGATAAATGTCATGAGGAAAGAATCAACTTCTGGAGGTAAAACGGGGTACACAGGTGTTCCTGAAATGAGGGGCTTTTGTATATGGCCGCAAAGTTGAGAGATACTGATTTTCGGAGGTGTTTCCACAAATCAAGCGATTTGCTAATGACATCTCATTCAAAGTTTCACATACCTGGAACATTAAAAAGTCTTTATTTTTCGAATCCCAAAACTTAGCCCAATCGGCTTGGCCATCTCACAAACGGAGCATTCTAACCGGTCATAGCTGCCTTTGTTTCTCCTACATCTGTTATCCCACTCACCTTTCCAACCCAAAGCCCGACTAATGATGTAGGACCGGGAATTTGGGCCCTATATTGTATGCGCGAATAAATCCAAAATTGCTTATTGTCTTCTAAGATTTCTTCCCTTATAGCGTAATGGTTATCGCGTTCGGCTACGAACCGGAAGGTTCCAGGTTCAAGTCCTGGTGGGGGAGCATTCTCTTTTTTTTTCATCTCTGATTGTTTTGGACCTAATTTTTTTTTTAATACCGATATTATTATAAATTCTCATTAAGTCGAATTATCAAGTTTGCCCTTATCATTCAAAGTGTCCATCTCAATGATTTCTGGGATCGGAGCCCCGTGTGATTTTTCGCTTTCGTCCAAGACCAGCTCCTTCACTTTTTCCTTCGCAACATTCTTGACCTGGTTCAATGTTGCCTGAACAATGGTCAATCCTGGACCCAGTAAGCTGGTGCTGTAGCCAAAGTACACGCCTGTTGCCACGATGATCAACAGCATGAAAAGTACTGGGTTTCTCAGAATTGTAAGGAACTCGTTCCAACCCAAGACAACCACCAATATGTACATGTAGAGAGGGATCGAGGTCGTGTTTGCGATAATGGATCTTTTTGCCTCGATGTAGATGGCATCCATCTCCTTTTTGGTCTTGGAAAGCACCTTGGCCTGTTGTTTTGGAGTCAAAAGAAGCGCAAAACCTCTCGTGCTGTTGTCGTCGACATCTTCTTCGTCATCAGATTCGTCCTGAGAGATGTCCACTTCTGGAACGATTTCTCCTCCTCCAAGCTTTAATGTCATCGAAGACAAGAGAGGCAGCAACTTGATGGCCGACTCTCTTGCCTTGTTGAACTGCTGATCAACCTCGACACTGTTTTTCCACAGTTTCGGTAAGCCTTCCTCGTCGTATCTGAAATTATCCTCAAACTTGTTTCTCAGGATTCTCGAAACAGAGTCTTCCGTGACATGATCGTGAACAATGTCTCTGAATTTGATCCAGAAAGACTTTTGGATCTCTTTGAGAGTTTGTGAATTGGCCTCTCTAGAGAGTCCCAGCTCATAATCGTACTCGTCTCCAGCCGAGTACTTCGAAACCAAGTTCTTGCTGATGCGCTCAAAGTCTTCCAACACCAAATCCCATAAGTCCTCTCCTGGATCAGAGATACGATCGAGGAAGTTCTCTTTGAATCCAGACTGGAACTTTTTGGTCAGTCTACCAACCAGCGCTTTTCTCTCCTTTTCTCTCAGCTCGTCCGAAATCTCGGTCAATGAATGGTCCAAACTGTCCAGCTCTTTCACAAACGAGAACGGCTCCGCAATCTGTAGAACAGTTGCCTCGGAAATAAAGAGCTGTCTCGCCTCCGCGAGTTGAGTCTGCAGCAGAATATGGAAAGAGCCTGTGCGTTTAGACCTTTTGCTGGCCAGAACACCTTCGCTGAACTGCTTCACAGACGTTTTCACCAGCTCAGAGAGACGGGCAGAGTGGATTTCCTTCAATTGCAGGTCAATTCTGTCCACCAACATTGCTCTTCTTTCCTGGTAGACAGAATTCGTGTACCGAGCAGCGTCGGTATCGTACATCAGAGTTCCAACAGCCCGCAAACTCGTGAACAACTCGGCCAATTTCCCAGAAGATTGCACGTTCCCGAAGTCCGTATTTCTGAAATCGTGCTCAAATTGCTCATACGATTGCTGCAAAATCTCATCACATCGGAACCTCGCAACCAGGATCTGCTGCGTAGGAAGATCCAGATCCCTGTTCAGCTCGATCTGCTGCCAGATCTGATCCATGTAGATCGTCCACGCGTCAAATGGCACATTGCGATGGTACTGGGGCTTGAAAAGCTCGCTGTCGGCGCTAAACTTGTCACCCAAAACCTTGATATCGTGTTCAAACTTGTCCGGTTGGAAGTGTTTGTGAGCAATTGACACAAAATCCAGATCAAAAAAGTCACCTATCTTGGACTCAAGACACCCTTCCGGCTTGTTGAGCCCTTCCCAGATTTTGTTGAGATCAGTGGTGAGACTACCGCTTAGATTTTCTAGCGGAGTCATACCAGTGAAATCTCTAATGACAAACAAAACGAGACACTTTTGTCTGCTGGAATGGAAAAGGGCAAGATTGACTTCAAACACGGTTTTGAGAAGCTCCATATTTGCACCTTGGTACAGTCCAACCTGGTGCTCCCAGATGTTGACGATGAGAACTTCGGAAGTGGACAGCGCAAAAAGAGCCGATTTTCTCTCAAAGTCCTTGTCGTCTGCCTTTTCCCTCCCGTCAACACCCTCAACATCCAGAACAAAGATGTTTTTGTTGTTTGGCAGCCAGCCAGACTCGTCTTCCGCGGACGAAATTTGGTTGGCATGCGAGATCCAAATTCCCTTAGTGGTCTGCTGTCTTTTTGTCTCATCCATCACGTCAAACTGTGTGCCAAACAGCTTGTTCAATAGGGTGGATTTACCTGTTGATTGCGATCCAAACACAGACACGATGTGGTAGTTGAGTCCGTGCTCATCCTTAGAGTCGTAGAATTGCTGCGAGTACTCCGCAAGTTGCTGGTTGAACGCCTTGTGTTCGTCAATCAGTTGCAAGGACGGCGTCATCCCGGAGATCACGGTCATATCAAACAGGTGGAGATTGCTGTTGCGCCAGATCGAGGTTGACTGATGGGATCAAACGTTTTGTTTTTTATTCAATTTGGCGATCTGAGAGGAACACAAAACTTGGGGCGCGCACGACGTTGGTAGCAGGTGCACAGCCGTGACTGAGAAGAAGGGAGAAGGGAATGGGAAGTGGGACGAAGGACAAACACCCGAACAGATGAGAAAGTAACAACGTGGTTGATGTTGTTGGTGCAGAGACATCAGCCACAGCTTATTATGTTGGTGAAGGCTGGACCACCCGGGATTAAAAAATCTGACATTCATTAATAAACGCTGAGATTCCCGCCAGCATTTTTCCGTATAAATACGAGCTTCCCCCGCATCTCTTCAAGAAAACTGGGCACAAATGATCCACAGGCAATTGCAATGGACAATTCAAACAGCATAGCCGGTTTCCCAAAAGAATTGCTTGACAAAATTCTCTTTTTTGCTGATAGCAGCGACTGTCTCCCATTTCTGCTAACTTGCAAGCAGATCTACGCCAAATGCTGTCTGACGGTGTTTCGTCTCAAACCGCTGCGGGTTCAATACACAAGCAGACACAGATTGTTCCACGACCGCAATCTCGATACCACGTGGTGGCTGCTACAGTTTTTTGAGCGGAATCCTTTGGCGTTTCCTGAAGTGAAAGTTATTCATCTTCGCAACAACTCCTCTTCAGCAAAGCGCAGCCAAAAGGTTTTAGAATGTGAGCGAAAAATGCAGGCAAACGACAAGATAATACCACAACTGCTTTTTAACAGTCTCGTTCGGTTCGAGAACCTCCGGTACCTCAGAGTGGACGTGAATGACCTTTCCGTGTTGTGCTTAATGCTACAGAGCCTGCCCGCACAGCTGAAAGCCTTGTCAATAGACATCAACACGAGCCGACCCAAATTCAACCAAAAAGAAGCGACGATGCCAAAGATCAGTGCACACTCTTTGAAAGCACTGAGCATCTGTTCCAGCGGCGAAAAGCCAATGATATACGGGAAGCTGAAAACGAGACACATAATGAAGCTGCCAGGCAGGTTTTTGGCGGAGGAGCAATTGTTTTCTGAGGCCGTGAAAGAATCTTTTGAGAGCAACGGTAGCAGAATTAAAAAACAGGCGTATCTCAAATTCTGCGGCGAGATGATTGCGAATCTTATCCAGAACAACGCACAGACACTCTACACCATTGAGGTTCGTGGCATGGATGCCAACTTTATATTTGTGAACAAAAACTCGACTCCACACCTCAAGAGTCTGCGCGTGGTCAAACTGTGCAACCTGTCAATCCCACGCCTGAACTGGTGGCTGCCCCGTCTGGAACGGGCCAATCTCAACAGACGGTCGTTCCTGCCCTCGAACCCGTCACTGTGTCTGCCTCCAATGGCTGTAATTTTCAGCAATCTTTTCAACGATCGGGGCACAGACGGCAATAACAACTGCCGAGCACGCTTTTTCGGCGACCCAGAGATCCAATGGTTCAGCATGGGCGGACATGCTAAACAGTTTTGGGATTCCCTATACTATAAGTAATAGACAGTATGATAGACCAGGTTTGCACAGCCTAGAAAAACTTCCAGATTTCCGCGTAGACAAATTTAGCTTCTGCGTATCTTCAATCCATACAACTGGAGACGTAATTCACACACACAAAAATGGCTGCTACCGACGTCCAGGGGAAGTTGAAGAAATCTTTGGCGCGGTTCAAGGAAAGGTGAGTTTATTGCCGGTGATTTGGGAATTTCCTGGACTAACACCTTCAGAATTGAAAATGGGTCCTACTACGAGGCCCAGCAGACTATGCGGGCGATTATCAACAGATACGTCAACAGCAAAAATTACGATGCCGCCATTGAGTTGTTGTACCAAAGCACGATGATCCTGATGGAGTTCAAGCGGTTTGACGAGGCCACAGACCTGCTCTTGTACATGGTTGAGATCTTCGAGACGGAGAACAAGCCTGCCGACGAGTTCAGAAGACAGCATCTTTCCAAGATCATTGAGCTGGTGAGCTTCTTGCCCAATGACGACCCAAATCTGTCCAACTTGGCTAAAGAGCTTTCCAAGTTCTCCGGCAAACAGGCTGGAAACGAAACAGGTTTCCCCGCGCTCAACTTTGTTCTGGGTGAAAAATTGTATCACAGCGGCAGTGCAGACCTCATAAACACGAGCGAACAGTACTTGCTGCTGAGCGGTGAGAACCAAACGGCGTTTGAGCTACTCAAAGAGCTCGTATTCGGCTCGTATTTGCGCGACGACAGTCTCAGTTCGTTCGGCTTCTACCTGGCCAGACTTGTGCTTCCGTATTTGGTGCTGGGAAACATCAAGTACGCGCGTCTGGCATGCACAGAGCTCATCGAGAGGCTGAAAAAGAGCCAAAGGGGCGGAAAGTTCCAATTCACAGCCTCGGGAGACCTGCAGATCCTCGAGCCTAACGGGTCTCAATCCGAGGAACTTACTGAGTGTTTTGGATTGGTCAATTTCTTGCAGCTGCTCGTGCAATTGGTGCAGAGATCCAACACTGAGAATGCGTCGAACTTGAGATTGTTGGTTGCAAGATACAAGGGAATTCTCGAAAGGACCGGCTTGATCACCAAGGTGAACACCATTGCAGAGTTGTACTTCAACGTCACAATCATCCAAAAATCCAACAACATGTTGCAGGAGATGATGTCCGGCTTGCTTGGAGGCAGTAGATAAGTTCTGGTAAAGAGGAGAAAAAAACTGATTCCGTAAAATATTACATAATCAAAATATGTCAATAGTCGTCCTCTTCTGGATGAGCGTCCAACAGAACGTTGGAATGGGCATCGAACTTGATCTGCGAGCAGTCTTTCGCAATTTTCGAGTCATTCAGCGCCTCAATGAGTTCGGGCCGGTTTGCCTTGTGCAGCTCGTGCTTTGCTTCCTCGTAGGTGCACCATTGTCTGTCTCTTTTTGCATGCTCAGGCCATTCCTCACAAAGCTCCACCAGCTGCATTTCGTAGAAGTGGAACTCGCTTCTTGGGATCTTCATACCGTCAATCATCAAGTCCATGTCTTGAAACGTCTTTTCCATCGCCTTTCCCTTCATAAATCGGTGATCTTCAACTGTTGGCAGCTTTCCAATAACTTTCCCCACGGCTCCGGCTTCTTCCCACGTCTCGCGCACAGCCGTCTTTCTGAAGTCATCAATCTCGTCGTGTTCAATCCCACCTTTTGGGAAGATCCACCTGCCTTTGTGTTTGGAGGAAGAGATCATCAGCACTTTTGTATGGTTCTGGTTCAACACGATGCACCCCGCTACCATCCGGGCCAACGTGGTCTTGTTGTAGACCTGAGTCTCTCTTCCCTTCCTGGCACTTTTTGTTCTCTCGAGCGCAGGCTCTTCATCTAAAACAGCCTGGAGATTGCACTCCTCCGCAGTGACAAAGTACCTGTCTGCTGACGGCATCAGATCGTCATCGTTAGGCATGACAATGGGTAGGATGTAAAGATGAGTATGTAGCGAGATAGCCAGCCGCGTAGTTAATTGCGGAGAAAAATAAAAGTGATATCACGTGAGGTGAGACATGTGACCCAGACGATAGTCGCGAGCTTAGTCTCCCGACCTTGGGGAGTTCCGCACTTTCCTAATCAGGAAACCTGGAGGTTTTTTGTGACTGCGAAAAATTTCACTCCACGAAGAGCTCTTCAGTCACGTGACCATCAAAACAGTGCTACGCTACATTGAAGCCTGATGCTAGACTGATATAAACCAATGATGATATATTCCAACTAGAGTTGAATAATAGCCATTATATTATATAACAAACTTGAGCAGTGTTGTAGTTTTGTTGTAGACTCGAAAGAGCTTATCTCAAACGACGAGCTTCTCTCTCGGACTCCATCAAGCACAAGATGTCGTTCTCTCTGACAGGACCCTATGTAATTTGTTAGTAACGCGTTGAAGCTTTGAAAGTAGTAGCTTGGAAGAACATACCTTGACGTTTCTGACGATGGTTCTGGAAGTGTCGTCCAAGAACTCAACTCTGACTTGGGTGACACCACCTCTAGAACCGGTTCTACCGAGAACCTTGATAACCTTAGCCAATGTAACAGGAGTTTTAGAATCCTAGGGAAAACTGTTAGTATTGCTGTTGCTGCTGGCGTGTTCGTGAACGAGACTGTGGGTGTATAGTGAACGGGAGGACACTCAGAAACGGCCCAAAAAAGGGTTGAAAGCTGGCTGTTTGGTGATGTTGCAAAGTTGCTTGCGCTGCGTGCTGCGTCGGCTGATGGACTGTTGTGCTGTGTTTGTCTCGGTGTTGGCCTTCAAAATGGAATCACAGCAAATTCGCCCGTTTCTACCTCTCATCCACTATTCTCACTTCGTTGCTCGTGCGTTCGTGCTTCCTGTCACATACCATGATGTAGTTTGATAATGTTTATATGCTAACTATGGTCGATATCTTTCTGAAAAGTTCATCTAAAGCCTGATGAAGAAAATTTTTATTCACTACCAAATCTCCAACTTTCCAACTCCAAGGAGCTCGCGATTGAAAATTTTTTGGCGTGCGACGCACGGGCCGGGTAACGAAATACCAACGGGTAAAAGTAGGAGCACTATGAAAGAAGGAGCAGATCAAGGATCCGAGTATCTTAGCGCGTGGAGCCAGTGCCCCAAATGGATTGGTTTTCAGCGCAGTCGTTGTCTAATTTACACCAGGAAGTGATCTGCACACTACACAAGGCAAAACATGGAAGGTTGCGGGAGCACGAGGACCTGGGAGAACTAGCCTACCGGTCTCATACATCCCAACTCACATCCTGTCAACTGAACCCTGCCGTGGATGCCTCGCTCAGATTTCTCCCCGTCGGTTCTTCCCCTTGATTTGTCAGATTTGAGATAATCACTTTTTCAAGCTGCACAGCCCTGTTAGGATATCGGGAAAAATCAGAGCATTTCTCCAAAGAAGCGAGATCAAAAGGCATTATGTTGAGTATCAATTCTGTGACAAGACAACCAATAAATGACGTCTGCGGCGAAGAATCTGGTTGTTTTTGGCGGGAATGGGTTTCTGGGTAAGTTCTGCGGCACATTTCTATCACTCCTGCCTACTAACATGTTTTGCTAGGGAAAAGGATCTGTCAAGTGGGATTGAACAGAGGCTTCAACGTCACCTCGGTGAGCAGTTCAGGGCTGCCACCTCGCGAACTGGCACCACAGGATGCCCAATGGGTGCATAAAGTGAAATGGAGCAAGGGAAACATCTTTGAGCCCAGCACATACAAGGACAAGCTGGGTGATGCCACGGCAGTTGTGCACTCCTTAGGCATTCTACTCGAGAACCAAAACTACAAGAAGGTTGTGAACTCCAATGACGATCTTCTGCAAGAAATCCAGTCATTTTTCCGCACGCCGAACCCAATGCAAAAGACTGTATTCAACACCTACGAGAAGATGAACACCGAGAGCGCGCTTGTGCTGGGTGAGACGCTGATCGAGGTGAACAAGAACAAGCCTGCATTTGTCTACATCTCTGCTGATCGGGGATTTCCGGGGATACCAAGCGGGTACATTGAGTCCAAGCGGAAGGCCGAGTATGAGTTGTACCAGATGCAGCCGGAGCTCCGGCCGATTCTGATGCGGCCGGGGTTCATGTACGATGAGACTGTGAACAACAGAGACACGCGCTCGAAGTTGAAGTCGGTTCTACAGTTTGCGAGCCAAGCCAACGCCAAACTGCTACACAATGCTCTAGACGGGGTGATCAGACCGCCGATTTCCACGCAATTGGTTTCCGAGTGGTGCATTACTAAAATTGAGGACCCTGGGTTCCACGGGCCTGTTTTGCTCGACGAGATGATCAGTCTTGGAAGACAGTGATAAAATACGGGAATTTTAACGGAGTTTGCTGCATTTACGCAGTGCTTGAATTTTTTCTTGAAACAATTTTTTTTTATCGGCCCCACACTTCATTCTGATACTCGAGCAAACAGCAGAGATGTCTAAAGAAATATCGAACTTGATATCAGAAAATCTAAACCGGCGCTACGGGTCGCTCGATGTCAACGATCCGCTGTACGAAAGCCCCGATTACACAGACGACAGCGAGCCTCCGAGCGCGCCTCATCACCCCCATGCCCGTCACAGAAGCTCTACAATCTCGCTGCCGTCGCCTACGGGCGACTTCCACGAGTCGCAAACGAGACCAGAGACGAGTCGGTCAGCGTCGTTCACTGCAATGCCGCGAGACCATCGATCAATCTACAAATTTCCCGTCATAGATAGACGTCTGAGCTCGCTGCTCAGCGTGGACCAGCTTTCCCGGAGGATGGACTCCTTGCGACACATGCGGCCGTTGAGACTCATTGGAAGCTTCAAGAAAATTGCAGATTGGAAAGACTGTTTCAAGTCCGAAGAAGACTTAAAATCTATCAGATCCAAAGCTCTCCGCCAGTACTACGAGAACCAGAACGAGCTGATCGAGCGATACGAGACCATCGACGCTCTGCTGGACTCGGGGATCCACATGTCCATGATTGAGGGCTACGACACGGGCTTCGCGGAGAACGAGGGCAGTCAGTTGGCCAACAAGGTGCCTGCAAACGTCGATCTCGAGGGAGGAAAGGTTCTAGGATACAACAGCGAGGAAGACAGTGCCATTGTTACTGTAGCCATCAACGTGAACTTCGTCACCAATGTAATCCTGTTACTTGGAAAGCTCGTTGTGGTTTATATGACGAGATCGATGTCGATCATTGCATCGCTCGTGGACTCTGTTCTGGACCTGTTGTCGACGCTGATCATCTTCTACTCGAACAAGTTTGCGTCCGCGCACTCTGAGGAATTCCCGATCGGCCGAAAACGGCTGGGTCCGCTCGGGGTTTTGGTCTTTTCGGTCATTATCATCGTTTCGTTCTTGCAAGTCCTGCAACAGTCGGTCAGCGAGCTGATCTGGGGAGAGCACAGCGTGGTGCAGTTGAGCGGACTAGCTACGACGATCATGGTGGCCACGATACTTGTCAAGACGGCGTGCTTTCTGTGGTGCAGAAACGTTCAAAACTCGTCCGTCCAGGCGCTGGCGGAGGACGCGAGAACTGACGTTGTGTTCAACTTCTTTTCGATTGTTTTCCCGACCGCAGGAGCACTCGCACAGCTGTGGTGGGCCGACTCGACGGGAGCCGTGGTCCTGTGTCTGTATGTGATCGTTCAATGGGCCATGATCGCGTTGGAACACATCAACAACTTGACGGGCGCAAACGCGTCGCTACAAGACTACCAGGAGATCCTGTACCTGATTATTCGTTTCAGCGAGAACATCTCCGGAGTGAAAAACTTCCGCACGTACCACGTTGGAGATCTCATCAACGTCGAGGTGGATATCGTTATCGTCAACGACAGTCTCAAGATGAAGGACTGCCACGATCTGGGTGAGTCGCTGCAGTACGCAATCGAGACTCTGCCCTTTGTTGAGCGCTGTTTTGTGCACCTGGATTACAAAGTCCGCAATTACAAGGGGCACTTGACGTAATCGGAGCGAAGTTTTTTAGCGTCACATGGGAGTGCATGAGATATGTGGTGTAGAGATGCAGAGATTCGAGCGCTCGCAAACGGCGAATCAGCTAGATCCGATTTCTAGGTGTTTGAAATTGGTTGTCCGACACACACGACACGCCCGAGAAGCTCGCGCGCCATGTACAATGTCATATAGCTAAGCCCGTAATTCCAAGCCCGTACCAGCCTTCGCGGATCACAGCGAGTTACGCGTAGCTTAGCCCCTTAAACCTCCTAGCGGTGTGGTTGCCCTTCCTGCAGGCATGCATTTCGCGCACAAGTTCTTTCGCGCTCGGCATTCGATCCTCCCTTTTCCAGCAAAACATCTTATAAACAATACAAGGCGGATACGCGTCCGACACGCCAACAATACTGCTTGTGATAGCTGCATTTTTTTTTGCTCTCCTCCAGATCTGAGAAAGCTAAAAAAAGAAACACATTTCATGCAAGATCTCCCAAACGGTCGCAATTTTTTTTCCGCGAGGATCGAATTTGAGCCGCACGAAGCAGATCAGCTCGACCTCAATACAGAAAGATGAAGGCTTTGAGCGTGCTAATCACCGAGACGCAATGTTGTTGCCAGCGACCAAAAATATCACACAGCTTAGGTTCCTCTCGGAGGCCCATTTGACAGAAAAGCGCTTGTTGTTTTTTTGTCCAGCCACCATTCCTGACGAGATCACCCGAAAACTGGCGGCTTCTAGCTTGAAACAGGCCGAAACATCACCGGTGTGCCAGCAAAATTCGAATACAAAACTGGCTGTTGCTGATACCTGACTTGTTTTCTGACACGTTCCTTCCGCCATATTGCATACTCATCAGCCAAAATGTACTCGAAACAGCTACTACTACTCCTCTTCCTGTCGACATTGTCCTCTGCAGCCGTCACCACGACGGCCAACGCGGCAACAACAGCAGTCGCAACCACATCCAGCAGCTCCAGCAGCTCTAGCAGTTCTAGCAGTTCTAGCAGCTCTAGTTCGACGAGTTCCACAAGCACTGCCGCTGCCGCAAACGCTGCAACCACGGCAACTGCTGCCACCGCTACCACCGGCACTGCCGCTACTGCAAGTTCCACCACTTCTTCAAGCACATCCGACTTGAGCGATACAACGAGCAGCAGCTCCAGTACAACTTCCTCGAAAGCCACCACCACACTCACATCGGCCACCACTGACGACGACGAGACAACGACTGACTCCGACTCGTCCGTCGTAGAATCGCAAACCTCGGTCTGGGTGACCCTCACCGAAACCGTTGGTGGAGTCCTCACTACGGCAACTTTGGAAACTGCCTACACACAGACGTTCGCCAGCATGTACTCCACCATCGCAACCCCATCTTCTGGTACCATTGGCCTGGGAACTATTAAAGGAAGTGTGGGAACCCTTAGATCTTATAGAACTGCCACTGTCTCCTCCACACAGTCTTCATGAGCACACCGCTTTTCATTCTGCTTCTTGAGAATAATTTGCATTAGGAGCCGTTGTATACTTCTCCCTCGAATAACTAGAAACATATTTAATTTTGAATCTTTAAACCCAGATCTTGGCTGTGCAGATTCGAGGAATAGCTGTTACGCGAACTCCGAAGCCCAAAAATGATTATGGCGCGGTAGTTATCTGCGTAATTATGTAATTATTTGAGCCCTTATTATGAAGGGAACTCTCTAGTCATAAGTCCCCTGACATGCCAGACACAGTGACAGCGACCGGACGAAGGACCTCCGGACCCTCTTTGGCACCTACTGTGGTGCACAGAAATACGACCCCAGAAGTACGACCTAGCCATCCAACAACGCCACCGGCCACTCCGACTCGCTTTTTCAAACGCTTTCATCTCTCGCACTCAACCCCAAACACAGACTCGCACATCCGGGATCAACTTGCCAATGAGCGCAGTTACTTGGCCTACATACGTCTCTGTCTCATGTTTTGCATGTCGTCCGTTGGGGCTGTCCAGATTTTCAAGAAGTCCATAATACAGGAGATAATTGCCGTGCTCAAGCGAAATATGGCAGAAACAGACTACCTGCGCACCGAAATAAGATTCTACAGCTTTTTGGTGCGACCCTGGAGCCTGTGTCTGGCCTCGCTGGCCGTGTTGTGCTGCATCAACGCTATGATCCGATACTACACTCATATGGATCTTCTGATCAAGCTGAATAAGCTGGACATTGACCGCAGCATCATTCCGCTCACGTTCATCGTCATGATCACTGTGAGTCTAACATTTCGCAAATTTTTTGAGCCCTCTACTAACATTACAGGCGAATATCTTCATAATCTATTCCATCCTCAGCTTGAAAATTTAGCAAGCAAAAGTATCTCGAAAATATATTTTTTTCGGAGCATGCGAGTAATTCAATCCAAAAGTAACTTTACCCGTAAGGAATGAATCCACCATGGACGAAAACATTGAGCTGGACGATTTGACCTGTTCACGCACAAAGAGTGTATCTGCTCCACGCATCTCTTTCCGAAAGAAATTCCTGGGTAAGCTCCTCGTTGTGAGTCCCTCTGGAGCCACGGCCAGAGACCACCTCTCAAACGAAAGAACGCTTCTCGCCTACACACGGACTGCAGTAGGCTTTATGTCGCTCGGACTAGTGGTTGTGCAGCTCTCAAAGTACGGAGTCATCAATCCCATAAAGACTGTGCAACTGTCCGAACTGGCTGACGGAACGCTCAAATCCATGCTCCTCCAAGACCTGAAAGTCGTACACCGCTACTCGCGTCCTCTGGGAATCCTCTGCATCTCCGGAGGACTAGTTACGCTGCTACTGGGCATGATTCGCTACATGGAGTGTCTCCACATCATCGAGTCTCCGCAACGCGAGTTCCGTGCAGGTATTGGCTCGGTCTTTATCCTCTTCCTCCTCCTTTCATCGGTATGCACATTTCTTTATAAAGACCCTTGTTGCTCTACTAACAATGCCAGGTTACTGTCACTTGCATCGCGATGATCTCTTGTTTCTTTTAGCTCTTATCGTCTATCTTATCTGCCCGATCTGAGTCTAAAAAAAACCGTAAGTGCGGCTCAAAAATGTGGCTGTGCGCGAAAACGATTGCGCAAAGTCAGCTTCATTCTGATCATACCGGACAACAAATTAAGATATGATTTAGATTTGGTTGCAAAGAAGCAGCAATATTATCCACTACGGCGGTCCATTGGAAAACGACAATTCCATTGGACATGCGCAACCAGACAGACGCCAATGAGCAAGCATATCTGGCGACCAGCACAGATGACAACCGAAGAAGGACAGCATCGTCAGTAACCGCCCCGCAAATGCCATCGCCCACCACGCCCGCAGATTCCAGAACACCGCTGTTGGCTGTGAAACGGCCCAAGCAATTCTATAATGCCGGATCTCTTTTGCTGGAAAACAAGGGGTCTGTGGCCAGAGACCACCTCGCGTCAGAACGCACCTTCCTCGCGTGGCTCCGAACATCGCTAAGTTTGGCGTCCATTGGCGTCGGCCTGACACAGCTGCTGAAACTGGGAGATTCCGGACACGAAAGCAGCTCACTTCGGATGGTGAACAAGGCTTTGGGACTGTGTTTCATCATCCTCGCACTGCTTACTCTCTCGGTGGGAAGTTTCCGCTACTTTTTGGTGCAAAACATGCTGCTGAGAAACGAATTCCCGGCATCGAAAGTCGGCGTTCTCACCATCTGTGGAGTGGTGTTTCTTCTCACGATATCTGTGTTTGCTATTGTATTTACGCTGTAATGAACTAATGAATGTACAATTAGTATGTCACTTTATTATCACGTGATCTTGACAAGGGTTTTTGAGGGCTAAAACACCCCACACCATTAGAAAAATTAAAAAAATTTTCGTCCCGTCCCTGGGGACTTTGCCGCGAGCCACCGCGCGAACTCTCCTAGACACGGTGCAGCGCCCCCGGAGAGGCGACTTCCTTGAGACAAAAAAATAGTATTTCATCAACTTAACTTAGTGTTGTACTTGATTCTACTGAAGTATCGTATCTATACATAAATAACATAGCAAAATGGTATGTGAAGCACAGCGTCTCGCACGAAGTACAGAGTGGAAATGGAATGAAAGACACGAAAGAAGAATGATCGGGAAATGATATGAAACAGCGAATCACGATGGCAAATGAGCAGACGAGGCCAGACAAAAGAGCCATACGTTGGAACAGCAGACAAGCCTTTCTTCAACAAGCAGCGGAATAGCAACTGGAAGTTGGCGAATGGGTCCGTTGATAGCTCAAGACACCAGAAACCTGGAAATCCCCAAATTGTGAGCCATATGGCGTATTAGTAATACTAAGAATATTCCAACAGCATATCACGACCATCTTCGTTCCAAGTTTGTCCGTTCCAGTCCATTCGGTGCTAACACGCGATTGCCTTATTGACCCCCAACTCTTACTAACCATTTACAGGGTAAAGTTCACGGTTCCCTCGCTCGTGCTGGTAAGGTTAAGTCCCAGACTCCAAAGGTCGACAAGACCGAGAAGCCAAAGAAGCCAAAGGGAAGAGCTTACAAGAGAATTCAATACACCAAGAGATTCGTCAACGTTGCCAACACCATTGGTGGCAAGAGAAGAATGAACCCAGGTCCATCTTCCAAATAAGTCATTTGATAATGCTTTCACAGATTATTTAGTGTAACAGCACCGGTGAGCAAAGTCGAGCCGGTGGTTCTAATATACAACTGATGGTTATACGATGGTCACCTGACGAAGTGACTGTGATTTGAGATAAGAGAGATGCACGAAATCCAGTAAACAGGGTAACGAAAGCAGAAATGTAGCGGGCTCCTTAGTGAAGACGTTGCGACACTCTTCATTTTGGTATATCTTGGATGCGCATAAATTTTTTTGCTTACAAAGCTTGAGAAATTATAGATAGCAGATCACCAAATTACAGCACTCCACAGAGTCTGAGGATATAATCCACGAAGATACCCAGCCAGAACACATGGCCCGTATTGATGTTGTTCTTGAACCAATAACCACAGCTCTTTGGGTCGTCCAGATCAACCTTCTTGATCATGTTGAACAGTCTGTAGCCTCCAATGGCTGCTCCCGTGTAGAAACCAGGACCCATTCCCGCGAGGAACCCGCTCATAGTGTAGCAGGCCATCTGGGCCACGGTCAGGCCTTTGAAAACGGTCTTGGAACGGTCTCCCCACGCCAATGCGGTCGATTTAATGCCGGCCTTGATGTCGAACTTCTTGTCCTGGTGCGCGTACACCGTATCGTAGAGCATGCACCACAGGGTCCCGCTGAGATAAAGCGGGATCATGACGGGCCAGTTCCACACGCCCATGGCAGGAAAGCCCAGCAGGGCTCCCCAGTTGAAACACAGACTGAGCACGGCCTGCGGGTAGTACGTGAACCGTTTAAACAGTGGATATGTCCCCACGAGAACGAGCGACGAGGCCCCGAGAACAAAACAGTCCAGCGGAAGCTGCAGCAGAACCACCAGGCCCGCAGCCATCTGCGCCGCCAGAAACGTCAAGGCCTGTGGAACGGAAACTCTGCCGGACGTGATTGGTCTTTCGACGGTTCTGGCAACCTGGCAGTCGAGTTTCCTGTCAAGCAAATCGTTAATTGTGCAGCCCGCTCCACGCATGATAAACGAGCCCACAGTGAACACAGACAGCATGTACAGTGTCGAGAGCAGCGGGGCAGACGTCATGTACGCGGCCATTGTGATGGACCACATGCACGGACTGAGCAGAAGAAGCGTTCCAATCGGCTTTTCGATCCGCATCAGCTCACAGTACGGAATCCACTTCTCAGGAAGCTTGCCAATGACACCGAGACCGGCGAGTCGGGCTTCGCGGGCCTCTCGGAGCTCCTCAGGAGAGAAAACAGGATTTTGCGGGGTCAGAACTGCGGTTTGTTGCTGTTTTTTCCCAGGAACGGAACTCAATGCACGCAGGAACGTGTTTGGCGGGGTGATTGATAGCTTCTGCGGCTTCGTGATGGTGAGGTGACGGAATGCAAGCCCTAAAAATGGGGTGGATAGCGGAGCACGGGAGATCGCCGTGCGCGTCCCCAGGAGCGTTCTGCCAAGTAGCAAGGACATGGCGGGAAGGTGGTTGTTGATGAGTGTTTTTGTTGAGGTAGCTCGTGGTGATCCTGAAAAAATGTATGCACGGATTTTTTTTTGGGCCGTAGCGAGATTTTCCAGGCGGTGCAGATCCAGATGTTGGGGGAGGGTGGAAGAAGGACAGAAGGAGAGGGGAAAGAGAATTACCAAAGCGGTGTGAAACATGTGACCAAAGTGGTGGATGGATTGATAGAATGATTATTCTTTGTGAGCGATCTGAAAAGTGTAGGATGAGTATTCTTTATGACCACAATTAAATATAGGATTGTATTAATTGAGTTCGTGATACTTGAGTGGCTGATTCCATCTACCATTCACGTCGACCACCCGCGTCTTGGCATTCCAACAGCTCGACAGATCCGATCTGACGGCGCTGGTTCACTGTTGGGAAGTGAGTCCTGCCCTTGGACACGCGCGTCGATCGACCCCGTCTGGACGATCGACGCACTGCGTCCGTGCAAAATTTTTTTGTTTTCAAAAGCGCCGTGTTTTCAAAACCATCGTATTTTTCGAAATCAAACCAAAAAAAATCTTCTTGTCTAAGCAACCCATCTGACTCCAATAAACTGGCGGTTTTTGCACAGCAAACGACACGAAAGCACCTCTTGTATCATATTACCCGGGTTAACCCTTTGAAAACAGAAGTTTTGCATTTTCTTCAGCATTTGAAAGCTTTTTTCTTGTTTTGCCCGCTTTCCCCCCTCCTTTGACAAATGGAAACCCAGATCCAACAAGCGGTCGATTTTGCCGCCAGTGCGTCGAACGACCAGGCGTTGAAGCAACAGGCTCTTGATTTCATCAATCAGATCAAAGACTCCGCAGACGGGTGGCAACACTGTATCAATCTCCTCATTAACAACTCCTCCATCTCTGCCAATGTCAAGTTTTTCATATTCCAGGTTTTAGATCAGCGCCTTCCTTTACTCACAAACGACCAGAAGCTGGCCGTGAAGAATTATCTGTTTGACTATCTCAGAACCTTAATTACAAATAGCCAAGTGGAGCCAACCTTCCTCAGAAATGCTCTTTCCAAGACTTTTGGACTGCTGTTCGTGCACGCCACCCTCTCCTGTTACCAAGATCTGATCAAGGACTTTTTGTCCCTTGTGAAAAGCAACACCGGTGATTTTAATGAGCTCGCTACAGACTACTACTTGAGAACCTTGTTGGTAATTCACCAGGAGATTGGAGATCAAATGATCCTCAGAGAGAGAGAAACTATAGACAGAAACAACCTTTTGAAAGATGCCATCAGGGCCAACGATATGACAAACTTAACGGCATCGTGGAAAGAAATCATGCAATTCTACTCAAAATCAGGTTCTCACAACAGTCTGGCTAACGAAATTTTGAACAACACAGTGCAATGTATTGGAGAATTTGTCTCGTGGATCGAGATCAACTTGATACTGGACCAGGAGTATCTGGCTGTGTTGTACCAATTCCTGGGCAACCAGCAAGGCCAACAAAGAATCACCACTGCTGGCTGTCTGAACGAAATACTGCACAAAAAGATGGCGCCAATCAAGAAACTGGAGATGATCAATTTCCTTGATCTGAGTTCTGTCTTGAATCAAATGGGTTTTAATTCTAAGAGCAACGACGTTGATGTAAACGTGGCGTTTGCCAAGCTCGTGGAGAACCTTGGATCGCAACTCGTCTCAATTTTGGATCAAAGCAGCAACCAAGATTTGGCAAACATTGAATTCAAAAACCTCACGATTACAAAAATTTTGGATGTTTTCCCGCTCATTTTTGATTTCCTCGAGAACGAGTACGACGATGTTTCGCTGGAGGTTTTCCCATTCGTGGCAAACTTCCTGCTTTTACTCAAAAAGAACATCACAAACGAAGATATTGATTTCTCAGCATTGAATAATGAAGAGCTGTTGACCACCCTTCTGAAAAAAATCATTATGAAGAAAAAATTCGACGACGAAGACGATGGTGACGAAGATGAGTCGATTGAACAGTTTAATGAGGTCAGAAACAAACTGAACTCGTTCCACGACTCCATTATTGTCCTCAACGAGACTCTGGCGCTGGAGGTGATGATTAATTGCATAAACGAGTCACTTTTCAGTTCAGGAAACTCAGACTGGAGAACTATCGAGTTGGGCTTGTACGAACTGACCCATTACAGCGAGATTTTGAGAAACAACGTCATGAACCTTCCAAAGACAATGATCAACAACTCGCGTCCATACTTTGTGTTCAACGAGATGCTGTGCAAAGTCATTGACAACTCGACCTCCATTCTCATTAGTCATTCATTGATTCAGCTTCTTTTCTTTGAACTGGTGCTGAAGCATTACACATTTTTCACCAACAACAACGTTCAAGTGGAAGGTGTGGACAAGAGCGAGATACTTCTGAAGGTGCTGAAGATCTTTGTGTCCAACTTCGGAGTTTTCAGCGACAACGACAAAGTGAAATACAGATCGTGGTATCTGTTCTATAGATTTATCAAGCTGACCAAGCCATCTGTGGATGATTTTATCGTTGAGGAGCTGATCAAGAGTCTGATTCCATTACTCAGATTCAACTTTGAGCTTACGAAGCAGAAGCAGCTGACAAAGGATATCGATTTGGGCACCATCGAGGAGGATGGAAGCTTCGAGAACCAACTTTACCTGTTTGAGTCCATTGGATTGCTTATGTCGCTGATCAAGAAATCGTCCAACAGAGTTGGAACCTTTGAGTCTGTTTTGCAACCATTGTTCTCAAACTTGGAAAACTGTATCAACAACATTTCGCAACTCAACCTCAACATTGTTGTGCAAGTCCACCACTCTCTTGTTTCAATTGGTACTATTTTGAAAGGGTTTGAGACGTTGCATGTGCGGGAGTTCGATGAGAAGTTTGTTGCCATTTTGCAACAGATTTCTCGAGTTGTTCTCATCACAATTGAAAGTTTCTTGGATTTCAACATTGTGAGAGAGTCAGGCGAGTTCTGCATTGTCCGGTTGTTCATCCTGTTCATCAAACTACCAAACCAGAGTGTGATTCAAGAGATTTTGTCGAAGTTCATGTCGATCATCATGATGAACTTTGACAATTTAAAGCTCCCAGAGATCAACAACTTCATAAACTTCATTGCGCAAGTGATGCATCATTGCGGACAGTCGCAGGATATTTATGTGATGCTGAACTCGCTGTTGAGTCCGCTGTTTTCCAAAGCGTTATCTCGGGTAGAGCAAGCGTCGGCGCAGGTGAGCGACGACTTCATGAAGAGAGACATCCTGGACACTCAGAAGTGTTTTATTTCGCTAATGATTTCGATGTCGAGCGACCATTTGAACTCTCTGTGGTTGACGGGAGAAAACAAATCCATGCTTGTGAACCTGATCAACATTTTGTTCAACTATATTTACAACTACGAGTCGAACGACTTTTCGCTTGTGAAGCATTCGTTGACGGAGATCAACGCGTTAATCCAGGGAGTCGGAACAGGCAAGGTTTTGGATGCCGAAGACGTTTACAAGAGCGAGACAAACGTGTTTGAGCAGGCCAACGAGCTCTTGATTTCGAACGCAATTCTGATATGCATTGAGCTCAGTTTCAAGATGAAGCCCGAGCTATTGAAGGACGCGCAGTTCAAAAACAGCGTACTGCTGGAGGTTTGTCGGACACTCAAGGCGATTGCCTTTGTTGGCTACGGCATTCCGGACCCGAACAATCCTAAAAAACAGAGCAAATCTCCAGACGGAGTCAAGTATAACGAGGTGATGTGTCAGCAGGTGAGCACTGTTTTGATGAACAATCTGGGCTTCCCAGGTGATGTTGCTGCTGATTTTGTGAGAAACCTGATATCTCTGACGGACAGACAGTTCTTGAAGTATCTGATCTCACTCATTGACAGCTCGAGGGGAATGGCATAGTGTGCTCATCCGATCTGATTGTATATATCTGTAATTTCAAAAGCATGACTTGACGTTATGCGTAACAATAAGCGCACAACATGGAACGCTGCACGTTGACAAAAAAAACCAACGTCAAATCACAGATTTTATCATAATGTCGAATTCGAGTATTCGCTTGGAGCCGCAAACACCCCCTTTGAAAAATAGGTTGTGACTTGCTTTCAGATAAGCTTTTTGATATTTTCATTAAGAAGATAGCAGTGACAATGATTATTATAACGAATTCCTGGTCGTGCTGTCCGTGCTGGCGGAGTGTGCCGGCCCGCCTGGTTTTGCTGGCCCGGCACAGACCGACTACCGTAGAAGTTTCCGCAGTCTCGATGCTGGGCACTCCTTATCTGCACCGCCACACCCCGTGGCGGGTAACAATAAACCCGCACAATTTGCTCACGCGATGTGAGGCGAATTAACCGTTAATGATATGATTTGGGAGTTTTACGATAAGTGCTGCCTGCAAAAAAACACAAAACTCCAACCGGGCTTTGTATAGCAAACAGGGCTCGAGAGGTTTATTTGTAAGTGTTCTGGGGGAGATAACCTTGGTGCACACAACACAGCAGTGCAAACACGTGGATCACAATCACCTGCACGCAACAAATCACCCGCAAACGCCGCACATCATACTCACCTTGTATCCTCATTTCCCATTAGCCGGGGGCAAACACTAGGAGAACCACCAACAACAACCCGCAGACAACTGTTCATTGTTGTCCCCACCCACAGCAAAGCACTCACAAGACTTTGACAGCGTCGAGGTTCCCGCCAGCACAATCCGAAAACGCTTGATTTCTTTGTCATATACCCGGAACGGTCGGTGCTGAACCGCTCGCAAGCGCCATGAATCCAATGCAAACCGTCGAACAGCCGGCTCCGATCCCTGACACGCCACTAACAGCAACAACAGTGGCAGTAGCAACAACAACGACATCCGTGGATCCCGCAGCCACGATACCGGTGACAATCCCGCCCCAACAGCCCCGCACAAGCTACAAGAGGGCAAACAGTGTATCATTTGATGAGCGAGACAAGCTGCGATCGCGTCTGAGCT
Source organism: Ogataea corticis (assembly GCA_030555865.1). NCBI lineage: Eukaryota > Fungi > Ascomycota > Pichiomycetes > Pichiales > Pichiaceae > Ogataea > Ogataea corticis. The sequence continues at coordinate 942,532 of JANIVM010000002.1, read as the reverse complement.
CTACAATCAACAATCTTTTTGAAGGAGCGTATCTCGAGGAGCCATTTAGAACGGGATTATCGCAAAATGTGTCCCCATTTGACCCTGAATCCGCCTACTTCAACAGCCACAAGTCTCTTCCGACGATGAAAGAATGTCATCTGCTTACTTCAGACGAGCTGTGTCAGTTTCTTGTAAAACATTACACGTCAGAGCTCCCAGAGACTGAAAAAATGTTTCCTTGGCTCCACGGAGTGCATCGGAACAACGGAGCGCAGATCCGGTTCCTGTCGAGCCTCTCGTTTGGGATCAGCCAGTCGGCCGCAGAAGAACTACAAGCACTTGGGGGGTCGTTCCAGATTGGCGTTCCACCCAGCGTGCGCAGTCTGATGGTGGTTCGCTCCAGCAACACCAATGGCGGTGTTTCTTCGTGCTACGAAGACATTATCACAGAAACAACAGGACAGATCAAAGGCTCTGTTTCGCCAAACGATCTTCTCACATCGATCCTCAGCGTGCGAAATATCGGAATGTATCTCTTGTCGATTCTCCCGGAAGAGATCACGAAAACCTACTCGACTGACTTGCTGGTACGAGACTGTCTGGCCACAAAACTGCTGCCTGTGTTCAAAGATGTTGACCCGCAGGTTGGTGTTTCGCTGCGAAATTTCCACATCCAGGTGTCAAAACTCAGCAACATCTCGGATCTCGTGATTTACTGTTTGAATGACGACCACAAGTTGTGTGTCAATGGTGACAAGGACATGGATTTATTGAATTCAAAGTGCAAATGCATTTCTCTGGCCAGACTTCTACACGTCGCCCAACTGTTGTACCTGAGAGATCACCCGGAATTGGCTCAACAGGCCGAGAAGAAACCGTACAACACGTTTGTTCTGGAGAGTATGGAGACAAGTGTTTTTGAAAGATCGGATCTTCTGTCTATCCCTGTTCTGGGCCCAGAGTCCTCGCTCAAGGCTCCTGGCGATCTCTGCTCAGAGTACGACCTCAAAGTGTTCAACAACTGGGACTCAAACTATCTCTACAGAGAAAAGCTGGAGATCTCAAAGATGTCGTCGGCCACGCCCGTCACGGGGAACGTTTGGTTTGGGAATACAACAGACTTCGAGTGTCTGCACATTCAGCTCAACTCAGGCCAGGATATCCGGATTGAGGAGGTTTCCCAGAGATCTGTGCCGTTGTATTGCGACCCGACAAACACGATCGTCACGCTGATGAGGGAGGATCTGCTGGAAAAACCAATCAAGGAAGTGGATTCTAAGCTCATTACATTTCCAAAAGCACCATGGAGTTTTTTTGTTCATTGCGTAGACGGTGCTAGATTTCCCACGGCTGCTGAGCTGCTGGAAGTTTTGTCCAGTTTGGAGGAATACCAGCAGGTTTACTTGGAATTTCCTCCCTCAGGATCCGTTGGACTGGGCGATTTGTCCGAAGAAGATATTTTGTCCATTGTGAACATCTGCAAGCTGATGTACTTCAAGTGCAACGCTAACTTTCCTGGACTGTTATACTGCTCCGACGGCTACACAGAGACGTCTTTACTGGGGCTGTGTTTTTTGATGTACTCTGAGAACATCGGGATTGATCTTGCGGTGATCAAGCTGCACACGGTATACGGTCGTCCATTTTTCATCTTCAAGTCTGATTACGTTTTATTGCAAAAGCTGGAGCCGATCATGCGTCGGTTTTCACCAGAGACTCAAAATCCAGCAGGGCATTTCGCTTTGGAAGACAACACGTCGATCATCAAGTCGACACTTTTGGCACCCAACAATCGGATCCAGAACACCACTGTTGGTATGTCAGGCAATTCTGTGTTGAACACCGCTACAGGAAGACACATTGTCCAATTGAGAGGCCAGCCAGTCAAGCATTCAGACTCAAACGCTTCAGTGGAGGCGGAAACCCAGGAAGGGTCGTGTGAGAGTGTTATGGGGTCTTTGCCGTCGCGTATCTTGCCGCATTTGTACCTGGGCTCGCTTAACCACGCTTCGAGTTTGCCCTTGCTGAGAGAGCTTGGCGTGACACACATAGTGAGCGTTGGGGAGAAAGTGCCGTGGATCGATGAGTTGAACAGCGTCTCGTCAAAGACAGAGAGCGGATGCGAGGTTCTGAAGCTCACAAACAGCAGAAAGGAGAAATGCTCGGTGAGCGAGGTGATGAAGATCAGCAACATCAACGATGACGGAATCGGAACGCTCACAAAGACAATCAACGATGCTCTGGATTTCATCGATAAGTGCTACCACACGGGCGGAAAGGTGCTTGTTCACTGTCAGGTTGGAGTTTCTCGCTCTGCGACGGTGTGCATTGCCGAAGTGATGAAACGACTGAACGTGAGTCTTCCGAGAGCGTACCTGTTTGTTCGTGTTCGCCGGCTGAACGTAATCATTCAGCCGAACTTGAAGCTGATGTACGAACTGTTCAAGTGGGAGGAGTCGTATGTCAAATCGCGGCTACAGATGAGACAGGACAGTATTTCGTCGCAGAACTCGCTTCCGATCTCGAACAACTCTACAATTTTTAGCAGCACGAGCGAAAGACCGTCCTTTTCTACGAGTGTCAGCTCTGGCGGATCGAACTTTATCACATCATCTGTGCGGGAAAACAGCAAACCACGTCTGTCTATCGTCAACTTTGAGAAATCTATCGCTGAGGAAGAAGACGATGTGTTTGTTCAATCCGACTCGTCAGACGGGCCTCCAGAGTTCAAGAGTATCTCCTTTGGTGGTCCGCTTCCTCAGAAGTCGATTGAGCCGAGTCTGGCCCCTAGAGGATCGGCGACTCCGTTCCCGACCGACACGACTCCCCTCCGCAGCAAAGTCATCAGCAACTGTCCCACTTTTGTCCGGGAAGCCGATTGGTTTATTCTGTGCCGGGAGATTTATAATCTCAACAGGGCGTATATCAAACCAACAAGCTAGCCAGATAGCGGGATACCCTTTTGTGCGCACGTTAGAAAGTCTTTTTTTCTTGGATTCGTTCATTTTGGAGGTTTAATGTATTTGGGCAAGTTAGTTTATGATGTAGCAGCGAACCGGTTGGGGAGCTACGAGAAAGCGCAAAAGAGCTGGCTACCAGCTTTGCATGGTTTTTATTACTATTGGGTCGATCGACGCGTCGGAATCTGTTTTCGCACTACCTTCTGAATATTAAAAATTTTCGACAGATTTGATGAACATTGATGAACATATCATCATACCAACAACAACTCTCGAACACCACCATACCATGAGAGCATCTCAGATCCTTAACTTCCAGGAGACGCTTACAGCCGGTCTGCGGAGACCATGGAAGACGTACAGAGACGGAACCTTGTTCTACGGAAGGTCCAAATCGGGAAACAAGAGACTGCCCATGACTACGAAACAGGGTAACAAGAACTTCTACAAAGGTACCAGATCGTCTGGTATTGGTAGATTGGACATGTTTGGTAAATACGCGATCAACTACGAGAAGGTGCGTACGTTTGTCGTTCCGGAGTCTCTTGGCGAGAACACTTTGAAGCCGCTTGTTTCAGCCAACGCTCCTATTCCGAAGAACTCGTTCAAAGGTTACACGGGCATCACCGACGGGAAGCTGTGGTTTGACAAGGCCAAGGAGTACATCGAGACGGGCACCGTCGAGTACCCAAGAACCGAAACGTATATTGAGAGAGGTTAGTATGAGCCGGGGGGAGCGGCAGCGAGTCCTTTAGGGCCTTGTACATAGCGCATATTATGATAAATGGATAAGCTGATTATGAAATGTGAAGAGAGATGGAAAACCGTCGGCAAGACAGATCGTCCGGGGTTTGAGAACTAATTTTGTAAAACAAAAGATGCGGCCAACTAATTCATAGTTTACAGGCTAATCAAGGAGAATGACATCGGCGGAGTCGGTTGATGTTTCAGCTTTTTCCGTTTCGAGGTCTTCGGACTCTCTGATCGTTCTTTGCAGAAATGGGAGAACCTGCTGTGTTGGTCCGTGGGACGCCTGCTGGCCTGCGCCGTTGGTGTTTGTCGGGGACACCGTGGCGTCGGGCACGTCATCGATGGTGTCGTCCTCGTTTTCGAGGCCTTTGGACTTGGTCAGACGGACTTTTTTTTCGTCCACGAGCTGTTGCAGTGGAGCCGTCTTCGGGACGAGGTCTTTCATGAACAAAAGGCTGTCGTTGGAAGTGACGGCTTGGTGGAAGTCTGAGTAGAGGATTTTCTTGCGTTTGTGTGTCTTTGCGTTGAAGGAGGCCTTTTCTGTGAGGTTCATGACGAACAGTTCTGTGGCTGCTCCGATGAGGTAGTTCGCAGACTCTGTGGAGGAGATGTGTTCTGGGTCGAGTTTGAGAATCTTTTTGATACGTGAAAGGGGAAGTGTGAGCGAGGAGCCAGGGGCAGTGGAGGTGGTGTCGGCGTCAGCAGCGTCATTCTCAGCAGCTTCATTGCTTTCGGTGGCTCCGTTGGGCTCGTTGGCATCAGTGGTGATCTCGGCGGTTTCGTTGGCGTAGGCGGGGTTGGCGTTAGCAACATTGGATAGATCCGAATTGCTCGCAAACATTATTGCGAGTGGCGAGTGGCGAGTGGCAGGTGTCAGGGATGCTTCTCTGTATGTTCTCTTCCTCCTCCTCTTGCACTCTGTTAATTCTCTCGAGTTCAACTTTTCAGATTTCGTGTCGCGAAAAATTTGGACGCGTCAGAATAAATCAATCTGGAGTAGCAAAGACAACCCTGAAGCGTCTGACTTAAAACTTACAGCATCAACCATGTCTGCTGCGGATATTCTCATGGGGAGAGCGGCCGCGGATCCAAAACCGTCAGCGATCCAAACCAGAGATGAAAAACTGGAGAGAATGCCGTGGGTGGAGAAATAGTGAGTATATTGCGAGCGTTCCCGTCTGTTCATCAACCCCACAACTACTAACCAATCAGTCGGCCTAAAAACCTGTCTGAGGTCACCTCACAATCCAACACGATCACAGTGCTGAAGAAGAACCTGCAAACAGCCAATCTCCCGCACATGCTGTTCTACGGCCCACCAGGAACAGGAAAGACGTCCACGATTCTGGCGATGGCCAAGGAGCTGTACGGACCAACTCTGTTCCGGAGCCGTGTCCTGGAGCTGAACGCGTCGGACGAGCGCGGAATCTCGATTGTGCGGGACAAAATCAAGAGCTTTGCCCGGCTGTCGATCTCAAACCCGACCCCAGAGGATCTTGCCAAGTATCCTTGTCCACCGTACAAGCTGATCATCCTCGACGAGGCGGACTCGATGACGTCCGACGCGCAGTCTGCGCTCAGAAGAACCATGGAAACGTACTCCAACATCACGCGATTCTGTCTTGTGTGCAACTACATCACGCGGATCATCGATCCGCTCGCGTCGCGGTGCTCCAAGTTCCGGTTCAAGATGCTTGACCAGGACAATTCGTTGGGTAGATTACAGTACATCTGTCGCGAGGAGAAGGTGAACATCGCAGATGAGTCGGTGCTAAAAGAAATTCTCAGAATCTCAAACGGAGATCTCAGAAAAGCCATCAACTTCTTGCAGAGTCTGAGCAAACTGCTCGGCACAGACGGCGACGTCGACATGCCTGATGCCGATGGAGTGTCGTCCAGCGACCAGATCCGCGATCTGTTTGGCTACTTGCCCGATTCCAAGCTCGACGAGCTGCTACGAACTGCCACGGCGGCCGACACGGACCGCATTTTCAGCTTCCTCGACCTCGAGATCTTCAAGAACGGCTACAACGGCTCGCTTTTGCTGACCTCATTGCACGACAGACTGCTTCTCGGCGGTCAGGAAGACGACCTGTCGCTGGCTCTGTCCAACGAGCAGAAAAACGCCCTCTCAAAAGTGCTTTTCGAGACCGATGTACGCCTGAGTAGCGGCTGCGAGGAGAGCTTGCAATTGTTGAACTGTGTGCTGAAAATAGCCCAAGTTCTGAGCAAAATCTGAGCAAAAGACAAATTTGTAGCCATTAGTTAACTACATTTCTCATCGAAAATCCGTCGTATTAAGGTATAGAACATGCATAGCGGATAGTTGTTCGAGGAAAAAGCTCGAGACTCGTTCGTTGAGCCTCATCAGATGCCCCTCACTTGTTCTGCGGGAACGGGAATTGGGGCATCCCGTACACCGGCATGCCTGGTGGCATGCCACCCTGTGGGTACACAGGCGGAAACTGGCCCATTCCCGGTGGAAACCCTTGGAATCCAGGCGGGAACTGTGGAACCTGCGACATCTGCGGAACGTGTGGAAGCTGTGGAAGCTGAGCAAGCTGCGGAAGCGGAGGCAGCTGCGAAACCTGCTCCTTCGACTGGGAAAGTCCGGGCGGCGGCATGAACTGGGGACCCGGAGGAGCAAAAAGAGGCCCACCGGGTGCTCCAACAGGAGCTCCTGCGAAAGCTCCTGGGGATGGCCCCGTCTTCGACAGCAGCGAGCTGAAGAACAGGTCATCGTTGGACGCCGGCTTTTCTCTATCCTCGGGTTTCTGCAGCAGCGACATCATTCTGGACGATCCAATGTCTCTCTTGGGCTCAGGAGCAGTGAAAAAGCTTGAGAATCTCGACGATCCGTTCGAGTCCATCGCCGAAGAGCCGCTCGACGCCAGCGGAGTCTCCAAAGAAGTCTCAACCGGGGTCCGCGTCTCCACCACAGAAGGCTTCTGGCCCTCACCACACAGCATTCTGTATTCTTGGAGATCGCGTTCCGGAACCTCCTCCCCGTTTCTCCTAAACGTTTCGATTCTCATCTTGAGTCTCCACTTCTCAAAGTCCTGCATCGAGTTCCCCATCGGTTCGTCGTTCTCCAGCACCCATTCTGGTGTCTCGTCCTCCTCAGCGTATCTCCGGTCCTTTTTGCTCTTTTCCTTGCGCGTCTCGGGCTTCGCGGCGGTCTTTCTCTTGTCCTTTCTGCCCCGTTGTCCACCAGGCGTGACCGCTCCACCCATGTATCTGGCCTGTGAAAAATTGCCGTTCCGCTCTCCGGTGGCAAAAGGAGCTCTGCGCGGACTGTTCAAAACAAAAAACTCCTCCGGGTTCGCCGGAAGGTCCAAATGCGAAATGTCTGAGCACAAAGGCGAATCCTTCAACATCAGCAAAAACTGGGGAAGGTAAACATGAGTTTTCTGAATTTTTTTAATGGGCGGGATGTCTTCTCTCTCTTTCGATGTCTCTGCATACTCTTTTGTCTCCTCTTCGTCCTGGAACTTCAAATTCACCAACATCTGCTTCTCCTTTTCGGCCTCCGCGGCTGCGTCAGCCAGCATCTTGGTGATCAGGTTCCCGTTGTCCATGGCAATTCAATACAGCAACTGTGGCCAAAATCTTGTGGGTCAATACTTGCTACTCGTTGTTTCAAGTCTCAGGCCTGGATCATCTGTTCCACAAGTCTCGGGTCGCTCTATATATTGTTTGCTGGTTGTCAAAGCCGAAACAAGGGCAATCCAAATCTCCCTTTTCCGGGTTTTTTTTTCGACAAAGTTTCGAGGCAATCGAAGTCGACGCAGTTTGAAAACGCGAAAAAAAAATCCGTCGCGTCGATCGACGCGTCTCATTGAAAACGTCCCCTCACGTATACAACCCATGCTCAAGCCCAATGGCAATCGGCTCGCCACCGTAAACGCCCTTCCACGACATTGGAGTGCGCCAGTTTCCCATGGACCGTTTGACAAGCTGTCTGACTATCGTGCTGGCAAAAAACTCGGCGTCTTCAGAGTTGTCTCCCTCGTACACTGCTATCGAGAAAACACGAACAGCAACCGACTCCGCCAGACCCTGCCGCAAAAACTTCGCCACAGGAACCGTGTCCGCACACACGTCGTAAATCTTCGTTGGTCTTGCGTTGGCCGTGTCCAGACTCAGACGTGTCAGCTCCTTCAGCAGGTCGGAAACCACCGCATCGTCTTCGTGAGTTTGCGCCGAATTCAATCCAGCATCCTCACTGTGCAGCACCAACACCTTTTCAAACTTCGCCTCTTTGATAAACGGGACAATCACCTTTTCCAAAAAAAGCCCGGTAGAATTGGGCAGCACTGGCGACCGCTGCTGGATCAGCGTTATGTTGTCCCTTTCGCTGTAGTACACCTCCAAAGGCGTTGAAATGCCTTCAGGAGGACTGGAATTTCCGTCATCAACGTAATCAACTGGGGCGACAAACGGATACAGGTGCGTGCTGTCAAGTGCGGTGACGAACTCTGCTTCTGGTAGATTGTGGATCAATAAGTCGACAGTGAGCTGCGGCACATTTCCAATGGTGACAAGCGGCAAAACCAAACAGGAGCCTTCAAGTAGCTCGATTGGTATGTTTGCGGTCATTTTAATTTTGTGACTGATGAATAGTTGATTTGCCCTTGTCTTTTAGATTTGATGAAGCGTAAATTTCGGTGATAAAAAAAGTTAGGCGAGCACAAAAAAAAAATTTCAAAATTTTTTTTTTTTTCACGAGAAGTATTCAAGAATATCACCCCAGCACACAAGAAAGCACCAACATGCCAGAAGCGTGGGACGACGTGGACGAGCAAACGGGTCTTGAGACTCTGAGAAATGTTTTGGTGAACAAGACCGGCGACGTCAAGCTTGCGCTGCGTTTCAGAGCTCTGTTCTACCTCAAATCGATCGCCTGTGAGTTCAAGGAGAAGCCTGAGGAGGCTCAGAAGGCGCTCGAATACATCAGCGAGTCGTTTGAAGACAACTCTGAGTTGTTGAAACACGAGGTGGCGTATGTGCTCGGCCAGACCAAGAATTTGCAGGCCGCTCCTATCCTGAGAGGCGTTCTCGTGGACAGCACCCAGCAATGTATGGTGCGGCACGAGGCCGCCGAGGCTCTGGGTGCTCTTGGAGACACGGAGTCACTTCCACTCCTGACCAAGTACTTCTCTGATCCGGAAGAAATGGAGGAGATCCGCCAGACATGCGAGCTCGCTATCGAGAGAATCAAGTGGGAGAATTCCGAGAAAGCCAAGACGGAAAATCTGCAAACGTCGCTCTATGAGTCGATCGACCCGGCTCCGCCGCTTCCGCTGGACAGCAATGAAGGAGACAAGGTGGAGAATCTCAGACAGATCCTGAACGATCAGGAGAAGCCGCTGTTCGAGAGATACAGAGCGATGTTCAGGCTCAGAGATATCGGAACAGACGAGGCCTGTTTGGCCCTTGCGACCGGATTTGCAGACAAATCTGCTCTATTCAAGCATGAAATCGCGTACGTTTTTGGCCAGCTCTGTAACCCGGTGACGGTGCGCTCGCTGGTGAAGATTCTCGGAGATAAGTCGGAGGCCGCCATGGTGAGACACGAAGCCGCCGAGGCTCTTGGTTCGATCGCTACAGACGAGGTTCTGCCGATTCTCAAAGGATTTCTCGCGGACGAGGACGAGGTTGTCAGGGAGAGTGCTGTTGTCGCTCTGGACATGTACGAGGAGTAAGTAGCTATAATTTAATGTGTTGATTGATCTTTATATAACGGCGCGCAAAAAAGGGGTCTAGTTGTTGGTACGGAACCTGTAGCCACACGAGGTGCATGTGTAGAAGACGGTGGCACCTTCGTCGGCAGAACGCAGCTGCAAGGTGTGGTACTGCATCTCGTCGTTACCACACTGCGGACACTTCTCCTTGATCGTAGCACCCTCCTCGACCTCCGAAGTCTTTAGCGAGGTCTTAACAACCGACTTCTTCGATCGCAGTGAGGATGGAAAGGCGTCTGGCGCGGTGTGCGTCACCACCTTGAGGTTGGCAAAGTTCTTGCTTTCGTATTCCCGCTTACACAGCTTGCATTCTATCGTGGCACGGTTGGTAATGGAGTCAAGCAGATTTCCGCAGTCCTGGCAGAAAATGAGCGATCCGACAACAGACATGCTGATGGTGTTGGCGTATCAGGAGGATGAGTGAGTGCAGACAGGGGACCTACCTACCTGTGTGAATAAATTTTTCAAATTTTTCAGACTATAATTTTTTTTTCTGAATTTTTTTTGCGTCGATAGACGCGACGCGACGATTCCTCGATACGTCTCGCAAAAATTTTCGCGTTCAACGAAGATTTACTTGTTTAACTTTACATCAGAAAGTCGCCATCCGTGTTTCCTTCTTTTGTACATCCCTCAAAAATACCCAACACCAAACATGTCGCAACAAATGATGGAGATGCCGGACCTGTCCAACGCGATTGTGGCACAGGATGAAATGGGGCGGCCGCTCATTATAGTGAAAGACCAGGGAAGCAAGAAGAGAACACACGGAACAGAGGCGGTCAAGTCGCACATTCTGGCGGCCAGACAGGTGTCGTCGATTCTCAAGACGTCATTGGGTCCGCGTGGATTGGACAAAATTCTGATTTCACCGGATGGGGAGATCAATATCACTAACGACGGAGCCACGATTTTGTCGCAGATGGAGCTGGGCAACGAGATTGCTAAGCTGCTCGTGGAGCTGTCCAAGTCTCAGGACGACGAGATTGGAGATGGAACGACGGGAGTGGTGGTGCTTGCAGGCGCTCTGCTGGACCAGGCGTTGGAGCTGATCGAGAAGGGAATCCATCCGATCAAGATTGCGCACGGTTTTGAGAAGGCCTGTAAGATCGCCATTGCGAACCTGGACTCTGTTGCCGACCTTGTTCGCATCGACACAGAAAACCTGGACGGAAACTTGACGGCAGACTCCGAGCTGTTCAAGGCTGCGAAGACATCTTTGGGATCGAAGATCGTGTCCAAGTGCCACGACCAGTTTGCCCGGATGGCTGTGGAGACCGTGTTGAACGTGGCTGATTTGGAGCGTAAGGACGTTGATTTCGAGCTTATTAAAGTGGAAGGAAAGCTCGGAGGTTCGTTGGAAGACTCGAAGGTGATCAAGGGTGTTATTATTGACAAGGACTTTTCTCACCCTCAGATGCCAAAGAAGGTGGAAGACGCCAAGATTGCCATTCTGACGTGTCCATTTGAGCCTCCAAAGCCAAAAACCAAGCACAAGCTGGAAGTTTCGACTGTGGAGGAGTTCAAGAAGCTACAGACCTATGAACAGGACAAATTCGAGGAAATGATCAAGTACGTGAAAGACTCTGGCGCCAACCTTGTGATCTGTCAATGGGGATTCGATGACGAGGCCAACCATTTGCTGCTGACGAACGAGCTTCCTGCCGTCAGATGGGTTGGAGGAACCGAGATCGAGACCATTGCCATTGCTACAAACGGACGTATTGTTCCTAGATTCGAGGACCTGACGGCTGCCAAACTCGGTCACGCGGGTAAGGTGACGGAGATCGAGTTTGGAACCACGAGAGACCGGATGTTGGTCATTGAGGACTGTGCCAACACACGTGCGGTGACGGCGCTCATTAGAGGCTCGAACAAGATGCTTGTGGACGAGTCGATCAGAGCGTTGCACGACTCTTTGTGTGTTGTGCGTAACTTGATCAAGGACAACAGAATTGTGTATGGAGGAGGATCTGCTGAGCTGTCGTGCTCGCTCAAGGTGATGGAGGAGGCCGACAAACAGAAGGGCATTGATCAGTACGCTTTCAGAGCGTTCTCGCAAGCTTTGGACGTGATTCCAATGTCTCTGGCCGAGAACTCTGGTCTTGATCCTATTGAGACTTTGACCCATCTCAAGGCACAGCACGTGCTCAATAGCAACCCGCACCTGGGTGTCGACTGTCTGGGAAGCAACAACAACGACATGAGAGAACTGTTTGTCATTGAGACGCTGATTGGAAAGAGACAGCAGCTGTTGTTGGCCACGCAACTCACCAGAATGATTCTCAAGATTAATGATGTGATCGTGAGTGGACAGGATCAGTACTGAGTGACGTAGATTGGCTTCTGTATAGTAAAGAGCTGAACCATTTGATAAATTAAAATAATCAGGTTAGTCGTGCAAAATAACATAACAGTGTCACAGAAAACGCGTGTTGCAGCTTTGCTCATAAATATATTCATTAAGTCCAAATTTTGACTATGCCCCCCGTATATCGCTCATTCTCCCCTCGAATTGGAAACTGGCCACACTCGTGTCTCCCTGTTGAACACCCTCCATCTCGTCTGTCTTCTCCTTCTCCTTCTCCTTCTCCTCCTGTCTCTTGGCCTCTTCCTCGCGTGCTCGCAGCCTTTCTATGCGCGTCGGGTCGTAGAACGCGCCCCAGATGTTCTGCAGGTACGCAAACTCTCTGCTGATGGCGACGGCGCTCTCGAGCGAGCGGTCCAGGTCACCCATGTTTGCTAGAACGTCGTCCATGAGTTCGATCAGCTGGCCGATGTGCGCGTCTCTAAACCGGTCAAAGAGCTGCAACTCGCTGCCCGTCGGTCCGCTCGGGGCCGCACCACCCTTTTCATACTCTGTGTCCCGGCTCGTTGGCGTTGTCGGCGCGTTTGACATAATTGAGTGGAGGTGTAAGAAGCAAGTTTGTTGTAGCGAGACGCGTTTATTTTATTTTTTTGCTTCCCCGGGATCCTGGAGGGCAAACAAAAATTAAATTGATTCAGGTGATGTACAATGTTCTTATTTAATGAAGCGGTTACTTTGGGAATTTTTGCGTTGTTGGGGCCTCAGAAATCCTGAAAATGAACGTTTTGAAGCGAATTGCACTTTCCAGACCCACGCTCCGGTTGCATGTGCGGCCGGTGATACCTTTTCAACCCTCCTTTGCCTTGTCTCCCCTGGCCCGCAGATTCATCTCGGAGGAAACAATAGCCAAGGACAACGAGCTCGGCGAGGACGATAACGTGAACAACACAGGAGTCATTTTGAAAGAAAACAAAGAGACCTTACTATACTTCGACTATCTGACCCCGTTCAAGTCCGGAAGATGGGATATCAGACAGTATCTCATATCCCTAGTGACAGACCACAGCGAGAAATCGCTGCAACAGAAGGTGAGACAGCTCTCGCAGAGTGAAACAAGTCCTTTGAATCTCGATATCACAGATTTCAAACACGTGGCAAGAGACGGTGGCGCCTTTGTCAAGTTTCTCGTTCCCGAGGACACCAGCGTGAAGGACTTCAACAAGAAGGTGATGGAGAACGTGGCCGAGAAGACTCGCAAGGGCATTCTGGGATACCTCACACATCCGCGCTGTTTTCCCGTGAAGGGCACTCCGTGGATTGAGGACTTGAGACGGTATCCGAGTCCAAAATTGAAGGTTGCTTTCGAAGGCCCTGACCTCACACAGGAGAACTTGTACCTACTTTTCCGTCGCTACGGAGTGTTGGCGGACATTATTCCACCGAGCCCGGACGCTAAGGAGGCTGCCCGGTTTGCCACGGTCGTTTACCGGTCCACGCGTTCGGCTGTCACCGCCAGACACTGCATCACGGGACTGCAAGTTGGGGACACAGTCATCCACATACAGTACATTCCCGTGGTGAAGGTGAATGTGATTTCAGACTTCATTAACAAGCACCAGAGAATAGCTATTCCGCTGATCTTCGCTCTGCTGGCTGCCGTTGCCGTGTTCATTTTTGACCCGATCAGACACTTTTTCATCACAGAGAAGATCACGGGAGCTTATTCGCTTGAGAAGAGCTACTACTACCGTCAGCTGATGGGTCTGTTTGCTTCCACGAGAAGAAGGATGTCCAACATTTTGAGCTCGTCGGGAGACTCGCACAAGACCTTTTACAGCTCCATTGAGGGCATGTGGAACGAGAGAAACGACATGGCCAAAGAGATCAAGCTGTGGATCGAGGAGAACGTCAACACTTTTATTGTTGTCCAGGGCCCCAAAGGTTCAGGAAAGAGAAGCTTGATTCAGGACCACGTTCTCAAAGACCGGACAAACTGTCTGTACATTGACTGTGATCATCTGATCAAGGCACGCAAAGAACAGCAATTCCTCAAAAACTTTGCCGATGAGGTCGGGTATTTCCCTGTTTTCTCATGGCTGAGCTCCATTTCTTCGTTCATCGACTTGATCAGTCAAGGTTTGACAGGACAGAAGTCGGGTATCTCCGAGTCGAAGGAGTCACAGGTCCGCAACATGCTCGCTCTGACGGGAACGGCTGTTCGGGACATTTCGTTGTCGAAGTTTCGCCATTTGAGTCACGAGGAGGCTGAGACGACCAAGGAGGACGACTACTTGCAACAGAACCCACAGGACAAGCCTGTTGTTATTATTGACAGGTTCCAGGCGTCCAAAAAAGCCAAGGACCCCAACGCTTTTATTTACCAGGAGCTGGCCGAGTGGGCAGCCAACTTGGTCACTCTAAACGTGGCACACGTGATTTTCATCACGGACGATATTGGAAGCTTGCAGACTCTGTCGAAAGCTCTTCCAGGAACACCGTTCAAGAGACGTCTGCTTTCCGACGCGTCAGCTCTGTCTGTGGAGAAGTATGTGATGCACCAGTTTGAGGATGACGAACGTCTTTCCAAGCTTCTTATGGACGAAAAACGCCACGAACTATTTGACTCCCTGGAGCCTTTTGGCGGTCGCATGCTGGACCTTCAGATGTTTGTTCGCCGCATCAAGTCCGGTGAAAGCCCAAACGAGGCTCTCCAGGGAATTGTCTCGCAGTCCATTGAACAGCTGAGTCAGCTGTTCACGGGAGAAGCTCCTGACGGATACACGGGGTCGCAAGCGTGGTGCCTCATCAAAATGCTAGCTGCCAAGGAGACTTTGACGTTCAAAGACATCTCTGTACTTCCTCTGTTCAAGACAGGAACACACTCAATTCTTCAGGCAATGGAGAACGCCGAACTGATTACGATCATCCGGGAGAAGGGTTTGGTCAAGGAGGTGAAGCCTGCAAAGCCAATTTACAAACTGGCGTTCAAAAGTATGGTGGCCGAAGAAAGAATCTTTGTTTCTTTAGAGACAGACTACTTGATGACGTTAATCAAGGCCGAAAGAGCCAAGATTGCCACTTGGGAAGAGGAGGTTGCCAAATACCAGGCACTGGAGTACTCCAACCTGTTCAAGTCGAGACTACAGTACTTGGCTGGCAAGATCGACGGCAGCACCAAGACGATCTCCGACAGCGAGAAGAGAATGGCGCAGCTGTTTGGGAAATGAATGAGCAATTAGTGTTACACAAGTACACAGGATCAGCAGTATTCTGCGAGCAGGGAGAGGGCTCCAGCGGCGGAGAGTCTGTCGGAGCTCTCATATACCATCATTCTGTTGAATGCGTCGATGCAGGGTTTTTCGGAGCGCAGTTTTTCTAGCAGTTTTTCTGACGGCTGTCTATCTCTTTTGAAGAACTCGGTATTCATTGCCTGGAATGATCTTGAACTCTGCACCTCGTTCCAGTCTGCTGGCGGGGTTCCAAACGTGTTGAAGATCGACGAAAGCAGCGCGAGATCGCTGTGCTGCGCGTCTGACGAGTACGGCATCCTGAAATCGTGGCTGGAAATGAGCATCAGAATCACCCCCACAGACCAGATGTCCACTCTGTTGGAGTAGTTGCGCACCGAAAGCAGCAGCTCCGGCGCTTTATAGAACCCGGTGGCTATGTCTGTGATCTTGTTGTCTGTGGCCTCGAGCCCGTTGTTATCCGGCTCTTGATAGCTGATTCCAAAGTCAATGATGACCGGATCCAGATCTCCGTCTAAGTCGCTGAACATGACGTTATTAGGGTTGATATCTCTATGGATGATTCCCTGGCTGTGTATAAACTCTAGTCCCTTAAGCAATCCCACAAAAACCCGCGTAATCTGTGTGGCCGAAAGAACATTTTTTGACTCAAAAACCAGCTGGTTCTGTGTGGGGTCTAGCGCTGTTTTCTTCTTGGTGTACCGCTTCATCAGTGCATTGAAATCGTATGGGTATAGGGGGAAGACAAGCCCGATCTCAATGGGTGTCGTGTAGTACGCGAGCAAACTCACCACGTTGGACGGATCATGCGCCGTCTTCCTTGCCTCGGTCAGCAGCTTCAGAATATGCAGCTCGTTGCGGATGTTGTGTGGCGGTTTGTCGTCGTCGGGCTCGCAAATCTTGACCGCCACGTCCTCGTTTTGTAACTGTTGCGCCGTGGCTCGCACAACACAGCTAAACCGGCCACCGCCAACGGACGGACCAAACTTGTAAATGGACTTGTGTGTCTCCATCGTAAGCGGAATGTGAAGGAGTCTCCATCTATCTGTTTAGAATGCTGCTAGATCTCACAGATTAGAAAAATATATTCCCGGAAGGTCGTGTGAAAGACAATCAGAACGTGATTTAAAAAAGTGTACAGAATAGATAAACTTGCTGCATCTTCTGTCAAGAAAATCGTCTTACTCGGTGACGGTATGGGCTGCTGAAAGTGCACATCCGCAAAGCCAATAACACTACAATTGTCACACTTGTGCTGACGTACACGCAGCATTGACTCAAGCCTCCCGTCAGATCCAATAACCAGCGTAGTCCCGCTTTGTTAGCTACGGGCGTTGGCAGGAAGCTCGATTCTGAAGACATTAACTCCCGAGATGGAGTTGGAACAGCACTACGTGGAGCCAGAGGGCCGCGACAAGGAGGATTTGCTTCCAAACGAATTGCCCGCCACAACTGTAGCCGAAACGGCCAGATCAGATCTTGCCGCGTCTGCCGCTACGGTGCAGCCTGAGTGGATCGAGATGGAGTTTTCCGACGTGGGGAAGTCGCTTTTCAACGAGCTCCCGCTTTCCAGAGAGAATCACGCGTTGAAAGTGAAGGGTTTCGAGACCGCTTTGGCGTTTAATGATCTACAATTGCTGAGATTGCTCTCCACAACAAGAGACGGGGCCGTCAATAAGGAGCTGCGGTCGCGGGTTTGGCCCTTATTGATTGGTCTGGAAGAACCCAAGGAAGACGCGACACCGCGGGAACAACTTGAAAAACATAAGGACGAGGAACAGCTCGCCAAAGACGTGGACCGGTCGTTCATCTACTTCCCCAAAGATGTCTCCAGAGAAGAGTTAGTGAAACTGCGAGCTCGACTCACAAACGTCATCACAAGAGTCCTCAGAACAACACCACAACTCAGCTACTACCAGGGTTACCACGATGTGGCAGTGATTGTTGTTCTCATATTCGACGACGACGAAATAGCATACAGATTCCTCAGGCATATCACCCTGAGCTATCTTAGAGACCACATGTTACCCAATATAGAGTCCACCGTGAAACAGCTCAGAATGATTCCCGAGCTGCTGTCGAAAACTGACGACAAGTTCTACAAGATCATTGGCTCCATCGAGCCGTTGTACTCCTTGAGTTCCGTCATCTCCATGTTTGCGCACGACCTGTACAAATTTGAGGACCTGTGTCTGGTTTGGGACTTCATTTTTGTGAAGAACGACCCAAACTTGGTCATCTACATCTATCTCGCCATCATCCTGTATTACAAGGACGATGTGCTGAACGATCTAGACGAGCTGTCCGGCGAGTCGTTCTCGAGCGACGACACATTGATTGACGACAACAGCGTTCTGCAGGTCGTTGAGTTCTACAATAAAGACTTTGTCCACGTCATTCTCAACAACCTGATCAACAACAACCTCAACTCCACCAACTCGATCGACTCAAGCCTCGAATTGTTCAACATCCTCCAGCTCAGCTTGAAATGCATGGAAGAGCGGCCTCCTTGCGACCTCCAACAGATGGCCAAAATATCCCGATTCTCGGTCCTTCGAGACAGCAGCGTCAGCGAGGAGCTGCTGTGCAAACAGATAGAGGAACAAAACAGGATTGCCGAGGAAGAAAGAGAGAAAGCAAGAGCTTTGGAGGCTGCCAGAAGAAAGGAGAACGAGAAACATAGTCCCAAAAAGACACAACAGTGGCTATCTCTGCGGAACAGAAACTTGTCGCTGTTGCTCAAGTTCTCGCTCAGCATCGGTCTCATCAGTATCTTGTTGAATAACCCCAACATTGACGGATTCTTCCGGCCAAAGTTGCAATATCTGGGGTTTGTCGGTAATGAATCTGGAGCAGGGCCGCTCGTCTCAGCCGCAAAGTTTTTGGAGTCTGTTTTCTCAGGGTATTCCAAAGATAGATAGTTCATTTGGGTAGTAACTTGGATATGTATATGTGTATTTGTGCGTTTGCTTTTCATTAATGAGTGAGTCCGTTAAATCTTGCACAGCTTCGACAGCACCACTAAACCGATTGGAATGAGCGCGATCAAACCCAAAGTGTTGGCCGAGAGCTGCGATTCCATAAACGAACCAATCTTAATTCTGCTAATGTCCTCGTTAATTATACTGCTGGTCCGGTTGGTCTTGATTGGAATGGTGCCGGCAGTCTGGTTTGGCCGTTTCAACTGTCCGCTTTTGTCGTGGTTGGAAAGGTACAAAAGGTCGTCCTCGATGTTGTCGACGACTGTGCGCTGGACATTGCCAAAGAAGTCTGTGATCAAAACGTCTGATAGGTTGCGCTGGAAAGAGTCTGTTCTCACTCCAGCGTTGGAGTGAATTTTCTCAAAAGTGTAGGAGTCCACGAGATCCTGCAGGGTCAGCTTGGAGTCCTTCTCCACGTTCTCAAGAAACTCCAAGTTGAAGTAGGTGAACCGGTCGATAACGGCAACGCCAATCTCTGTGTCCGAGTGGTGCGAGTATGAGCTCTCGTGTAAGTCCGAAGACCCAACAGCCAGAATGTTTGGAGAGTAGAACTTGGTATACATGGTGTTGGCCTGACAGGTGTCAATCATGAAGAAAATCTCGTTGTATCTCTTTTTTTCGTGCATTTGCTCGAATGCGTCCGCAATGTCGTAGGAGGAGATTTCTTCAGAATCCTGGAATTTGAGGAACTCGTCTCCGCCGTGGCCCGTCATGTAGATGAAGATGTTTGAGTTTTCGTCCGTCAACAGCCGTTTCGACCGCGGCTGTTCGTCGGGCCATCTGTCCGTAAGCAATCTAATAAAGTTCTCCACCGTCACCTCGTATCCACGGTAGTCCACCTCGATGTTGTCGCCGTACAGCTCGAGCTGTCTGTCAGCGTTATTGAAAACGAACCCCGGAAAGGCGTTTCTCGGGTTGCAGGCAATATCGTCTGACAGCATTAGGATGATCTGAGAGTCGGGAATCCCCAATCGTTTCACCGTTCTGTACATGCTGAGCACGTTGGCCATGTGTCTGTAGTTGAACCAGAATCTTGAGGTCGACACCAAAACAGCCCAGTTGTTTGTGTGTCTGGAGGAGGCATCGCCGCCTGCCACGGTCGCCGTGTCGTCCACGCTGTCCGAACTCACAGCGCACAGCAGAAGAAGAAAGAGCGCCAGCAGTCTATATATGCCCAACATTTTGATTTGCCACAGGAAGAAACAAGAGATATAAATAAGATAATGCGCAGTTAATTTTTTGTTTGATCTTGAGAAAAATAATTTTGTGCACTTTGATCTTTGTGTACTTTGTGTGGAAAGACTACATGTGCATGACCGTTGGGGGGAAATGTTGGGTTCTTTGACACGTGGTTTTTGCACAACAGTATGCAGATACGTGCATGTGACAAGCGAGATTGAGAATACTATAAAAGGGCTCGCGCTCCGCAGCTATCAGCAGGAATGCATCAATAGCTGTGTTGAGTCCCTTCCCCGAGTGCGGAGAATCGCCGTCAGTCTTGCGACTGGGGGCGGCAAGACTGTCATATTCTCCCATCTTATTGACGAGATCCCGCCAAACCCAAAGACAAACGGCTCCAAGACTCTGATTTTGGTGCATCGCAAGGAGCTCGCAGATCAGGCCGTGAAGTCGATCACGAGAATTCATCCGCATTACAAGGTGGAAATGGACATGGCAAAGTTCAAGCCGACGCACGCCGACGACATTGACGTGATTGTTGCGTCTGTCCCGACACTAGCAAAGAGTGAAGGCAGATTGGCGGCGTACGACGCTAGCCAGTACAAGGCGATCATTATTGACGAGTGTCACCACGGAGTCTCAAACTCGTATCTCAAGATACTGCATCATTTCCAGTGTGATAAGCCACTTCCGGACGTGGCCGTCATTGGGTTCAGTGCCACGTTGAAAAGACACGACCGGATCCCGCTGAAAAAGGTGTTTGACGAGGTGGTTTTCGACAAGGGTCTAAAGGATTTGATTTCTGAAGGTTATCTGACGAACTTTTCGTGGGCAAAAGTGTCTGCATCGTTTAGTTTGGAGGACGTGGAGATTGGCTCGAACGGAGACTACAAGCTGGACTCTCTCGCGGAACGTGTGAACACAGAACAGACCAACGAGCTCGTTCTCAAAACATATCTGCACTTCCGGGAAACCAAGTCGCTGCGGTCCACGATCTTCTTTTGCATCAATATAGAGGCGATGACTGAACTTTCTCGACTGTTCAGAGTAAACGGAATCAACGCTCAGTATGTCACGGGAAACACAACGAAACTGGATAGGGAAAAGCTTCTGGCTGGATTCGCCAGCGGCGAGATCCCAGTCCTGATGAATTGCGGAGTTTTCACCGAGGGAACAGATATTCCCAACATTGACTCGATTTTCATCGTCAGACCAACAAGATCGAAGCAATTACTGATTCAGATGCTTGGGAGAGGACTCAGATTACACAAGGAGAAAGAGCGCTGTTTTGTCGTTGATTTCGTGGACGCATCTACAACGGGAATCGATATGAGTCCTACATTGGAAGGTAAAAAATCTTCAGAACTGTCTGGTCTGTTTGGACCTGAAGAGATGGGGAAACGAGTTTCGGCACCCAAACCATTGGATGGAGACATCAATTACGTTGAGATCGACACAATCGAGGGATATGACGATCTATTCAACAGAACACGGAATGTGAAAGACCTGTACGAGCAAAATATCTATGGAAAGTTCAAAAGACACAGCTATCCATGGATCCAATTAAGAAGAGACTGTTGGGGGCTACGTCTTACAAGTGACAACTACTACAAGATTGAGCAGGACTTCAAGAAGAACATGAATGTGTTGTCGTTTGTCAGCACTATCCATCGAGGTAAAATAAAGTATCCCAAAGCACGGGAGATATTCAAATCCAATGACCTGGAGCAAGTTTTGGGAAAGTTCGAAGACCACATTGAGTCGAAGCCCGAAATTAAAAAGTTGTACCAGGCTGGACAGTACTTTGGTGAGGTAACAGCGAAACAATATGATTTCTTACGCCAAAAACTGATCGAAGTTGCTTCGAAAAGCTCGAAAATTGATCTGAACAGCTTTGAAAACACAATAGACCAGCATTTGGGCTCGATCTCCAAGAACACTGCATCAAATCTCATTTTTGGATATACTGTCTCGAGATCAAAGTCCCTACAAATGTATATAACCAACACTATTCTGCGGAAAAAGCACAGCAGACAGGATCTGTTGCTCCGCTGACCAAATAATATGATATACCCATTATGCTCTCCAGTATTGTGCCAAACTGTGCAGTCTGTCGATGACGACCGGGAGGAATGCATTAACGCTGTCGTTAATCAAGTTTTGGAAGTGTAGCACGGCTTCCTCATCGTTAAGCTCAAGCATGAATTTCTCCTCGATCTTCCAGATGAGTTCAAACTTTTCTGTTTCGTTCGAGATGCCGTCAATGTTTGATGTTTTTAAAATCGGAATCGATGAATCAATCATCAACTGAAAAATGTTCAGAATCAACGAAGCGTTTTTTCGCAACGTGATGTAGGTGATGAAACAGTAGTTGCAGAAGGTCTTGTAGTTTTCATCACCCAGACCTCCCATTCCCTCGATAATCTGAATCGGAAGTTTCATCAATGGAGGGAACGGTTTTGGATCCTGTCCCAAAATGTAGCCAAAGTCTGCGTGGAAGAAGTATCCGTCTGCTGTAAGAAGAAGATTCTCCAAATGTCTGTCTCCAACTCCTAAAATGTATGTGACGACACAGTAACCAGCACACGAGCGCACATAATTATCCATCACGTCAATTTTGACGCCATGTGGAGCCGACTGATCGGGATTGTGCACTTGTAAGTACGTAAGGATCGAGTTGTACTTCTGTAAGATTGATGACAGCGACGAGTTTGGTATGAACTGAATAAGTCCTTCAACGGAACCCAAAGCCATGATTTTGTATGGCCGAAGTTTCATGTCTAAGTTTTCGTTCATGAGGATTTTTTCCATTAGAGTGATGATTTGAACGACAAACTGATCCTGGCGCAAATCGTCTCCGATTTTGTACATCACTGGATACTTAGTGTCGTGAGTTGTTCTGAATGTGATTTTCAAAGGGTTCAAACTGCTCTTGAAAACACTAGACTCATCAGGAATGGTTCCACAGACCGGAATATTAGGATCAATGGGAAGGCATATCGGTGGGAACTCCACCAGGGATTCGTGCTCGGAAACCGATCTCCGTGGAGACTTGAGTTTCAGCGTATTTGACTTGTACTTTTCCACTAACAACGCCTTCAAGATTTCAATCTTTTTTGGAGTCGTCTCCTTCTTGTAATCTTTCTTGATCTTCATGGAGATGTTGTGGATTCTGGAGATCAATTCGACCTGACTCTTGAGGAGAAGCACTTTATCGCTTCCGTTGTCGCTTAGAGCCAATTTTGCTACGAAATGGAGCAGTGTTTTGAGGAAAATGTGCTTGGAATTTCTGATGTTCCGGTCAATTCTCATCTGTTGAACATCCTGCATGAGATCTGCAGGCTCAAAATTAGTTGCAGGAATGATTTCAGAGTTCGCTGAGCGAGTACGCATTCTTTCGTCGTCCACCTCCACTTTCAGATGCCAGTAGAAGAAGTTTGTCAGCTGCGGACTGTTCAAGGCTTTCTCAATGAGGAAATTGGCCAGAGGAGAGTCCAACTTCGGTAGTCTGTCAATCAGTCGTTTCTGGGGATTCGTGAGGTTCGGATTGTTCAAAAACTTGAGCACTGGGTCGTCATCCTCGGTGTTATTAATGACCTGGTAATCGCTGGAGTTCGTCGTATATGTAGAATCCTCGAAATCGTAGACATCTGAGTCTTCATCGTTGTTCTGGGTGGTTTGCTCATCAGGAGCATCATCATCAATATCTGTGAGCGGGTCCACGTAATTTGCTTCGTTTTTAATGCATTGCACCAATTGAACCATGTACACCTCAAGGTCTTCGTTCGACGCCAGTTTCAGTCGCTCAATAGCCATATTCCTGACAATGTGGTTCTTGTAGTTTGCACTGAGAAGCTCCAAACAGTCGACTATTTCAAGTTCCTGGACAAAAATGTTTGATCCGCCGTTCAACTTGTTGTCCTTCTTCGTATCGAAATCATTGATCATCACCAGAAACTCCTTCACCTCGAAATCGTCCTCCCAGTCAATGCACTTGATGAAGTTGATGATAAAATTGTTGAATTGGGAGGTGTTCTTGTTGAGGATCAAGTTATTCAACAGGAAAAATCTAAACTTCCAAATCATGTTCTTCTCCTTTTGACTCAATTTTTGGAAGAACTGTTTCTTGAGAATCTTGTTGAGCTCGATTCTGATCTTCAGCGTAGGCTTGATATCCTTGTCCAGAGACGACGACTGATGAGTTCTCTCCAGTCTTCTAAATTTGGACTCTATTGGGTCTTCTATGATTTCAGACCTGTACTGGTCAGGGTCGAAAATAGATGGTGCCATTTTAATCTTTAATTCGTTCAGGTTGCTGGTTTTCACGTCATTCAGCATCAATTGATCTCTCGTGTTGATGTTTCCAGCAGCGACAGCGTTCAAAACATGCGACTCGGATGTGGTGATGCTCAATGTTGCATACTTCACGTCGGAAAACACTATAGGAATTTCAAACTGGGCCAACTCTATGTTTAGGAAAACTTTCCCCGTCTTCTTGGCAATCAAGATCTTCTGTTTCTGACGCATGGCTTCCTTGTGATTGATCTGCTCGATCTTTCTGTATGTAAGCTGGTCCAGCCAGTCGACAGAATTGAAGTCTCCATTTTCCTTGTTCTTCAATTTTCGCTCTAAAGTTTGCATTTCTGACAACTCTGTGCGTTCAAGCTCCTCCTCTTGATCTGAAAAGTTGACTTTGAGTTTCTGGTGGCCTTTTTTGAGGGTA
The DNA here is from genome assembly GCA_030555865.1 of Ogataea corticis. Lineage (NCBI taxonomy): Eukaryota > Fungi > Ascomycota > Pichiomycetes > Pichiales > Pichiaceae > Ogataea > Ogataea corticis. The sequence continues at coordinate 918,657 of JANIVM010000002.1, read as the reverse complement.
CAACTCTCATTCTCATCAAACAGATTCAAATGGCACTCTCCAATCTTGTACTCTGAGCCGGTTTTTAAATCATAGGTGAACAGCTTTAACACTAGCGTTGAATCCAGCAACAACTGGCTGTAATCAACGGGCAAATTCGTCCATTCATTTTTGTTTGCGTGCTTTTCTGACTCAATCGAGCCATCCGAATCTGTGTTGGAGTATTTAAGACTCGTTCTGATCGGCACCGTGAGCTGTTTACCGGCTGATTCGATGTGCGTAAGAACAAAAATCTCAAACAACGACTGGTTGCGCAGCTTGGATCTGATGATTGTGGATGTGGCATCGTTGGCGAGCCCGTTATCCTGGTGCAAGTGGGAGAGTCTCTGTGTGAAACCGGTGAGACTTAAAGGCTTGAAGCGGAACGGGATTTTCAGGTCTTTCGACAAGCAAAAGCTGATGGAGTTTTGACTCCGGGAGTTGTAGTTCATGAGAAAGAAAGGGGGGACACGTGCTTCATGGGAGGAGGAACAAGGAAAAGGTTTAACAAGATAAACAAAATGCTACAGAAAAAAGTAAAAAGGGCAACTCTAATCTGCAGCGACGCGACGATCGACGCAGACTATTTACTATCCTCAAGCAGCTGCGGACATGCTTAGCTCTACTGGTCTGTAAATGATTATCTTCTTATTACACGTAATAGATAGGTCGCGGTAAGCCGGCAGGTCGATGCCGTAAACATCTCTGTTGAATTAGGTACCCACTAAATGTCCACTTTTTCCTCCTCCTTTGGGTATGGAACAGCTTCAGCGTCCTGTTCGTCGGAGGTGGAGACTTTCGTGTTTGGCGCGTGAGATCTCACTGGCTCTGGAATGTACACTCTCGAGTCCTGGTAGGTGAATTCGCCGATCTGGGCAGCGTCGGTTCCGAGCTCCTCCTCCTCCTCGCTGAGTCTGATCTTGAGGAATGGAATGTAGTTGAGAGTGAACAGCAGGATCGAGGTCACAACGAAAGACCACAGAGAAATCGAGCACGAGGCAGCCAATTGGTATCCGAGCTGCTTATAGTGGTGGTTCAACCATCCACCGGCACCGGTGACACCGTAATCGGTACTGATGATGTAATCAGCGGCGAACAGACCAGTCAAAACGCTTCCTGTGAAACCACCGACACCGTGCAAGCACCACACATCGAGACCATCGTCGATTCCAATGAGATTTTTGAGGTCAACGGCGAAGTTGCAGGCAATGGCGGTGATGACACCGATCGGAACGGCAAAGTAGACAGGAACGAAACCGGCAGCTGGGGTGATACCAACGAGACCGGCAACGGCACCGGAACACATACCGACAGTGGTCCATTTGCGGCCGCATCTGAAGTAGTCGACGAACATCCAGGTTAAACCACCGCAAGCGGCAGCCAAGTTGGTGTTGACACAGGCGTAGAAGCCTCTGAGCGAGGCGTCACCGGAGGAACCACCGTTGAATCCAAACCATCCGAACCACAGGAAAACGGTACCGAGAACCACAGAGGTGACAGAGTGAGGTCTGTATTTTGGAAGGCCGCTCGAGGCAACTGGGTCGTGTCTCTTACCGCAGATGAGGGCGTAGGCCAGGGCACCGAAACCAGAGGCCTGGTGGACTGGTCCTCCACCGGCAAAGTCGTAGGCACCGAGAACGTTGAGCCATCCCTTGAGGTTCCAAGTCCACATGGCGACCGGGCAGTAGACGACGGTCATCCACAGGAACAGAAACACCATCATTGGGCCGAGTCTTGCTCTTTCGCAGGCACCACCGAGCATGATGCAGCCGGTGATCATGGCGAACATTCCCTGGAAGAAGCAGAAGACAATGTCTGGCAGGGCAGAGCCGTTAGCGTCACCCAGCACGGTCATGAGACAGAACTGGTCGAGCGAGCCGAGGAATTTGGAAGAGCCTGGGCCAAAGGTGAGCGAGTAACCCCAGAAGAACCATTGGAACGAAACAAGACAGATGGCCATGAGCGAGGCCCACAGAAGAGACAGGGCGTGCTTCTTTCTCGAGAGACCCGAGTACAAGAGACCCACGCCGGGAATCATAATCCACACCAGGATTCCGGAGACCATGACCCAGACCAAGTCGGCCTTGTCGTACTCCCCGGTGAGGTCGGTAGTCATAGAGTCCTGCATTTTGGAGGTTGTTGTTGTGCAAGAAAGCTTAACTATATGCGGAGGGAGGAAAAAAAAAAATTATTTCCAATGAGACCCTTAGTCTGGTATTTATACTTGTCTCCCATGACACAAACCTATTGTGTCCGGGTACGACCCAAATCTCAGGCCCATTCCCAATGCAGAGGAACCGACACAGTGCATGTGATTGGCCAGATTACTGTTGTTATCAATCAGCACAAGACTGTTGAGCAAGCAATGAACAATACAGATAACAGCTGCAAAACAATAGCATGCAGCCTGGCCATACGCAAGGCGGCTTGGACTGGGTTTTTTTTCCTCTGAGGTAATAAAGCGCTGCAAGTCTAGGCTTCCGAGATTGTTCGCTCCCGCTGCAGATTGTTATCGAGCCCGATTATGCACAAAGTATCCCGATACGGAAGTTGGAAGTAGCTACCGGGTGACTCAGGGGACGGCGGTGGTTCAGCAAACACACCACTTCAAGGAGGGGGAGTTGCTAGCACCGAGTCCCGTCCAGCCAGCAACTGCAGGGTGCAGGGTGCAGAGAACCAGGGAGGCAGCGACTGCAGGTTCCGAGGCTCTGCAGTGGAGAGGCATCGAGGACTCGCACGGCCCCGGCACGGGCTCGGTACTTCATGTTCCGGTGCACGGGTGTGTAACGCCGCGCGCAGATTTTTGTGCATGGAAAATCCTCGTTATCGTTCATATCTACATGTGTCTAGTCAATGCTGCTAATGTGCTCGTCGAACCGAACGCTCTTGAGCCGTTCTCGGCCGAATCCGTCGGGCACCTCGAGCTCGAACTGTTCAACGTCGCCCGACGCGGCGCTGGCAAAGCTCTTTTTGCGGCTGTCTCGTGAGCAAACCACCGCGTCCTCGTCGCTGTCCTCGAGAGTCATGCCGGCCAGCATCTCGCGAATCTGTTGTCGGTTGTATTTGATTATTCCCTCGCCGAACGAGTTCCCCGAGGAGGTAAAGGAGGCCGTTCTCCGGCCGCTGGAACGGGGCACGGCTAGTTCGTGAGAAAACGAGCCTGGCCGCGAGGACAGCCGGGCTGGCGTGAGAGCTGTTGTCGTATCCGCTGCGATGGCCGCATGCAACGGCTCGCCAGCCGCGACAGGACGCACGTTCGCAACACGCAGTAACCGTTTATGAATCTTCAGTGGGCTCGTGTAGATTGGTTTCTTGTACGACTCGTGGTGCGTCTCTTTAATCAGCTTCACCGAGTGGTCACCCACGGACTCAACCTTGAAATCGTCGTAATCATGCCCAGCCTGGTCTTCAAATCTCGAAACACCGCAGCTCGCGTCGTCGACGTTTTCACCCAAAATGCTGCTCGTGATTGGATAGATTGCGTTGTCGATGTTGTTGAGTCTGAACACGGTAAGATACTCGAGAAATTGCTCGTACGAGAGCAAAAGTGACCGAAAACAGCCGATCAGAAGCTCATGGCTTTTCCGCAAGTCCACCAGCTCTTCCTGCTGAGTCGCTAGATACTCCTCAGTCTGATCAACCCCTTCTATCTTGCGTAGTCCACGGTACAGTTCCTCGAGAGCAGGTTCACTAAACAGCTGCAGAACAATCCGAAACGCATAATAAACCAAATCGAGACGGTTTTCCGTGAAATGCCGCTTGAAAACTGTCCATTTGTCGTAAATCAACACCAATTTTTCTCCCTTGGCGTTGGTAAGCGTGTTTGTCATGTTCTTGTTAGTTGGAAGATGGTTCAAAAGCGTGTGCGAGAAATCCAACTTCCGACACCCCTGAGAACACCACCGCTGGTTGCAGTCATTGCAATCGAGTCCGTTCAGGTACCGCGCGTGTCTCTCGTCCGTCACGCTCGCCGCTTCCTTCCCTGTTGCGTCCTTGAGACGGCCCTTGTCGTAGATCTTGAGCACCTCGCCGCAATAGCAGCAGCATTTTCCGACTTCAATGAGCTTCAAAACCTCAAAAGAGGGTAACAGAATAAATGGAGCCTCCAGAAACACCGTGTCGAGCTCGGAGAGATTGCTCCTGAATGAAAGCAGCCCGTTTTGGACCTGGATCCGGCTGTTTTTGGGCAAAACAGTGCTGAGTCGCGTCGTCTGTGGCTCGACAAGCTGCACCCGGTGCTCCAGATGTGCCGGCAACGACGGGGGCAGTTTGAGCGGCATTGGTGCGGAGATAGTCTCTGTGGCAAAAGAAGAAGTGGCGTTCGGTATTGTGAGATCGAAAAACTTGGAATATTTATATTTATTTACCTTAAAGTCCGAGCCACCCTTGCACCACTTCAGATTGCAATGAGCCCGCAGATCGACGTGATTTTTTACCAGAGCAAAACGACCCCTTTTTCAAGCGTTTTGTTCCTTTGCTCTTTTAACCATATGTTATTCTACGAGCTTACGCCTAATGTAAATAAAGTATTAGTGCTGTGGAGTCAAATTGTACAAACCTTCACTAGGGAGAATCCTGTGGATGGTTGGTGGCAGAAATGAGGCTAAAAACGTGACTAAAGAAAAATGATCCCTCCCTCGTGGATTTTGCCCCCTGGAAGATCACATGGACCCGGTCTCGCAGAATCACTTTGGTTTTATCTTCTGTCTCACTGGTAGGCAGAGAAAAGTACGCCGAACGGTTTGTGGCGCCGATGGCCGGCAGACTACAATGACCCGCTTTGATGACAGTGCGCCATAGAGTCATCAGTTTTAGCGCGGCCGGGTGCAAGTTCTCGGTCGCTTTGTACAGCTGTTCCATTGGCAGACAGTACGGGTCGTGAGCCACAACAGACTTCAAAATCAGATCGCCAATCGTCGTCACACGGGGCCTGAACCACACAATGCTCCGCTCTGTGATGGGCAGCGCAGCAGACATTGCGGGACCCATTATGGCGAGGACCAGCAGAGTTGCAGGAGCAGTTAAGATAAATCGCTTCACGCTGGACGATGCTACAAAATTGACTGTACTATACTTTCAAGCCCTGAGCACAATGTTCAGACAACGAACTACGCGAGATACGGCAGGACTTGTTCTCCCTGAATTGTGATCCCAAAAGCAGCCAGACTAGCACAACGACGACTTGCAATTCCCTGTCCCTACTCAATACTGCTTAAACGCCTAATGAGGTGGGAATGAAGAAAGAATCCGCTGTACCTCCAGATTTGTTGAGGTAAAAGAGTTGCCAGATCTCCAGATCTCCACAAGCCGAGAGCAACACTGTTAGAGAAAAGACCAGTCCCGAGTAGTCATAATGACCACTTTGGGTGTATTGGTTGCACGTGGGGATTTCTGGGCCTTATCATCGTTCGGACTTCTAGGCAAAGTGCCAGGATTTCATTTCGTTCTGAGGAGATCTACACGTTATTATGAGCACCGACGCAAATTTTGCGCGATTTCAAGGAGGTCTACCGCTATTGAACTCGAACTATGCCGAACCCCGCAAATTCGAAATACCTCTGCCCTAAGATTAATCTGTCGCGGAAATCAGGCAAGCGAAAAGGGTAAAAACCGGGGGACAAACTGGGTGAGGAAGTCTAGCCGTGTGTGCAAGGACTCTAGCCGGAGAAATGCTGCCCGGGGTTGCCAAATTTCTTTTGAGATCGCAATTTTCGGGGCCGTATCACCCGTTGTGCTGGGGACTCACTTGACTCACGATTGCGCATAGCCTATCAAATTGCTGGTAGGCGTTTGGCTCTCCAAAAAAAGAAATATAGACGCAAACGTCAAAAAAAACCTTGAGGCTCACAGTCTTCCGTCTACCAAGTTTGTTTTCAGTTGTTCCCCGCGTGTGGTCTGATCCACGTTATAAAAAGGGCCAAATGTCCATCTCTAAAGTTGGATCTTAACTTTAAGATTCAATTGATCATTACAACCACAATGTATGTCCCATAAGAACACGGCTAGCCGTGTGCTTTTGGTTTCTTCCTTCGATTTAATTATTTTGAGTTTCCCACCGAACTTCATCATGAGAGTTGCGCTTTAACTGTTAGTCCATTGTCCCCTGTCCCTTATAAGCATTACCGGTGCCTCTTCGAGGCTGAGATTATACGGTAGGAACTTGATCTAGTTAATACTAGCGAAAAGGAAATGCAATTGCGGGGTACGTTTACAAGCAAGCGGATCAAGGAGAACTGCTGTCATTCCTAGTCCCGTGCAGCTGATCACGTGCCCCAACGTCTTTGGTAAAAGACTACTAACAAGTTTTCTAGGGCTCCAACCGCTGTTATCACCGAGACAAACGAGGACACTGTCGTGTCGCTCAAGACCAGCAATGTGTTCAATGCAGACTCTCCAATTGCCAAGGCTGTGCCTTCGGTTTACGACTGGAACACGTTCAAGTTTGCTCCAATCAGAGAGTCCACTGTCTCGAGAGCAATGACCAAAAGATACTTTGCCGATTTGGACAAATATGCGGAGTCTGATGTGGTTATTGTCGGTGCTGGTTCTGCCGGTTTGAGTGCTGCTTACACTTTGGCCAAGGCTAGACCTGACCTGAAGATTGCCATTATTGAGGCCAACGTTGCTGTTGGAGGCGGCTGTTTCTTGGGGGGGCAGCTGTTTTCGGCCATGGTTTTGAGGAAGCCTGCCGACTCTTTTATCAGAGAGCTGGGCTTGGAGTACGAGGATGAAGGCGACTACGTTGTCGTCAAGCATGCTGCTCTGTTCATCACTACTCTGTGCTCGAAGGTTCTGGCTCTTCCAAACGTCAAGCTTTTCAATGCCACCTGTGTTGAGGATTTGATCACCAGAACCACCGACTCTGGTGAGACCAGAGTCGCTGGTGTTGTGACGAACTGGACTTTAGTCTCGATGCACCACGACGACCAATCGTGTATGGATCCAAACACCATCAACGCCAAGGTTATCATTTCCTGTACTGGCCATGACGGTCCAATGGGTGCTTTCTGTGTCAAGAGACTTTCGTCTTTGGGCCTCATCAAGAGAAACCAGATGGGTTGTCTCGACATGAACAGGGCCGAGGACTCCATTGTCAAGAACACCAGGGAAGTGTTCCCAGGACTGGTTTGCGCCGGTATGGAGTTGAGCGAGTGCGACTCGCACAACAGAATGGGACCTACTTTTGGTGCCATGGCTCTTTCTGGTGTCAAGGCTGCTGAAGAGGCATTGAATGTCTATGAACTGAGAAAGAAGCAGGATTTGGAGGGATACTAATGGTGTCTCGTAGCCAAATCACGTAGTTCATTGTTTGTTTGTTGCTTGAGTTTATGAGTGTTGATGATCCTTCCCAAAACCCCCAAAACGTCAATTTTGAAAGACACTCAAAAAAGCAGGATTTGTAATTCCCACTATTTGCTGGGCTATTTTCCCCCCTCCAAATGTCTAGTTCCATATAGGTGTAAATGTGAATCCAGCAAAAAGACTGTAAACTCGTATATTTAGCAACGGAAAAACACGAAACTCAGTGCGTGCAGTTCGCTGAGAGGCACATGAGAATGACGACATGGTGCAGCTAACGTGGGGTTCCTCCCCAAAAATTGCAGGGAATGCGTGAGTTACCTCGTGCTCCACCAATGTTGGGAAATTATCGTGATAAGTAAGTCACGTGACATAGGTCACATGACGGGTGCTTCTACTCTGATCAAATTTTTTTTTTTTCATACAAGGAATCATCCACAAGAGCACCTCCTCTTCATTGCTTACTGTTATTCAAGATGGATGACCTCGAGACTGTGAAACAGTTGGTGAGCCTGTTGGAGAGCGCGACCGCAGAGCTCAAAGGTACACTGGATGACAACTTGCTGAGCACTGGTCTAGTGGAACAGATCCAGCAGATATCAGACCCGCTGCAAAAAGTGCAGCAATACAACGCCTACGCTTACGTGATTGCGTCCCTGTACTTTGCTTATTTGAAGTCGAGCGGTCAGAACATGAAAAACGACCACCCGGTGATGCAAGAGCTGGGACGAGTCAAGTTGTACATGGAACGGGCCAAGAAGGCTGCTAGTAAAGACGAGAAGGAGTCGAATCGGGAGGAGGAGAGCGTAGATGCTGCACAGAAGTTTGTGCGTTCGCAGCTGGGCGAGCCCGCGGTGTCCAAAGTGCATTTCGAGGGAAAGCACACGAAATTCGAGGAGGAAAAAACCTTCAAGACCGCCGATACCGCCAAAATGACGAGGACGGTCAAGACCAGCCAATCCAGAGGGGTGAGCAAGCCCAAGTCCTCGAGTTCACGCAAATAACGAACGATTCATGTACTTTAGTTAAAGAAATAATGGAAAATGCAAGTCCCGGGTAACACTGTCTTACGTAATCACCAAAACTCAGTTTTTGTTTCTTCTTCAAGTTGAGAAATGCGTTTCCTATTGGGGCAAGCTGTAGCCTCCTGCTTTTGAGATAACACAAGAAAAGAAGGCACAAATAAACACAGCACAACAGGGTGACTACACAAGAGAACAGTGGGAGAGCAGTTGAACAGGTTGGAATTAGCGACAAGTGTGAGAGTTTTGTGCACGTTTATTTGTTGATAGCAAGACACGAGTAAGGCGAGCAAAGATATCGAGATGCTGCAATACTGTCGAGATCTATTTGGCCGACACAAGAAGAAGATTCTGTTCTCGACGGGGGTGGTTGCTGTTTCGTATGTGGTGAGCTCGTACGTGAGTTCAAAGCTGACGGAGCTACAGGAGAAGCTCAAGGAAGAGAATTTTGCGAAGGAGCAGATCAAGCGGAGGTTCAAGCAGACACAGAACGATTGCTACATGACGTTTTTGTCGTTACTTCCTGTGCTTACGGAACCGATCTACGAGGAGTTGAACGTGGAGGAGATTACACGGGAGTTGCAGAACAAGAGGATGGAGAGACAAAGGAACCGGCAGAGCGCGTCGATCGGCGCGTCGACCGACGCAGCTCTATCGACGGTTTTGAGCGACGATTTTTCCGTGCACAATGAAAAAGATCATGCTGAGCAGGCGAGCAGCGGGGCTCCCAGATCCAAGACGGAGTTGTGGAACGAACTACGGAACCAGTCGTTGACGCGGTTCTTGACGCTGTTGTACTGTGAGTCTTTGTTGGTTGTTTTTCTGCATTTACAGCTGAATATCCTGTCGAGAAAGTCGTATTTGGAGACGGCGATCAAGTTGGCATCGAAAACGAAAGGGATCCGGCTGGAGAACGAGTCTGGGATCTCGCTGGATACAAACTACAACCTGGTGGACGACTCTGACGAATTGAGCAGCGGGTCGGCCCGCGGCGAGGAGAATCTGGCGGAGCAGGCGTTCTTGTCGTTCAGCTGGTGGCTGCTGAACAAGGGCTGGATCGAAATCAAGGCACGGATCGAGGAAGCTGTTGAGGATGTTTTTGGAGACATCAACCCAAGACAGGAGCTTTCGGTTGAAGAGTTTGCAGGGCTGATCCACCGTGTCCAGCAGACGGTGGATAAAGAGCTGATTGGCTCGGCGGAGCCCGGCACATCGGTTGTGATTTCATCGCTGTTTCCGCCTGCAAACCTCGAGTTTTTCTTGTTGCAGCAGACAAACGACATGGATTTCCTGTCGGCGTTCAATAACAACTTGCAAAACACAGAAAATATGGGCAAGCTCCTGGACGAGCTGAAGGAGTATCTGTGTAACGAGCAGGTGAGCTCGATTATCAGTCTACTAGTGACGGTGGGTATTTCGAAGGTTCTGGACAACATTGTCGTGGGACTGGCGAGGAAACACAGCGCGGAGAGCGGTGCAGAGATGCCAAAGGTGAAATTGGCGAGTCTGTTAGCTTCGATAACGAAACAGTCGAATCAATTGACGAACAACTCACTGGATAATGAGATCTTGTATACATTGAACAATTTGCAGGAGCTGGACGATTTGAGTGCAAGCGTTTACTCGAATTTCGATGCTTAGGGCTCTCGCGAGGACCCCGCAGGGCCGGAGAGGCGGTCTACAAGAGGCTCCTGCGTTTCTGGTTGATCCAGTTATCGCTCGTTTGCCTGCTGTTATTGGTAGTTGTGAATATATTAGTGTTTAGCAGTGAATTGTAGTGACTACACAAACCCGAAAGAGGGCGGAGGGGCTTGACGAAGGTAGATTTCCGTTTCCCGCGAGGGGTGCCTTGACTACACATGACTACCGTGTGTTCCGCTCAGGGATCCCGCAGGGCCCGGGAGGATGCCCCACAAACAGATGCGAGATGCCCGAGCTACTAGATGAATCAGTCCCGCCTTCGGGAATTCGTAAATGTGAATGAAGTTGTCTAGCAGTGAGATGTAGTGACTACACAAACCCGAAAGAGGGCGGCCTGTCCCGACGTCGGTAGATATCCGTTTGTCTGAAGAGGCGCCATGACTACACATGACTACCGTGTGATGGTTACACGTGTGGTGACTTCACTTGCTGCTTTGCTCGCTGCTTTGCTCGCTGCTGCTTTGTTCGCTCCGCTCGTTTCGCGAATCTGATTTATCGGCCCATCGGACTAGTTAATTTTCGTGTCGCTGGATCTTTGTTTTTTTCTTTTATTCCCTCCCTCTTCTTCTCCCACACCTATAATCACCCACCATGGCCATCGACACGCTCGACATTGGAGTGCTGACTGCGATTTTTCTGGCTCTTGTTGCGTACCTGAGCAAGGGGAAACTTTGGGCACGTGACGACTCACAAAACGTCAGCCACAGGAGCGGTTCGTCCCGCGACCTTGTGGACGTGCTCAACGACAACAACAAGAAGGCGCTCGTGCTGTACGGCTCGCAGACAGGAACTGCAGAAGACTACGCACACAAATTCAGCAAGGAGTTCCAATCGCGGTTCTCGATTCCGACGATGTGCGGTGATCTGGCCGACTTTGACTACGACTCTTTGGGACAGATCCACGAACAGGTGGACGGGTTCAAACTCGTGGTACTGTTCATGGCCACGTACGGCGAGGGTGAGCCGACCGACAACGCGGTGGAGTTTTTCGATTACCTCGAGAACGAATGTGACACGCTGTCCGGCGTCAAGTTCTGCTGTTTCGGTCTTGGTAACTCGACCTATGAATTCTACAACGCCATTGGAAACAAGACCGCGGAAACACTGAAAGAGAAGGGCGCCACACTTGTTGGCGAGCTCGGGCTCGGCGACGACGGCCGGGGCACTATGGACGAGGACTATTTGTCGTGGAAAGACGGGCTGTTTGATTTGTTGAAGGATGAACTGAGACTCGAAGAGCACGATCTGGTGTACGAGCCGGGCATTCGTGTGACCGAGGACGCGTCTATCGACGCGTCGATTGTGTCGCTCGGAGAGCCAAACTTCAAATATCTCACTGGAGACGACAAGGACAGTTTCACGCTTGGTCCGTTCGACCACACACACCCGTACCTTGCTCCGATCCAGTCCACGCGCGAGCTGTTCAACTCTGCGACCCGCCACTGTGTTCACGCGGAGTTCGACTTGTCTGGGACGAACTTGAAGTACTCGACGGGTGACCACATTGCCGTTTGGCCGTCGAACTCGAACGAAAACGTGGCCAAACTGTTGGATGTGCTTGGTTTGACAGCCAGAAAAGACTCTCCCATCAGCATCGAGTCGCTCGACTCGACGATCCATGTTCCGTTCCCGTCTCCAACGACGTACGAGGCTGTTTTGAGACACTATTTGGAGATCTCCGGCCTGATTTCGAGACAGTTTTTGACGTCGGTGGTTCAGTTTGCTCCAACTGAGGCAGCCAAGACGCGTGCTTCGCAGCTCGCCGGCGACAAGAAGCTTTTCCACGAGCAGATCACTGCAAAGTACCTCAATATTGCCGACATGTTGGCCCTGTTGAGCGACGGCGTGGCTTGGACGGTTCCATTCGAGTTCATCATTGAGTCTGTGGCCAGTTTGCAGCCTCGTTACTACTCGATTTCGTCCTCATCGCTCACTGAGAAACAGACTGTTCACGTGACGGCCGTTGTGGAGCAGGAGAAGCACGAGGGAATCGATCACGTGGTGACGGGCGTGGCCACAAACTTGCTGTACAACATCCAGCTTGCTCAGAATAAGAAGAGCGAAAAGCCGGTGGTGACGTACGATTTGGCGGGTCCACGCGGCAAATTTGAGCCTTTCAAATTGCCGGTTCACATCAGACGGTCTACGTTCAAATTGCCATCAAACCCGGCGACGCCGATCATCATGATTGGACCGGGAACGGGTGTTGCACCATTTAGAGGGTTTGTGAGAGAACGTGTCAAGCAGAAAGAGAACGGTGTCGAGAAGCTCGGCAAAGCGTACCTGTTTTACGGGTGCAGAAGCTCGAGCGAGGACTTCTTGTACAAGGATGAGTGGGTCGAGTACTCGAAGAAGCTCGGCGACTCGTTCCAGCTTGTGACAGCGTTCTCGAGAGAGACGGAGAAAAAGGTGTATGTTCAGCATAGACTGCTGGAGTACGCTGCGGAGATCAGCGAGCTGCTGAATGCCGGTGCATTCTTGTACGTGTGCGGAGACGCATCGCGGATGGCCCGGGACGTGCAGAGCACGCTCGTGAAGGTGTTCATGGAGCAAAGGAAGGTGACTGAGGAGATTGCAGCGGACATGGTGAAGAATTTGCGGGTGTTGAATAGGTACCAAGAGGATGTTTGGTAAGGCCACGGAACCCGAAAGAATCCGCAGGTCTCAACAGGGCCCGCAGGGTCGGCCATGCTTGACGGGCCTCTTCCATCCTCAATTTTAATAGCTCTCAATACAAATAAACAGTGTTACATTTCAACAGACGGTAGCTTTATTTTTCAGTTGTGCGGCTCAAGTTTTTTTTTTTTTTTTTTTTAATAAAAAAATTATACGAAAATTTTCTATCGATCAAACCAATTACTCCAGCAACAAATAGCTTGTACAATCATGTCATCGATCGACGCTGACAAGCTCAAAACCATCAAGAACAAGCAGAAGAGACAGAAGCTGTTTGCCAAACTGAAACATGAGGAGAACAAAAAAAGACACAAGGAAAGAGCAGCACGTGCACGGGACGAGCTCGAGAACCCGGAGCAGAAGGAGAAGAGATTGACCGAGAATGTGCCTCGGACGATCGAGTCGATGAGAGTTTTTGATGAGACAGTGAGCGCTGAAATCGAAGGTGAGGACGATTTTGCGTCGTACTTTGAAAACAACGGGAAAGAGCCCAAGATCCTGATAACCACCAGCCCGCACGCCAAGAAGACGGCGTACAAATTTGCGTCGACTCTGATGTCGATCGTGCCGAACACGGTGTTTGTGAAGCGCAAGAGAGAGTACACGATGAAGGACATGAGCGAGTACTGTTCCAACAGGGACTTCACCGATCTTATTGTGGTCAACGAGGACAAGAAGGTGGTGAACGGTATAACGTTTATTCATCTGCCGGCGGGGCCGACATTCTACTTTTCAATCTCGTCGTATGTGGAAAAGTCCAAGATTTCAGGTCACGGAAACGCCACGGAACACGTTCCCGAATTGGTGCTCAACAACTTCACCACGAGACTGGGTAAGACGGTAGGCAGACTGTTTCAGTCGCTTTTGCCGCACACGCCCGAGATCCAGGGAAGACAGGTGATCACGCTGCACAACCAGCGTGACTACATTTTTTTCCGCATGCACAGATATGTTTTCAGAAACGAGGAGAAGGTTGGTTTGCAGGAATTGGGGCCGCAATTCACGCTCAAGTTGAGACGGGTGCAGAAGGGAATCAAGGAGGAGATCGACTGGGAACATCGGTCTGATATGGACAAGGAGAAGAAGAAGTTCTACCTGTGAGGAGTGCGATAATACAAAGATTGAATAGTGCGTGATTACGTGTAGTCATGTAGTCGTGTAGTCAGCTGAACTGAATTCGCGTGCGTTTAGCTCTGCATTATCTAGTATGTGCTGCCACCGCAGTGTACGCCGGCAGAACGTGCAACCGCTCGTTTGGCTCACTTATTCCTCTCAATACTCTCAAAACCCTCCCTGGCCACCTTAATATTCTCCAAAATCAAATTCTCGTCGTCCACCTCGTAGCCCTCGGCAGTCGTCTTGGCCTTGTCCATGATGATCATGATGTAGATATTTGAGGTAAGAACGTCCAAGTAGATAGACGAGTTGTGGCCGTGCAAGATGAGGTTGTTGAAGTTAGTGCGGATCTTGTTCACGCTTTGTTTGTACGTTTTGATGATGTTGGATATCTTTTCAAATCGTTTTGGGTCCAGTTCCTCGCTACCGCCATTTGCGGCACCCCAACTGAACTTGTTGGTTGATGAAATCACCAGAAACGTGGTCTTTTCAAATAGAATCATCTCGCGGGCGTTCAGAATCGAGTTGAATTTGGTCAGACTCTGCTCGTATAGCGAGATATTCGGTATCAGCGAGCAGACAATCGACGACCACGCCTTGTACAAACTTTCGTCCCAAATCGACGTTGCAAAACCCTTGATAACAAACTTATACTCGCTCAGAGCGACATGTTGCAGCTTGTTGAACATGATGTTGAACAGTTCTTGACGCTTGTTGATTTGAATAAGGTCCATCTTGTGCACCAGAATAAAAATCTTCACGTCCGGCGAGTACTGGTGCAAATTGTCGAGCACACGCTTGAATATCTCAATGTCTTTCTGGACCTCTTTGCTCTCCACGTCGAAAACATGGATCAGAACCTCACATTTTTTGAAGATATTGTTCGACGAAGACGACGATTGCTGGTTTCCAGAGTCGTTGTTCAGAAAGTTCTCCATAAACACGTCCTGTCCACCGCAATCCCACAGGTTCAACGTCATGTTGTTGAGGAAACGGTGGTTGGAGTGCTCCACGTCGATCGTCGCTCCGAGTCGCCGTGTGTCGAATGCGGAGTAATTCGAGAAAATGATCGACCGCATCGACGACTTTCCCGAGCCGGAACGGCCCATCAAAAGGAGTTTTTTCCCTGAAGACATGGCGATTGCTGGGGGAAACTGTAAGCATGGTTTGGTGAACAAGACAAAACGGTATTTTTT
Organism: Ogataea corticis; assembly: GCA_030555865.1. NCBI lineage: Eukaryota > Fungi > Ascomycota > Pichiomycetes > Pichiales > Pichiaceae > Ogataea > Ogataea corticis. Next base: position 903,629 of record JANIVM010000002.1, on the reverse strand, counting down.
TGTTATCTCGGTTTGGATGTAGCTGGTGTACGGGTGTTAAAGAGCGAATCTGTGCCGGAACGAAGCCGGGATCTGGGAGGCCCAACTCGGGCCGATTTTCGTCCAGGAAAGACGGGTGTTGTGAAAGATACTCCTATACCCTGTGATCCAAAAACTGGCTTCTAATTTCCCCCATTCGAAGCCAAGAGCTTCGTATGTTCTTCTCTCCATATAAATCCTTGTCATTAAACTGCACGAAAAAAAAAATATTTGAGATCTGAAAAAGTTCACTAAATCCCCAAATTCCTCTCATTTTACACCTCCACACATCCGCATGTGCGGAATCCTTTTCCATTACTCCGCCCAGCAGGATCTGGCATCGAGAATTGTTGAGATCCCCGACATCGACGCCCATTTGTCCGCTGCACTCCAGAAAGAACTCACTTTTACACCCACACCACCCTCTGCAGAGTCCACTTTTGACGTCCTGGTTCCTCAAATCCTCGCCAGAGGCTCCGACAGCTGCAGCTACACAACCACCAAACTTCATAAAGGCCAGATCGAGTGCTTTTCATCGGTCCTCTCGCTCAGACCGCCACTCACCAGACAGCCTCTCGTCAAACAGAACGGCAAACTGCTCATTCAGTTCAACGGCGAGCTCTACAACGAAGAAATCGACTCCCACGGACACTCGAACGATCTTGAATTTATCTACAACACACTCGTTAAAAACAATCTCGATATTGTCAAAACCATAGCAACTTTGCATGGCGAATTCGCCTACTGCATTACAGACTTGGAGAAAAATGTCGTTTATTTCGGTAAAGATTGTCTAGGTAAGAAATCTCTCGCATACTCCTTTCACGACGGAGAACTCATTATCAGCAGCTGTTTCCCCGACACGCCCGAACGCAAGCACTTTGTCGAGTGCACCAATGCCGTCATTTACAGCTACCACATCGACGCGTCGAAACTTTATGAAATGCCATTCGACGCGTCGATCGACGCGTCGACGCGGCTGTCCAAACCTTACAAAGTGGAGCAACCCAGTGCGGACACTTCGCTACTCGTCCCTCAAACCCTTGACCACCTCACATCGGCTGTCAGGAGACGCTTACAAACCATCTTCCCACTGCACAAATCGTCTGCTTCGTTTGCTGTTCTGTTCTCCGGAGGAATCGACTGCACCCTGATGGCCGCCTTGGCTGCGGACATCTCACCCCCGGGAACTGTTGTGGATCTTCTCAACGTGTCGTTTCACAATCCACGGAGCAACACGCTCCCCGCAGACACACCAGACAGAAAGCTGTCGTTGAAAAGCTGGCTTGGTCTACAGAAGAGATATCCCCACGTGGTATTCCAGCTTGTGGAAATAGACGTCCCTTACGAAGAGTACCTCCAGCACAAGACTAGGGTGATTAATCTCATCTACCCAAACGATACTGAGATGGATTTATCGATCGCAATTGCATTCTATTTCGCATCCAGAGGTTTAGGAAGAAAAGTTCTTCTTGACAACAAGGCTGTGCTAGATGAAAATCTGGAGAACACGGCTGTGCAGGAACTCCCCAGGATTCCCTACGAGAGCACTTGCAAAGTGTTGCTGAGCGGTTTGGGAGCTGACGAGCTGTTTGGCGGATACACTCGCCACGAGAGAATATTCACCGGCATTTCCAATCAGACAAGGCGCAGAATCAAGAATAAACCACAGGTTGATACCACCGAGTACAGTCTGGATGATCTAACAGAGCAGCTGAAGGCAGAGTTGCAAGAAGATTTGTCCAGATTGTACATCCGGAACCTGTCCAGAGATGACAAAGTGATTTCTTGCTGGTCCAAGGAGGTGAGATATCCGTTTTTGGACCACCATTTCATTGAGTTTGTGACGAAAGAGGTGCCTTTGGACTACAAGCTTCGATACGTTGCCGAAACAGGTGATATTATTAGAAAACACTGTCTAAGACTGTTGGCGGAATCGATAGGGCTCGATTGGGTGGCCCAGGAACCAAAACGGGCCATCCAGTTTGGTACCAGAAGCGCAAAGATGGAGGTGGGAACAGGCAAAGTGAAGGGTACTGCGAAAATCGAGATCACGTGACGATATTGATCACGTGATTTACAATTTTCTCAACTCACGATAACGACAACGATCTCAACGTCTGAGTCCCAACCACCAAACTTCAATCTGTCCTTGTTCACCAGCTCAATGTACCTGTCTGGGGGTATCTCAAAGTCTTCTTCGTTGAGAAAAGTTCCGTTTGTCGATCCCAGATCGATTACATAAGCAGATAATTTCCCCTTTACTGATCTGAATTGTAGCGCGGCGTGTGTACTTGAAACGAGACTGTCGGTAATGACGATATCGTTCGACTCTGCTGCTCGGCCAATGAGGTAGTAGGATTTGTCGTCCCTGAGAGGGATCTCGACGCCGTCAGGCGAGTCGGCATCGAATCTGTAGAAGTGGAAACTTGGTGTTGTGAACGAGTTTGGAGTCACAGAATCGTGTGGTTCTGTGTACGATGGTGCGCTGGACTTTTTTCCTGACTTTTGCGAGTTCATTTTTGAGAGATAGCCAGATGGCTCCATCACGACCTTGATTGGAACAATCTGTTTCTGTTCATCAGGTGAGGTAGAGTTGTTAGATTGATAATTCTGGGGCCACCTATCTGATGCAGACGGCCCGACTTGCCGCGATCGACCGGTGGAGAAGCGGCGCGGATGGCTCATGTATTTAGTGGTAGTGACAAGCTTTGTGTAGTGAAAGATGGAGTTTTGAAAAATATTTCAACTCGACGCGACGATTTCCTAAAATCGTCGCTTTTTCTGGTTTGCAAGTACGGGAAAAAAGATCAAATATTATAGGTTAGGAGAACAGCACGAGTTTGCAAACGAACATAACATCTCATCAACCATGTCTTCGTACCCCATTTACTTCAAAGAGCCTGTCAGGGTAAGTTGTACTTAGTCGCTTGCGATTGACTTCGACTAACAGAATAGTGGCTGCGTTACCAAGCCCACAACAAACCGCATCTGTTCTTCAGTGGTTTCATTGCGTTCATGGGCCCGGTGTTTGTGTTTGGCGTGACTCCGTTGAGACGCAAGTTTTTGTACGAAGACCACAAGCCGCTGCCATTGGATGGATATCCGATCCCGCAGGGTCCAAGGGGCCAGGTTGAGGGGTATGACGATTAGATGGCGTGGGGCTCACGGGGAGACACCTGTGAGTTTCTGTCCGCCAGCCCACTGCTTCAGCTTGTAAGACATCGGGCTTGATCTATTTATTACTATTTATTATTTATCTAGAGTTACCTTGTAACCGTATTTATTATCTCAGACATTATGGCATGTGTAGTCAGTAGTCGGTAGTCGGTAGTGACTAGGCAGGACAATTTTTTAACAGTCGCGCTGCCGCGCTTCTCGTTGCTCTGATTCTATTCATTATATACAGATGTTGTCGACACTATGGTCAGTGCAGTCCTACCACTTGTAGTATCCCGTCGCAGCTCCTCTGATCTTCTCTGCCGTCAGCTTCGTGGTGATCTTGCGTCCCTCCTTTCTCGCCTTAGTCTCGTACTCCAGTCTCTTCTGGGTCTGCTCCGTCTTCAACAAGAACCGAACACTCACCCATCTGTGTGTGATGATTCCCGTTCTTCCTCTTCCCTTGCACTCGACTCTTCTCTGCCACGAACCGTCTGTGTGGACCCACGATTCCGCCACATAAACCTTGTCCACGTCGTACTTCATCTTCTTTGCGTCCTCCAAACCTCTCTCCAGCATCTCCGCAAGGTCTCTGGACACCTTTTTGTGCATAAAATGCAGCTGTGTGATGGCCTTCTTCAGAGGAAGGTCCTTCAGAGCGCGCAAAACAATGTTCACCTTCTTCACCGAAGACTTGATTCTCCACGATCTCAGGTAAATCGAAGGCTCCAGAGCGTTGATCTCGGGCTGTGACAATTGCAGCTTGTATTTGCACCCATCAGCCAGCTGAGTCACCTCGTTATTCTTGTAAAAGCCGTTCTTAGCCACGTTTTTCAGGTACAATTTTCTTTTGAGAGGTGAAAGAAGTGCGTTCACCGTCTTGTATGGCTTTGGATTCAAATGTTTTTGCAACTTGCTGTCATCTTTTGGCAAAATCTCTGCAGACGTCGACTCGTCGCCCGATTTGACGGCCTTAACCGGCTCGTGGTGGACATCCGGGGTCAGGTCTGCAAACAAAGACGACTTCGACGACGTCTTAGTGGCGGCGACGGTGTGCGTCGCAAGCGCTCGGCTCAACAAAGACGAGCCAAACACAGGTAACCCTGTTCTGCGCAGCGCCAGGAACGTGAAAGACATGCTGGGAGTGTTGTAGGGAAGAGAGGATGTCTGGTGAAGTTGATGAAGTTATTTGACGATGAAAAAAATATTTAGAAAAGACAGCGGCCGGGTAATTTCTGGTAGTGGTGCACGGGTGTGTCGAACTGTATGTGAACGGCGTGCGAGAGCTAGCCCGGTGTATGCGGCTGTACTTGAGCGATTCAGTGGCGCCATCAGGGCAGAAACAACATGGAAGGGGAAAGTGGAACGATTTGTCTGCAGCCCCAAAATATTCTGGGCCTAACGGCTGTTTGGGGTTTATTTTGTCTATGCTAGAGCTGGATTAATAGTCTAAGCATCGACGAAGCCAGTCAAGGGTGGTTTATCCAAGCCGAGAAGCATGTGACAACGCTGCCAAGCCACCGGATCTTCATTTGAGCTGGCAGGACATCTCTGCACCAATACCTCTTGCTTTTTTTGGGCCCTATGAATTTATTTCCTCGAGCAAATCAAGCTACTTGCAGATCTCTGCTGTCCGAAATGTAGTTCGCCGAAATAAATGCTGTAGCAGCCTTGAGAAATGCTCACCGATTGGGCAAGACGAATCGGATTGAGGACGAAAAGCTACTTCTGGGGTGTTGGTGTCGCCAGCAGATTGGCTCAAGACCGTGTACCATTGAGGTGGTTTAATTCTTCCGGGACGCACATGATGGTACCATGTCTGCTTACGGCATCAAATCCAAAAAAGCGCGTTTGTTGCTGAGAACAGTGGAGTCTGGAGAGTATAAGAAGTCACCAAGATTCTCCAATTGTAGTACCCTGGCTAGAGAGAAGTAGAATCAGACTCGAGAGCTTGGATATCTATTCAGTACCCATGCTTATCACATTTTTGAGGTAACCAGAGACTACACGGACTTGCCGAAGTAGTCAGGGACTACACTTGCCAAGGTTTCAGCGACTACACTGACTTGCTGTCTGACTACATTGCCCATGCTGCCGACGTCGACTCTCTGTCCGGTGGAGCCTTCAAAGACAATCTATTTGGAGAGTCCCTTGAGTTGATCCATGCTTACGGAGGTCCGCCTGATACTTACTCGGAGTACCTGTATGACGCATACACAGACAACGTCACCAGCGATGCCGTCGAAGAGTTTGTCAGCATATCACGGGCGAAGAAACGGAAGATAGTACCACTTTAGAGAAAAGATCAAAGAAGGGGATCTACGGTTTTTATTGCAAAGACCTTCTCGAAGAGCACTGCGCACGCCGCCAAGAGATTGGCAGTCGCCGCTCTTCTGGGAGCAGTAGGCAAGCTGACGGAAGACTACGTTGATTATGGCGTGAGATCAGTTTGTGTTTCATATACGGGAACGCAGGCGTGTGCAAGCTGGTCGGGGATCAGCACCAAAATTGCTAAAACAGCCTTGAAGAACGCAATCTCCAACGAGATGAGCAACTTTCATGCAGATGCCATCAGCGGAAAAAAACAAGACGCTTTCTGGGGTATGAAACGGCAATATGCGGGCTCTTCTATCAGTAACAGAGCCAAAGGCTTACTTAAATGGGATTTGAGATGAAAAAAATTAGAAAAATTCCCCACAAAAACCGAGATTCGGCAAAGATCAATAATTCACTTCGGCTTACGTAAACAGGGCTGCGTTCGCTGACGGACTACATTTTCCCGCATTCAACAACACAAAAAGTGGGCTCGAGTATGTTCGCTTTCAGCCTTCACGCAAGAAACGAACGGGCGGGCATGTCCCGTGGTGAAAAGTATAAGTAGTCGCCTTTTCCTCGCTCCGCAAGGCTCATCTATGGTAAAGTAGACTGAAATCGTTCCTTATTTATCAAGCCCCACATGAAACCGGAAACCTTTGTTTACGTTGCCATTGCCATTGGCGTTCATCTCATCAATGTCAAGTTCCAAATCACTAGAACTTATCTCCCTGGTCTCTACCCCGACATGTCAAAGTTTGACAAACCGCGCGATCCAAAGAATTGACATCCGTGCACCGGGGATTACGTTGTTCATTATATAAGCATTTGCGCTACCCCCGGCTTATCGCATTCCCCACGAAAGCAATTCACACATTCCGGCGGAGAAGGGGTGGCGAACGGAAACGCGCGCGGCCAGGGTCGGATAAACGAGGTTGGAGGTTGTGTAGGATGTGTGGATGTCGCGAGTGATTGGATGCCCCTCATGTTTTCTCGCTACTTGAGGACCGGAAATCGCAATCCTGATATGCACGTAATTACCACATCCGGTTTTCAGAGGTGACACAATTTGTATATAAATTCAAATTTCGAGCACAATATGTGTGCCGTTTGTTTTACGCTAATACACGCTTTTCTTCTTCAAAATGGGTCTTGTTTACACTGAACACTTCCGGACCAGTCCGGAGACGGCATCGCCTGCCAGCTCACGAAAGTCGTCTTCATCGTCGTGCTCCTCCACGTTTTCCGCAAGATCCTCGCTTTCCTCCATCTACTCCCCGCAGTCCTGGACCTCCTCGTCCTCCTTTTCGGTTCCCTACACACAGGATAGCTGGAGTTCTGTGCGAGTCCTGCGCTGCAAACACTGCCACAATCACATTTGTCTGAGTTCTTTGATTTTCTCGGATAATTTCACAGGTAGTTCGGGGCCGGCGTACTTTGTGTCTAAGGTTCTGAACGCCAAAGTGAGCAAGTTTCGGGAATTCAAGAAGATGCGGACGGGCCGCTACGAGGTGAAGTTAATCAACTGTCGGCAGTGTGATGTGAACATTGGGTGGAAATATCTTTACAGCGAGGAGGAGAAGGAGAAGTACAAAGAGGGCAAGTTCGTCATTGAGCGTAACTTATTGGAGGAGGTGGAAATGTAGGGGGAGGCATGTGGTGGCGGATGTGCCGCAGGATGCGGAGCTGCCGACGGCTTTAGGTGGATTTTTGGGTTGGTTTTGGATCGGTTTTGGGCGGATTCCCACGGATTAAGGGATCTTGCAGGTTGGTTTCCATTGGCTACAGTTGGTTTTACGATTAGGTTGATTTGTATATGGTTGCAACGTAACGGAGTTTCACAATTTTAGGCTAAATCAGCTGGGTGACACAGCCAACAATCTGAGGTGCTGCGAAACTGGGGCTGTTTAAATAAAAAAATGGGGCGGCCGCTACAAGTGTCCTGTGTATCACGTTTTTTCCTCAAACTATAAACTCTCTCGCGCACTTATGTTGAATCTACCGTGATGTCGTCACTATCTATGTCCATGTCTTCGTCGGTGCTGAAACTCAAAATGGAAGACCCACCAGAGTTGCGTCCGCTGCCGCTCGAATGTCTCTTTCTACTGGTCTGACGACGAGCCTGGCCACCGGTGCTACGCAGTTTGCCGTCCATCAACGCGAAAGAACTCAATGTGTCCACAACAACGTCCCCAGAGGCGGCCTCAACTGCCTTGCGTCGCGGTGTCGGCGAAGCCGACGCAGGAGCAGATGCGGGAGTAGAGTAAAATGGATCATGATCTTTGAATTGAACAAGACTCTCCGATAGCGTTTCGTAACGCTTAGGTGTGCGTCGGGTGGGGACTGCGTCGTTGATGGCAGGAAGATTTTCGTCAGACTTTTCATAGAGAACATGCATCAGGCGGTCGTTTCGCACAGTTGAAGGTGATGGCGGATGCGCCACTCCCGCTTTTCTTGGAGGAGGAGGAGGCGGAGGTGCCGCCTCCGCTGTCTGTGGTTTTTCTTTTGCAGTCTTCGGATTTGTGAGCGCTGCCAGCGCGTTCAACTGTTCAACAGTCTGTTCCCTGTTTATTGTCCTTTGAAACCCGTCATTTCCCATCGAGCTATAGTCATTGAAAGCCGGTTTCAATTCTCTCCCGCTCTTCTCTATGTCTCGCAGTCCAGTCCGTTTGTGTCTTCTGTACAACAGCCACAGCACAATCAATACCACAGCCATACCTGCAACACTCCCCACTGTGGCTCCCGCGATTGTTCCCTTCGACACCCCGCTGCTATTCGAGCTCCCTGGGTTCAACAGCTTTTCGAATGAGCTGTAATCTGTCACTATTGGCTGTGACGACGTTGTCCTGCTGTATCCAGAACTCACGGTAGCCGTCACAGGCACAACGAGCGCAGTGGTGAATGTGGTGGTGGAGGCCGTGACAATATAAGCCTGCGTATACTCGTAGGAGGTGACGGTGGAAGTCGGGCTCAAGGTGGACGACACCGTCTCAAAGACAGTGACAGTGTCTGCGGAAGAAGAAGAGTCGGATGCGGTCGAAACCGCGGCGGAAACGCCGCCAGTGGAAGTCTTTGTCGTTGTTATCGTCGAAGACGGATGTTCCGCCTCGGAAATTTGCCTGCTCGTTTCAGTGGGACTAGTTGTGCGTTTTGTGGTTCTCCGGGCTGTGCTCGACGGCGTGTCTGTTGTTGATGATGACAAAATGTCCAGCGTGTTGCTGACATAAGAGTGGTTTCGGGTGTCGGGTGTTCCGCTTGCATTGCTGGATGTCGGAGGTGAGGAAGTTCCGCTCGAAGTAGTTGTAGTTGATGTTATTTCGTGGTGGGAAGCAGAGTTCAAACTTGTCAGCTCGGGTATCTTGCCTGAGGCAGAAGTGGACAAGTCGTTGTCGTCTGTGGTATGTACATCGCCCGTGTTTCCGGCAGAACTTGAAGCAGACCCGCTGGCTGTCGTGCCATTTGAGTAAATTCCAGCCGTGTCGATGGCGTACAGCCGTTTGCCCAAGTCAAGAAAATTCACCATATATCAGAAGCTTGAGATTAGTGAGTGTGATACCGCTAGGCAGACGTGTGTTGGGAGTGTCCCCGGAGTGTAATGGTGTAGAAATGACGGATCTCCGGGACCGGGAAACGCTTTATTGGAGGGGTCTTGCGGTTTTGTTTGTGCCTTCTTGAGGGTCCCATGTGCCTCCCATTTTTCTAAACACATTTTCACGTCATGATAAATCTAATTAACTTTTTGCTGGTGCACGGGTGCGCGGGTGTGCCGCGGCAGCCTAGACCTTTTAAAAATAGAAATTATGCATTACCGCATAGCCGCAGTTCAGAGCTTGCGTTCAGCCGCACGCTATTTATGCACCCTTGAATCTTTGATGCAGTCCCTTGAGCCAGAAATAGTTAGGACATCCCGTATCGAGCTCCAAGTCAAGAAGACCATTTTTCTCATCGAGAGTCATGCCGAACTGCGCAAAATCTGCAGCACAAAGATTTGCCGGGCCCAGATCAACACCTAGCAGCTCAGACATCTGCTGGAGAGCCTTTTCTGCTCCACAAAAGGAGACCCCTCTGAGTCCGTACTCAAGGCGAAGATCGGCCACAATGCTCTGCAGATCGCCCGCCGGGCCATAGTTTGAGCTGCCGTACTTTTTCATGAGATGCTTGTGGGCCAAAACGGCCAGTACAACCGTTCCGCGCGCAAGCTGGGCCGGGTCGCGCGTACCAAAGTCAGGATGGCATTGCAGCTGCTTGGCTCCCATATTCAATGCCCGGACCATATTGACACAAATTTCGTAGAACGACATTCCGGCCGAGACTTTGAATCCACACGATTCCTGGTGGTGACTTTCTGCACCAAAAACAGTCATTGCAGTCACCTGCAGATAGTCCACGGCATCCAACAGCGGAGAGCTTCGCAGCATCGAGAGGATCCGGTACACTGGCCACGAGTAGGCTGGGAGGAGATCCTGAGACTTGTCCAGGAATTCCACCATTGCTTGCACATCCTCGTACGAGAGTTCGGGATCAACATTCACAAGGTAAAAAATCTCCTCATTGTAGTCCATTTCAATTTCCTTTGGCGGACAGCAAACATTTCTCAACAGATCAAACGCCTCGCTATAAAGCAGTAAAGTCTCCTTCTTTTTGATTGCACCATTGCAGAGATAGCAGTTGTTGCTTGTCTCCACTTCGGGTTTACCGTGGACGAGAAAGTTTGAGAGTTCAGCGCCTGCTCCCACGCGGCCACACTGGCCGCAAAAAACTGGTAGCCACTCGTCGTAATTTTTTTCGCATCTCGTGCAGGTGCAAGCAAAAAAGAAGTTATTTTGCAACTGGAGTTGTCGACACTCGCGGGGAAGTGACACAGGACAGTAGCTGACAAAAAGTTCTTCGCCCGCAGCAATTGGCCGCAGAGCGCGCAAAGAAACGTCTCTTCCGTGCCAAACGAGTGTGCAGTTCGGGTCGCACGAGTGGTTGATCAGACTGAAAAATGGGTCAAACATCATTCCAACAGATTCCTCGTACCAGTTTTGAAGGACTGTAGAATTGACGTAGATGATGAAACACACTTTGATGATCCCGCGCAAGTCGCAGCCAAAATACTTCAAAAAGCCGGCGGAATATGCCTCTGTGATTTTGAAAAGGGTGATTTGAGAGTCATTATATGCTCCTTCGGGATTTTCCTTATATTTCAGGTACTCCTCGTGATGCGAAGTGAGCCCCCTACATTGCTGCAACAATCTCTCGTCTGCGCTCACCGCTATGATCAAGCGTAGAATAATTCGCTCGACCGAAGAGATCCTTAAACGCTCCTCGGGAGTGTAGCTAGCAATAAAGCCGCATTCGTGGTGGTGCAAACTGCGATCCGCCTCAAGACACTTGTTGCTGCAATACTGAACAAATCCGTCGCAGCCTTGGCACTCGCTTCGTTCATTGGTCAGCTGACCCATACAGAACGCACACAAATTGTCCTTGCTATCCTGACTGTCCTCGCTCTCGTTTGTCTCGGCCACCTCCAAAAGAGGCGTGAACCGCATGATCTCGGTCGCCGAATCAAACTCACGGCAACAAACAACCCCCCTTTGTGCGTTCCCGCACTCGCTCGGGTTGGTGATCTCGAGAAAGGGCGGCAGGTCTGGGAAGAAGGTGTTAATTGGTGTATCAGGAGTCTCTAAGACGCGCTTCAAAGCGTCTTTGACCCCCGCGCGGGGTCTTTTTGATGGAATAAGCGCAGAGCTTTGAGATTTTTCCACTAGGGACATGTTGTAAGGCACTGAGACAGAGAAAACACAGTCAAAATAATATCCCTTTTTCGGCGCGCATTTTATCCCTCTTTTTTGTTTTTACTGGTTTGCCCTTTTTTGATAAATAAATCTCTTTTTTTTTGAAACTTCTTCAAACACAATGCTAAGAAGTTGTAACTGTGATGCTTTTGAAAGATCAATGAAATGCCGTTTTGTAAATATGAACAGAAAATAATGCAAAGGTCGACAGCCGGCTCAGCACAAACAGAACCAGCAGAGTCTGAAAGATAACGCAAACATGCAGTTGGCAAGAACACGCGGAATGAATGATGGCACTTGGCAAGTAAGAATCACACTCGAGGGGCTCAGGAAGAAGAAGTAAAACAAGAATAAAAAAACATGCTCATAGTGGGTGGGGTGAGTAAAATGCAGACTCGGAGCTCGATCTGGAATGGTCGCTGATGCTCATTTCTGCACCCGAGGTAAACTTGATGAAGCCTCCCAGCTCGGCCAAAAGCCCGAAGAACTCGTTCAACCAACAACTGAGGCCCCACCAGACCTCAAAGAGTTTCACGTTCCCATTGATTGTCAGTTGTCTCAAAATGGCATCGGTGACCGAGGTGCAAACCAGCAAAAATGCCTTAGGATCCACGTCGGAGAACCGCGGTGGAAACTTGGAAAGTGACATGCTCCACAGCTGGATGATTGAGTCGCTCGCCTGCGAAAATGCTCTGGCTGCCGAGTCCGGGTCGTCTGACGCTAAAACGTCAATCGACCGCATTTTGTCGAAAATAAGAGGAATTTCGCTCTTGAGCAGGTATGCAATCTCGGCTCTTCTATCGCAACGAACTTCTCTGTCCACCAGTCGGTCAATATCCAGCGAATTCCAATCCTGCATCAGCCGGACACGAACTTCGGGCTCAATCATCTTGGGAACGGCTGCCGACGCCGACGAAATCACCCTCGACAGTCTCGAAACCATCCGCACAAAAGTATGTGCAGGCTTCAATTTCGCCTGGATCAAATGGTCTGGAAGCTTCATGCTGCGCAGATGGTCAATGAACCTCGAATTGATGTTGGCTACCTGGTTACGAACATGTTCCGGGACGTTTTGGAACATGATCTTCGACAGAAGCTTGACACACGACTTGTATAGCTCGCTGTCACATTGCAGAGTCCACGGAAGCAACTGCGGCGAACAAAAAATCTGTTCGGCTTTGCTTGACAGATTTAACTTGAAAAGGGCCATCTCCTCAAACAGACTCTTCACCTTCATGAAACGGACGTAATGAAACAGTTTGTGACAAAAACCAACATACAGCTCCTCGATCTGTTTCAAAACAGGCACATCTTCAGGCCCAAACAGATGAAAGTAATTTTCGATTGGCGGTGCCACGTAATCCAAACTTTTGTCCATGAAATGGGCAAAATACCGGTCTTCCAAGCTAATATCTCTGCTTGGATCAAAAAGAATTTCGGTATTGTGCATCAAAACGGGAGATCCAAGGTTTGGTGTCGGTGTGCACGAGTTCATGGCCTCGATATCGTCCGAGTCCCCGATCAGCTTAATTCCGCAGTAATGGTATCGACTGGACCCTCTGATTCCGAGTCTTCTCGTTTTGATGGAGGGGAACAAAACTTTGACAAGTTTACCAAACGAGGCGTTCACGATCGGCTGAACGCCTTGCTCTTGACAGATGCTCATGTACTTATTGAAGATCCTGTTTCTCGGACAAACAGCGTTGTCCTTTACATCGACAGATCTCATCAAAAACACCATGGCGAAAATCTGGTGCTGTCTCTTTTTCTGAGCTTCGGCAATCTTGCTGTCTCTCGAGTGTCTCGAATTAGACCCGATCATGCCTGCCAGATTGTTCTCGGCGGCCTTGACTGCCAGCGCCAGCTCCTCAATGGGTGTCATGAGCGCCTTTTGCGCCATTTCCACGAGCTGCTTGTCGCAAACGTCGCCGGGGGCCGCATGGTCGGGTTTGCGAGGCCGTTTTTTCGACTGCAATAGATCGGAGTTTGTCGCCTGCGACGACGGATACGAGTCAAACGACTGCGCAGAGCTCATGAGTGCGGTGGACGACGACGACGCCGCGGAGCCAGGGTACGACGAGAACGGGTACTTGCGCTTTAGCTGGTCCTCGAGCAGGCTTTTGCGGTCAAGCGAGGCGTTTCTCTGATGTTGGAGAGATGAGGGTTGAAATTGAGAGTATCCAATGCTTCCCAGACTCATAGGGGTGCCAGGACCGCCAAGAGGCGGATAGTGGTTCTGGTTCTGGACCGGCGGGTTCATGACGCCTGGGAAGGTGAACAGGGGCGGCGGAGCCTGGGCGGGCTCGCCGATGCTGGGAGTTCTGGTGTGCATGAGCGGCTGCTGCTGCTGGTCGTAAAAGGTTGGAAACCGGCCTGTGGAGCTGACCGAATTGATCGAGTTGATCGATCCGAGGCTCTCCTGCTTGACATGGCCCTTGAGGTACGGCTGTTCCATGGGCGATTGAAGCAGCACCTGGTTTTGTTGGTTTTGTTGAGGAAAATGCATTGGGTATGATTTTTGGTTCTGCTGGGTCTGCTGGCCCAGCGCGGGATGGTGGTGGATTTGGGGGCCCTCCATGGAACTGAGATTTTGGATTTTGTGAGATCGGATTTTTTTTTTCTTACTGCATTTAAGTTTGTGCGAAAGGCGGGAATGCAAAATGTGTCCGATTCAACCAGCGCTTGTGGGAAAACAAGAGCGAGTGAAGACGGTCTGTAACGGGGAAACGGTGAAACAGTGAAGAACGGTATGAGCGGGTGACAAACGGGTGGTTAAAGCTGCCAACGGGGCTATGCAATGGTGGGAGGGTACAGAAGATTGATGATGTAAGATGAGATTGGGGATGACGGCTGGGATGCAAGTTTCAAAGTGGCACACGCTTAATGCGACGTTTTACACCCGAAATCAGCCGCTTTTGGTGGGATTCGCCTGCTGTGAAGAGAAAAGGGGAAAGAAAGATGAAACAAAACCCCTTTAGATCAGCAAGTTTTTTGTTGCGAGGTTTTGAACAAGAAAAATTTGGCAGTGAGAATTTGCCACATTTGCCAGATCGGGTGGTGGCGAGTGGACACAACAACACTTTTCAGGGCGCAGGGCGCAATCTCAGCGTCCCGTTGTTTACCGATACGCAATTGTAGGCTATGAATATTGATAATGGCTATGTGTATGAATGTTACGGGCAGACAATGTCTGTCTATATGTACATAGTGGAGCCGAAACAAGACCGGAGATCAAGTTGGATGTGTTGAAAGCAGATGCCGAGATCCCGTCCGGATCTCCCTTCTGGATTTCCCGTCTGAAAACCCCGGTACATCTCAGCGGATCCGGTTAGTCAAACGCTGCCCATGTATAGACAGGGTAACCCAATGATCCGTGTTAAACTCCCCGATATCACACAATTTCTATCCCCACAATTTTGTCAGTTGTACTTCCTCCGCTTGTTGTCACCGCCACGCTCGTCGCGTGGCGCACCCTGTGGCGCAGGGAAATATTTGTAGAACTTTTCAGCGAGATCGGGAAACTTGTCAACGTTTTCAGGCTTCGAGAAAAATTGTTTGATAGAGTCCAGCGACCGAACGTCGTCTGGATGAGTAGCATCTACCATCACATCTCCTGTGTATCCAGTGCCCTCCAAAAACTGGCTCTCGCGTCCCTGTTCAATGCTGTTGGCCAGTTCAACAAGCTTGTCCGTCTCCTGTAGTCGCAGCTGACCGTCCTCCTCAACCTGGTTCAGTTCCCGTCTCACCAGCCGGACGATGTCCTCGTCCTGCAGATGAACATTGAACACCTCCTCGTCGTCTGGGAACAGAAATTCGTCAAGATCGACATCCTCTTGCACGCGCTGGAACGATTTTTGCGTGAAAGTGTCGCTCAGTAGGCTGCGGTCGTGGAACTCGCCCAGACCCACCGCCAATTGCTCCTCCTCGGTGCGGAACCTCATCAAACTCTCGTCGTTGTAAACGTTCTGGAATCTGCTTTGCAACTGCACAGCCGCGAACCCAGATTTGTAGAATCCGTAGCTGGTGTACGGATGTGAATGTTTATTCTGCATGGTAGCAGCAGCTCCCAAAACATACCGGATCAGCTCATTTTTCGACACAGACACGTCGCCCGTGTCCAGTTTTTGTCTGAGATTCTCCAGCATGGCGCGTTTCACCAGAGTCTTGAATATCCGCTTCAGACCAAAATCCATCGGATAGTAATTGTACTGTTTGTCAATGATGTTTGGAGAAAAGTAAACCAACCGAATATTGGTGAGTGTGTCTGTTGGGATGATGTGGGAATGCAGGTCGTCGAGCAACACCACCGCCGCGCCGCCGAGCTCCCGATCGACGTTCGTGATGTATTTGTAGATGATTTCCGAGGTGACGAGTCCCGTTTTGCTGTAGTACAAGTTTGGAGATTTAACGTCCTCAATCGACGAGTCGTTGCTGACGATCAACGGAGCAAAGAACCGGCTACCATCGGCGTTTGCAAACAGTCCAACCGTCACCTTGTTACCCGGATCGTCGCAAGAAAACCCGTTTGTTCTCGTGGCTTGGTCGTCGTTCCCCTTGAGAAATGTTGGTTTGACATTGAACGAGATTTCGTCGAGCTGGAAAATCTGAGACGGTTCGTAGCCAGCCACCAGTTTCCGTACCCGCTCCTGGTCACCGGTCACGGAGCGGACTTTCACCAAATCGACGTTACTGTAAAAAGCTCTGGCGAGATCTCTTTTCACGGAGTTTCTCTTTTTGAAATGGTGCAACCATCCATTGGATTTCGGTGGAACAGAGTCGCTGTTTTCCACCGAAATGTTATGGAAATGCCGGTACAAACTCGACCATTTTGCAATGAGTTCGCGCTCGGTGATTGGCTCGTTCTCGTTGCACGATTGCTCAAAGAGGATTTCAAGACACCGATTGATCTCCGGATACTTGAATTTCGGCCGAGTCTTGTAGAATTTGTTGTTGTTCAACGTCAAACTCTTGTAGTCCTCGCGAAGCTCTTTTTCACTTAAAACCCATCTGTTTAGAGTGGATTTTGTTATGGCAAACTGGCCCAATTTTTTGAAGTAGTTGACTGTGTACTGTTGACAGCGTTTTTCAGAGCTGTTATGCCAATCAAGAGTCTGAAGCTTTTGCTCGAGTGTGGCACGAGGAAGCTTTTTTTTTGGTAGCTGGGGCGAGTCCAGTGGCGGTGCGCCATGTTCAACGTGAGAATTATGAATACCGTGGGAACCGTTTGATTGTTGTTGTTGTTGCTGCTGCTGCTGTTGCTGCTGCTGCTCAAGGACCATGCGGTGGTAGTTCATCATTGGGAACTGGTCCTGGGCCTGGTCGGCCGCGGCGTGCGGATACTGCTGGGCAGTCTGCAGGTGATGGGCCTCCTTGTCCTGGTCAAGTCCCGGCTGGCTCGCAGGGTACAAAATTTGCTGGCCCTGGAAGCCAATCTGGTAGTTCTGCGGGTAGCTCTGCATGGGTCTGGAGCTGACCTCGGCGAGATCCTGCTTGACGAGCACGTTTGCCGCGTGTGCTGCCGCGTGCACAGCGGCCGCTGCCGCCTCTGCTGTCTGGTACTCCATGATCAATTCTGGAGTGCTGGAACAAGAGAAAGACAGGATAGATCCAGGCTTTTAGTATGCTGTCTCTTAGAATCGGGAAATTTGTGAAAACGGGAGCCGAAAAATTTTTAGCAAAAAATATTTCTCCAGGCGGTGCAGTGCAGCGAGTGCGTTCTGGAAAAAGATGAATAAGCAATGGTGGCAGGAGACCAGGCGATGTGAGTGGAAGGTTCGAAGGAGTATTACGCAATAACATCGGTTGGATCAGCGTGGATTACCAGTTTGTAGTGGTGGGTCCACGTTGCAACCGTCGTGGTGGGATGGCTAATCTTTTTGTTGCTCTGTCAGCAACAAGGAAATTCGCAGAATGGTAGATCATAGCTCGTAGCTCGTAGATGATTACCGCAGTTTAAAATTTTGCAAAGTGGATGAACCAGATATCAGCAATCGAGCCATCGAATATCCGCTGGTGGTGCTTATCTTATCACACAGCCCCTGCGGTTGATTAACCGAATTTCTTCGTTCATGTCCGCATTTTGAATAAGCAGATGGTAGCAGGAATAAATTATGCCAGAAAATAACAGTAACTATACGGCATGAGATTTCACTTGATATACAGAGTCAAACCAACTGTTGCTGTGATTCTAAGTAGTTTGTTCTTACACATTTCCGCTCTTCCAAAAGAGATGAACCGGCAGGAAGGTGACGGTAGCAGGATTTAAATAAGCATGTTATACAAATCAATACCAAGAAAACCAAATCAATGTAGGAAACAAACCCGCAGTGGTTACTTTACTATTTAGCCATTACGACGAATCTGCCTAGACAAGTTTATTGCATCCCGATTGGCTCGTTAAACAGATCATTGAAAAACTCCTCGAAACTGTCAAAGTTAGCGACGTCCGGCAGCTTGAAGTCTGTTTGGTCCACCGGGTCCTCGAGGTTTGTCGTTGGCGACGTTTGCACGGAAACGAGCGCCCCGGGAGAGTTGTGCAGGGAGTACATTGACGGCCGTCTTGACACTGGCTCTGTCTGTTGGAGGTCTTCGGAAGACAATTTTTGCTGCTGCTGGCTGATGCTTCCCCGATGGCTGCTGTGGTGTGTGGTGACAGTACTGAGCGTGGTGGCGGGGCTTGATTCTGCCCGCTCGGCCGGCTGCTCCATCTTGTCCGTTTCGCTCTCGCTCGCGAGCTCCACGAGCTGCTTGATGATCCGTGCAATTGTATCTGTAGCGTCGTTGGTTTTTTCTCCGATCTTGTTGAGGTGCCAGTAGCAGCGAGAAATCAGGCTCATTGTCATCCGCCGTTCTTCGTCCTTCATCACGGCGAGGTAATCAAACAGCGTGATGCACGCGTAAACCACCTCTTTGAGCTGGAACGCAGGCGATCCTTTCACGAGATCGTTTGAAAGCAACAGGAACTTGTCAAGCATCTCAAAAGAGTACTGACAGGCCGTGTTGTATGCGACCGCAACGACGGTCGCGCTCGGCCCCGCAGACCCCGCCGGCCCCGCCGAGCGCTGCCCCGTTGACTGCCCCGGCTGAGCCAGCCGCCGGGACAGCATGATGTGCGAGAAATTGAACGCAAACGTCAGCATCTGCGAAACATCCTTCGCTATAATCTTTGCCCACTTCGCTCGCCAGTTGTGCAACTCTCCAAAAACCAACAGATCCCCCGCCGCGTCCAGCGTGTAATCCAACGCTGTCGATCTCGACAATCCCTGCGACAAGATCACATACAGGTCGAGCTCGGCAACTTTGATCGCATCGCCAACCGTCGCCGTCGGGAACTTCAACGTCAAATTGTGCAAATCAAAATAATTCGTCGTGATCATAATCGGCCGGCCATACCCAACAGCGTTCTGGAAATGACACGAACACATCGAGTTGAAAATCCGTAGATGAAACATATCGTCGTCATCAAACACCCCGGCACCCACTCTATCCTGAACACCTCTCAGATCGATCGAGATCACCAGGTGTTTCAGTCCAATCGACGACAACAACCAGCTGTCAAACTCGCTCTGCCGCGGCTTGCGCGCAATGTTGTACAGCGAAATGTACAGAATCGCCTCGATGTCGTGGTCCGTCAACGGCTCCGTCACCAACGCAACACCGAGCAGTTTCGCCGTCAGCAAATAAAGCTGGTTCTGCTCCCGAACGTACTTGTAGTTCTCGTCAAAACACATCGCCAGAATCACGAAAACACACGCAATAAACGGATGCTCAATCACGTATTTGCGGTCAATCTCAGTGATCCCGCCGGGAATGATCCAAAAGTGCGAAATCTCAAGAAAACTGCGTGAAAGTTGCAGACAAAGCTGCTCGTTCTCAAAGTAAAACTTCAAAAACTCGTCACATGTCTTGCGGAACGGATCCTTGCGACTCACGCGGCGGAAAAGCTTGGAATCGATCTGTTTGATCACATTAAGCGGCGCCAAAGCGTCGTGGTTCGGCGTGATCGTCTCAGAACTCGTCACCGCAAAGTCAATTGAATGTGCCGTACCCAAAGAACTGCGAACTGTCGTCAACAGAGACGTCAGACGATCATCAAACGACTGCACAGCGCTCTCTAGCGACGCCAGACGCGCGTCCGTCATCCCGTTACCGACTCCAGAGCCAGAGCCGGCCACCGGAACGGCCCCAGACACTGCACCAGCTGCCTCACGAGCCTCTCCTGAGGCCCCGCCAGTTCCCTCCAACGAACACTCCAACCGCAACCGCACACAGCGCTTGCATCGCGACCCTCCGGCCTCGTAATCGCATTTCGTCTTGAGCTTGCGACAGTTATCACACGAAAAAACACGCCGTTTCTTCTTCTTCGGCACTGCAACACGCCGCTCCTCACCCTCAGACTCCTCCTCAGACACTGAAAACCCGCGCCGCCCGCCCGCAAGCAGCTCCGAAAGCAATGAGTCGTTCATCGTCTTCTTGGTCGAGATCGTGTATGTGCCAAAACTCTGTGCCCGACGCATTCCGCCTTCGCCATTACCACCACCATTTCCGTTTCCGCCATCCGTCTCCACAGCTTCCACAGCCGTCTCCCTCGGGATCTTAAAATCACCCATCGACAATGCCCCTCCAAAATATCCAGACGCTTCTTGCTGTACTGTAAGATCCGAAAAATCATCACCAAAAAAAAACCACAACCCAAAATAAAAAAAACAACAACTTTTTCGTCCTCTGGTGCCTGATAAGCTACACAACCCGAAGGCTCGATAAAATAAAGTATATTCCTCCTAAAATTCAGTGATTAGAGCAAAAACATTGCTCTAAAAAGTCCGTGATTCGTAATTGTCGTTTGTTCATAGTTCTTACACTAGAGACTGCCCAGTAGCCCTTACAATGCCATCCAGCAAAGTCCCATCGCAATAAGCATCCCGCCGATCGAGGCCCGGACTGCTCCTTGGCCGCCACTCTTGGCATCCAGAGCCTTCCGCTCCTCCTCCTCGACAAGCCGCGAGTTCACGCCAGGAGCACCAGCGGTAATGTCGCCAGCCTCGTCAACAAGCAACACCTCTGTGCTCTTGGAGTTGCCCGATCCACACTCGATCTTGCCGCCGCGAACAACGCTGCTAACTTCTTCCTTGATCCACTTGTTGCAATCAAAGTTAGCAGAAGTAGACTTGACAATAGCACTGCCCTTGACAACCTTCAGTTGCTTCAGACCGCTCTCTTCGATGCTACCTTGGAACTCGATCGCTCCGCCGATCGATTTCAGCGATGGGAAGAAGTTCACCTTGCTAATCAGGTCGTTGTCAATGATCATTAAACCACCGCCAACCTCCACCAGAGAAGGAAAGTCCATCTGCTTCACCTGCTTGTTGTTGATCACACTCAACGTGCTACCAGCAGACTTTAGCTTAGGAAGTTTGAGCTCGGTGAACCGGTTGTTGATGAACTGTGCAGAGTTCTCGACAATCTGCAAGCTGTTGAGGTTGAGACTGACAGTATCCTTGATGGTCATGGTGTTAACCCACGACAGACTTGGCAGAGACACCTGCAGGTTTCTCGAGTTGGCGGCAATCAGCAAATTTTCGGTGATCTCAGTCACTGAGGAATCGATGCGCTCGAGGAAACGGTTGTTATTAATGTTCAGAACCTTCAACGAGTCCACGTTGAACCCGGCAAAACCGGTCAACGAAGTGTCGGACATGATGACGGAGTTGATGTGTTTAATACCGCGGTCCAGGTTGACGGCGCTCAAAATAGGAAGAACGCGCCAGTCAATGGTGTCGATGCTCTCGAGCTTTGGGAACGAGATCGACGTGAGCGATGTCAGAGTGTCAAGATTAAACGTGCCCTCGATCGTCTCGAGCTCCACACCCTCGATCCGCAGCAGGCTCGACGCGTTCTGAACCTTGAGCGACCCCTTGATGTGCGAGATCGACCCCAGGTCCAGGGTGTCCGAGTCGTAGCCCTTGATGTAGATATTACCAGAGATGATTGAACAGTCAGACAGGTCTCTCATGTCTCCGGCAGCATTAATGTAGTAGTTTTGTCTGAAACACTTTGGCTCGATGTTGTTGGAGTCCTCAGTTGGTGTTGACTCTTCCTTCGTGGACGATGTTGTTGTTGTTGCTTGTTGCGTTTGGGAGCTTTGGTTCGACTCAGCTTTGACCGCTGGAGCGGCAGCAGCCGAACAGCAGCCGCTGAAGGCGCTCGCAAGAGCAACGCACGCGACTAAATTAAACTTCATTTCGTACTCTTGTTGGAAGGTGTCGGTTGGTTTTGTTGTAGTTAGCGATGAGATTGTGGGTGGCGTAAAAAAAAGGGGAGATCTGGGAGTTTAAAAAGGGCACAAAAAGGGGATTTAAAAAAGGGCAAAAAAAAAAGCGCCAAATCAAGCGCCCGCAAATGTGAACGCAACGTCATTGGCTAAAATCTAGCGCCGTCGCTCGCCGTCGCAGGCTGCTTCTTTTGGGTCGTACACTCTACATCTCAGAACCTCTCTACACCGCTCAACGGCTCACTGGAAAACTCTCATGACTGCCTCAAACGCAGCCAGCGCCGCCGCGTTGGCCGGGAAACTCCGCAGAATACTCGGCACAAAGCCCCTTGTGAACCCTCTGAGTCCACCGCGCTCGCGGTAAACGTACCGCACCGCATCGCTGTACTTGTGGAATTTCGGGTTGTTCACGTCGTCGATCATAATGACATTTTTCACCACGTCGGCCGGGTAAGCCGTGATCCAGAAACATGTCGCAGACAGTCCACCAGCCCAAAAGTTGATCGCGGCATTTCCCATCGCGGAGTGTTCCTTGAACCAATTCGTAATCAACTCGTAAGATCCCCACCAAACGATGAAGTTTGTACGGAATATCATCGTTGGTATCAGCCCTTTATAAAGCGTGCGAATTCCGTCGTGTCTCACCAATTTTAGAAGACAGTCGATCGGCCCGTTGTAGACGCGCGTCTTGGCGTCGTATTGGACCTGTAAACGAGCTTTGAGCTGCTCTATCGGCGCAGCAACAAAGGACACTGTCAACCCAGACCCAAGCCCGGCCACACAGTGGCCAAAAAGCGGCAGCTTCTTCTCGTCAGCATAGAAATTTTCCTTCACGAACCGACGGTAAACGGTCAACGAACCCAACATCACCGAGTCCATAAGCACCCACCCGACGAGGGGAGGCGTGAAGCCTTTGTACAGCCCACGAACACCCTCGTACCGCAGGGTCTTGATCGTGCAGTCCAAAGGTCCCTTGAATCGGCCTTCGGACGTCTGCAGTCTCACCTTGACGGAGTCAAACGGATGTCCAACGGCATTCTTCATCACTCCAGAGAAAACCCCGGCAACGAAGCCGGCGTATCTCGGTGGAACGGCTTTCTCCTCGGTGGTCATCGCCAATACCTGTCTGCTCGTTGTACACAAACGGTCCGTGGTGCTTTCTGAACGTTTTTTTTTCACGATTTTTCATCCTCGAGGAATTTGAGAATTCCCGCTTAGAAAAAATCCGGGGATTTTTCGGTCTACTCAGATCTGAATAAATTTGGGTCTTTATGCTAGTATCTTACAAAATCGTCTCACCAAGGGCACAACGGGCAATTGACAAGCCCGCATTCACCGTGTCAACAATGTGCATCTCGTGCGAGGCCAACGCCGGGTTCACCTCCACAATGTCCAGCCCTCCAAGAAGTCCCGTAGCTGCAACCTCCTCTACAATGAAAAGTCCCTCTCTCAGAGACAAGCCACCACGCACAGGAGTTCCTGTCGCAGCAACGTACATCGGATCGATGGCATCCACGTCATAACTCACGTGAACCGGCTGTTTTCCCGTAGGATTAATCGCCTCCAGAGCCATCCGAACCACTTCGGCAATCCCGTACTTATCCACATGGTACATCGAGTATGCGCTAATGCCCAATTCTCTCAAAAGTCTCTTTTCACCAGGATCAACATCTCTCAAACCAATGTACGAGATCTGGTTAGGCTTCACC
Organism: Ogataea corticis; assembly: GCA_030555865.1. NCBI lineage: Eukaryota > Fungi > Ascomycota > Pichiomycetes > Pichiales > Pichiaceae > Ogataea > Ogataea corticis. Next base: position 880,380 of record JANIVM010000002.1, on the reverse strand, counting down.
AAATGCCCCACGGCCTTAATCCAGTCGAAATGAGGCGGCCACGACTCTTGTTCAAGACCCATGGCGAAAGCCACGGGACAGCCGTGAAGGTTTCCGGATATCGTAGTGGTTGGAGTGTTAATATCGGCGTGAGCGTCGATCCACAAAATTCCTCCGTCGGGATGGGAGTTGATGAACGCCAGAATTGTAGCCATTCCAATTGAGTGGTCTCCTCCAACGGTGATTGGCAGGGTTTGGCGGGCATGTGCCTCTTTCACAGAGTCGTAGATCAGCTTGCAACTCTCGCTCACCATTTTAGGACGCAGACAGTTCTCGTAAACGTCGTTTGTGTCTTTTTTCAGCTCCACCAGATCCAAGTTCTCGAGCGGATCTTCCACGGTGTACTCCCATCCCTGTTCTTTGATATCTTTCAGTAATCCAAACTCGAGCAGATGTTCAGGGCCGTGCTCAACACCGCCTTTTCCTTGACCTCCACTGAATGGGGCCTTAATGACTGTGGCCTGTTTCTTGGGGTACAACTTAAACTCCACTTCACTCATGTTTTGTATAACCAAAAGGTTGTTACAATCCCGCAAAAACCATCGGGAACTCCACTCGTATTTATACCCATTCCCACAGCACACTCAATTTTTTTCACTGTGCTTTAAGCGCAACTGGTCCCGATAGCGTGCTTTTAAAAAAACCGTTTCTTATCAACTTTCGAGATCTCAAAAATTTGTTCCCGCAACGGAAAGAGTTAGCGAATATCTTACCTACGCACAAGAATATAGTTTACTGATGCTGCGAGATCTCAAAATTCAAGATTCTCTTTATCGTCGTCCCTCGTTCTCTTCGAGCGAACCTCTTCCTTCACCAGGTCGCCCACAAACTCGTTGAACAAGTCGACACTCGGTTTAAGCGAGGTTTTTTGCCAATCGACGTCGTTCTCCTCGAAAATCTGTTTCAAATTAGGAGCGTCCGTGAACGGATCAAAAACCTTGGCATCAGGGTTAAACGGAACACAAACGTTTCCTGTTCCCGGGTGGATACAGAATGGCGACTTAAGCAAGTGGTTCATCTGCCGCGACACCTCCACGTCGAGTCGCGGATACATTGTCTGAAAAATTCTCTCTCTCCTCCAGTCACTTAAGTCAAAAGACTTTGTCTTTTGCTGGTGGTAGAAAGTCTCAACGTCCAGCCATTTGTCTGAACTGCTGCTGTCGCGTCCCTTCCAGTGGTTTAGCAACGCCGAACTCAGTTTGTAATCGGGCACCGTCCGCGCAAGGTCCTCGCCTCTGTCCTGTAGACTCCACGGATCCTGTTCTTTGAGGATCATGTCGACAAACTGCTCTTTCAAGATCCGGTATGCTCTCTCGACGTGGGGATGGTACGGCCGTCTCAACATCATGGTCTTTTTCGACTTAACGTTCAACACGTCCAGATACTCCACGATGGACCGTCTTCTGTGCTCGTCCAGGATCCGCGCTCTGTAGTCGCTTATCCAGCAATGGACACCTCTCCTACCGGAAAAGACCCAGATAAGGTGGTTGAACCCAAAATCTTCTTTCAATGCTGTGTTGACGATCTGAACGGCCAGTGTGATGAATTTCCAGCATTTCTCACAGATAGCCGTTCCCGAACAACACGTTCTGATGTCGTCATAATCGGTCAGATCGATATCCAGAACAAACTCCTTCATTGTGGGCTTCATGGCCGCCTTGGATACAGTCTTTCTCAGCTTTGGCTGCACAGGATAAACTGCTCCGATCTCGAATCTCGTGGGCTGCGACTTGATCACGGTGGATTTGAACTCGCTCGCAGAACTGAACGAGTTGTAACGGTGGTACGCGCCCGAACGGTATTCGAATGCAAACTCTCTCATGGTGAAGTCTTTCTGGGGGATCTGCGCGTGGTTGAGCCAGAGGAAAATAGACCTGAACGGTAGATACTTCTCGTAGTAATGGGTCATGTCTTCTGCGGAAGGCTTATAGAGCTTTGATTCGGACTTGGCTGCCGTTTCTGGGGGCCGAGTCTGCTCGCGCTCGTGTGTCAGCACATCCTCGTCAAACAACGTGCTCAGTTTGTCCTCCTTGACAGTCAAATCTGTCGCGGCAATAATAGGCGAAGAAGTCTGCGGATTCACCTGCGACGACGGCTCTGGCGTTGTTTCGGCGGGACTGGTGCTTCCACGAGCGATCACGGACGGGTTCTCGGTCAAAGATGGCATTCGACAACTGTAATATAGAGACTTTGAAGAAAGTGAGTATTGTCTTGGATTTGTTTTACGCGTACGAAATTTTGATGAAACTTTCACGCGTTCGCGTTTTTTTTTTTTTGGTCTTAATCAAAAAGGAGCGTCTGTATAAAGTGTGGCCCACTAGGAATATATCTTGTACACGAAAAAGGTGGACGCCAGCAACCCAATGGCACCACATGCAACGGCAATCAACAAGTTCATCATCGACGCGTACACCAAGTAAATCAAAGGCGAAACAAAGTCGACAATCTTCATGTGGAAAATCAGGTAATACACAGTGTAGCCCATGAGATAGATGAAGATGGAACCGAAACCGGTGATGAACGACTTCCATTGCCAGTTGTAGTAGTCGCCGGAGTTCAATCTCAGATAGGTGGAGATGATGGAAATCTCCAGAACCACAACGTACAGCAGGAAAGCAGTGAACGACAGGAAACCGTACATGTAGTAGAACGAGAGCTTCTCAACCCACAGCGACTTGAACAGAAACAGCAGCTCAACAAAAATGATTCCAAATGGGAACAACCCGAAAAGCGGTAGCGAGTATCGCAGCTTGTTGTAGAATGGCTGTGGCGGGGTGAACCTGCTCTGTCCTCCGTATGACTCTGTCAAACGCTGTTTTTGTCCAATCAGCTTTGCCAAAAGATCCACGCGGCTTGAAATGAGTCCTCCAACCAAACTGATTGGAATTTGCACCAGAACGTACATCAGGATCAGCGCCATGATGGCTCCAAACGGCAGGGCCGCCGATGAGTCTTTGGCCCAGATGATGATATTCAGAACGAAAATAACAAGCAACACGACACCGGGAAGAACGCTTCCCGACAAAAATGAGACGGTGCTCCAGCTCGCAATTGGCTTAACGGTGAAGTACTTGTAAAATTGGACGCCTGCGAAACCGGAAAAGAAGCCGGCAACAATGAACAAACCAATACTGGTTGACCAGATCGTCTTGTTTGGACCTGAGGTTCCTGAGGTGCACAAAACAGACACTCCAATCATCGTGAAGAAAAGCTGCGTACCCGAGCCTCCTAGGACACTCAACAAAACCGGGAAAGTTGGCTGAATAAACACCTCTCTCGAGATTTTCTTCCAGCTGGTTCTTTTGTCGTCTGCCAAAGAAGAGCCAACCAAATTGTCCAGCTCCTTGGAAAGAATGTCCTTCTTTGAGTACTTGAAGTTAAGGTTGGACGTTCTGAGGAAGATGATACAAACCACGAGCGACAGCAGCGAGGCCACAACGAGCGAGTTCACGATCGAAAACCAGTGCATCTTGCTGTCGTCGGGAGTTCCTCCTGGAGTGAGATACTGCTTCCATCTGTTGTCGTAGTTAACATCAACTTCTTCTCTCCAGTAAACCGAGTACGTGAATGGGATCAGCATCTCCTTGGCGTTCACGTCAAGTCCGTAATTGTGGAAGTTTTTGGATGCCCCTGGACAGTGTTCGTCGCTGACAGACTTTGGATACACCTCAAAGCCGACAATGGTCTTTTTCGTAGGATCTCCGTTCTCCTTATGCCATCTGATCACCATCATGATGTGGTTATGCAGGTAGCTGATTCCGTTATCTTCGAATCCGAGTGGGAAACCGGCCACGTAGTACTTGGCGTGGTCCTCTTTGGCTGTTTTAGGCTTGATGAACGTCGTTGCGCCCGGAAGACCGTCAATGATCCACTCCACCATGTAATGCTGTTTGATGAGCTGGTCGGCTCTCTTGATGGCTTTTGGGTTAGTGAGTTTTCGGTCACACAGACGCATGCACGGCTCGTCCTTTTCAAATGTAAGGTGGTAGTCGGACTGCCATATTCTGTCGCCATTCAACACCTCTTTGAGGGAGAAGTGCACCGGCCGACTTTTCTCTGTAGGAGGACAGATGAAGGGAAGATCGTAGTACGAGTAGGGTAACTGTGTATTTTCGGACTCGACCGTATTGACCAGAAGCTCCACTCTCTCGCCAGTGTTGTAGAATTTCTTGTCCCACGGCAACTTCCATTGCGGCTTCTCCAGTTTAAAGCTCAACGCCTCCGCCGCGCACGCCGTCAGCAGAAGCGTTTCCAGCACGGCCCAGCGCATCTCAGAGCGGTAGACAAGGGGAATAACTTCAAAAATGAGAGTAATGTAGCTGGATACAGACTACAGCAGAACAGTTGACAAAAAAAAAAGGGGAAGAATCAACAAAAACAACGTAAGTCAATTCAGAGAGCTAAAATAAACATGAGAGGAAAAACGCTCGTGGAATTTAAAGAACATCCTTACACCACAAAAGCATGTGAGAACAAGACAAATTATAATCTGAACATAAAACAAGGAAACCCTCTTCGGCTTACCTCTTTTGCCCCTCCACACATGTTTTCGCAAGGAGATCAGCTTCTGGACCAGCTCCGACAATATGACCAGCGCAAACACCAGCTCCGATCGCAAGGTTCAGACACACAGCTAAACCAGCGCCGCGCATCGAGCTCCTTCACGTCCACCTATCTGTCCACTAGCAACCATCGACGCTCCTATGACGAGGGCACGTTGCTTGTTGTCGGTGAGGACGGCACTGTGCGGAATTCCGATGAAGTTGTGCACGTTGGCGGCAGTTTAGAGGTGCTGGATCGGCAAAATTTGGTGGAAGACCCAATGACAGACCAGCTCGCCACCCATTTGCCGCTCCGACACGCCTATACGTCGCTAAAAATCCGCGATGACCGGCCGCGATATGTGCCGCCAATCAACTTTGCCACGGTGGAGTCGAATTTGTACCGCTCTGGACACCCACAGCCTTCAAACTACGAGTTTTTGGATACGCTCGATCTCAAGACGATCATCTATCTCGGTGACAAGACAGACAATTACGATTACTACAAGTGGATTGCAAGCCACGGTGGAACGATTGGGTTCCGGTTCTTCAAAATGAAACCACCGTCTTCGTTTGGGACGTCGCACCAGTTCAATGACGAAGTGGCTCTCAACACAATTCTTAATCTGTTGCTGAACAAAGACAATTACCCAATTTTGATCCATTCCAACAAGGGAAAGCACCGTGTCGGTGTTTTGGTGGGCCTTGTACGCAAGTTTCTGCAAGGATGGAGTTTGAGCGGAGCGTTTGACGAATACGCTAAGTTTGCTCGCGAGAAGGGAGAGGGAGACCTGGAGTTTATCGAGATGTTCAAGCCCGTGCTTAAGATTGACTTGGAAAAGAAGCCGGAGTTTGTTAGACTCGGACAGGAAGAAGCGGAAGATGATCAGTAATAAGGGTTGGGAAAATTGCGTTTTGGAATTATAAACATGAATGCAAATGCTGGGAAAGAAGATCAATGGGTAATTTACAAAACAGAGACGTCAGCTGACTATTTCTTCTGTTGCATTTCAGGCTCTGATGTCTTCTGCTCTTTGCAGAGCGTGTCGGGCGAATCTCTGGAGTCATACACCTGAGGCTGTTGCGAGACGCCGTTTCTCAGTGGAACGACATGTTCCTCGCCGCTGTTGCGTGCGCCAAAGTCGCCCATGTCGAAGAAGTTTCTTCTCACCTCGACATAGTCGTACGCAAACTCGCCAATCTGGTCTTCGTCCATACCGTTCTCCTCCCCGACCTCGCTTGCTCTCAGCTGCAAGTATGGAATCCGGTTGGTGATGAAGCAGAGAATGGAAGTCACGACAACGCAGTATCCCATCACGGCAAACGTGTATGCGATCTGCTTGTACATTTGTTTCCAGTTCTGGTCGTACCATCCGCCTGGGTGGTCGGTGTATCCGTCGTATCCCAGCACCTCGGACGATGCAAAGAACGCGTTTCCGACAATCAGACCGAGAACACCGGCAATTCCGTGCTCTGCCATGACATCCAAGCTGTCGTCCACCTTGAGCCAGACCTTGACCTTCGTGGAGTAGTTACAAACAACACCGGTCACCACGCCAAGCACCACAGAAGCCCAGAGAGGAATGCATCCCGATGATGGAGTGGCTGCAACAAGTCCAGAAATGATACCAGAGCAGAGCGACACAGTGGAGAAGTGGTGGTTGATTCTGAAATCCAGAAGACACCAAGTAATCCCACCGAAGGCAGCACACAAATTGGAGTTCATGATTGCATAGATGGACTTGTATGAGGGAACAACACAGGTCAGACCGTTGAAACCGAGCCATCCAAACCACAGCATCGAGGTACCTATGGTGATGAGCGAAACGTTATGTGGTCTGAAGTTGACCATGAGATGTTGACGTCTTTCTCCGAGGAAATAGGAGATGACGAAACCACCGAATCCCGACAAGATCTCGACAGGACCGCCTCCGGCGTAGTCGAGAACTCCCCACCTGTAGGCCCATCCGTCAGCGGCCCAGACCCAATAAGCAACAGGACAGTAAACCAGAGTGAGCCAGAAAAACGAGAAGACCATTGCTGGGAAGACTCGGCCCCTTTCGCATATAGCACCCATCAGAATACACACTGTGATGGTGGCGAACATTCCTTGGAAATTGGCAAAAGCCATCTCCGGATATCCCCCGATATCTGTTATGAGCGAGGTGTAGGTTCCTAGGTTTTGGTAGCCAAAGTTGTGGAGGTTTCCGATGAATTTGTTGCTGGCTGTCGAGGAGAATGCTAGTGAGTAGCCCCAGAAGTACCATTGAAATTGGCAAATGCAGATCGAGGCAAACGTGATGAAAATCATGTGGAGTGCCGACTTTCTTCTGGCGAGCCCCGAGTACAGGTATGCCAGGCCAAAACACATGATGAGCACCAGACATGTTCCGGTGACGAGCGTTATGATTGTAGCCCCGTCATACTTGACGCTGTCCGTCCAGACAGCCCGTTTTTGAAGAGAATCCATTTCCGATGTGTATGGTGTATGTGGACACCAAAAAGCGGGGAGAAAAAGATAAACAGTTCACTGTTTTCGAAGAAGTCAATACGACAGAACAGCAACTGGAGAGGTAGAAAAAAAAAACTGGGTTGACACTTTAAATATAACGCACAAATTTTTAGGATCTGCCGCTAACAATAGGGCCTGGACAATAGCCGAAATATGCTCGTTCCTGAACAATGCTAAGAAATCTATACAATCTCCGATGCCTATTTAACACAATACGGTGCTTTGGCCGAAGTTAACGGCATCGAATTGTTCATGGGGAGGCCGAAAGAATAGCGCACGGCTGACGGTTTGGTGGTTAGTGTAGCGGGCCTGGAGTCACCTGCGCGTGGCACGGCGACGCAGCTGTTGTTGCCATCTTCGTGCGCAGGATCCACAGGATCCTGGCCAGCGATTTGCAGGGCTGGACAGGGGGCGAGCGGAAAAGAAACGAGATTATGTACCGTGGGCAAAATGCCTCTAGTCAGGCCGACCCTCTTCCGCTCGGAATGAATCATCTTGAGCGGCGAGTCTGCGCTGCCGTGTCTCCCCGGCCGAGCCGGCAAGGGAAGGGGTAAAGGAAAGATCGGTTATTTTTCGCTAGACATCCTTGCACCAGCGACGCGTCGGACGAAATCCAACAAAAAAAACTTCATTGAGCTTCGCACGACGCTGCCAGCCAACCAGAACCCGCGCGCCGGCTGGCCGAGGCATGTGACGGCAGTGGCGCGGAGTACCGTGACTTCTGTAGGGTGCGCGGTGGCGTACCACGGGGGTCCACTGGGGTCCACGGGGAATTGCATCGCGCTCCTGCGGTGGCGAGCGATTTTCTTTTTTCTTCTATATAAGTTATCAACATGGCCTGGTCCTCTTGTTGTTTTTTAACCAATTGTACTGAAAACAACGAACAAGCATACCAAAATGTCCCCACCAGCTTTCTCTGATATCGCCAAGCCAACCAATGATGTGTTGGGTAGAGACTTCTACCACTTCACCCCTGTTGCTCTCGACTTGAAGACCGTTGCGCCAAACGGTGTCACCTTCTCCACTAAGGGCAAGGTTTCCGGAGGCAAGACCTCTGCTTCCCTCGAGGCCAAGTACGCTGACAAGTCCACTGGCTTGACACTGACTCAAGGCTGGAACACTGCCAACGCTCTGGACACCAAGATCGAACTCGCCGACGCTCTGTCGCCAGGTCTCAAGTCTGAGCTCGTCACCTCGGCCGTTCCAGGTGGCAACAGATCCGCCAAGTTGAACCTCTACTTCTCCCAGCAGTCCGTGAATGCCAGAGCTTTCGTTGACTTGCTCAAGGGCCCAATCTTCAACGGTGACATCACCGTCGGCCAGGACGGCTTCACCACCGGTGCCTCCCTTGCCTACGACGTCAAGTCCGCCACCTTGACTGGTTACTCCGCCGCTGTCGGTTACAAGGCTCCATCCTACGCTGTCTCGCTGGTTGCTGCTAACAACCTGTCCCTCTTCTCTGCCGGTTACTACCACAAGGTTTCTCCAGCTCTCGAGGTCGGAACTAAGGGTACTTTCGACTCCAAGTCCTCTTCTGGTGCTAACCCAGTCTCTGTGGAGGTTGCTACCAAGTACAACTTGGACAAGACCACCTCTGTCAAGGCCAAGATCGCCGACTCTGGTGTTCTCGGCCTCAGCTACACCCAGGACCTCAGACCAGGCGTCAAGCTCGGTCTGGGTGGTGCTTTCGACACTCTCAAGCTCGGCGAGTCTGCCCACAAGCTTGGTCTGTCCCTCTCTTTCTCTGCTTGAGTACGCCCAATTCTAGAAGGTTACTTTACCGTTCCTCTGTTTACAAATGAAAAAATATCAATTAAAAATAAAAAATTACCCCACGTGAAAGCGCGTCGATCGACGCGCGTCTCACGCAGTAGCCCGCGCTTATATTTTGACAGATTTTCCTTACTTTTTCGAGTGGTTGGTCGTGCTTGACCTAAATCTGGTGGCGAGAAAAAAATAACAAATCCAAAAAGAAAACTCACCGAATAGTAAATATGACGAGTGGAGGGTGAGATAGATCCGAGTCATCTACAGCATTTATAACTTACCCTTTTGCAGAGCACCACGTCCGCCCCCTGCGTCTCCTGTTTCTTGGAAAACTTCATTTGTCATGACATCACTTCCGCTGACCCCAAAGACACAGCCAAGACAGCCCTGGGCTGCAGCTTTGGCCAACAAGCCGTTTAATCACACCACCAACACCAACAACACGGGGTCGGGGCTGCATCGAAACGCCAAGCTCCCCTCGAAGCCCCAAAGTGCTGCACAGACTGGGTCCTCGTCATCTCCGCCATTAGCTGCTCAGAATGGTAGAAAGCCTAACCACGTCGCCATCAACAACTTCAACAGAGACCAGATCCAGGCCGCTCTGTCTGCGAATTTTAGGCAGTTAGAGGCTCAGCTGGGCCCAGAGGCTGCGTACAAGCCTTCTCCTGAGACGACAGGGGCTGGCTGGACAAATGCAGGGCAGCCTAGCGGGAAAAGTGCGGGTGGTGCAGGTGCAGGTGCAGGAGCCGGTGGCTATGGCCGGAAAAAAGGCGGACGTTTTGCTGGGGGGGTCGATGTTCTGAGCGAGTTGAACAAGAGTTTTGAGTGATGAAGAAAAAAGAGGGTTTCTAGATTTGAATAGCATGCATAGTTGTATAAAAATGGAGAACGTCTCTCGTGAAGTAGGGTAACGTTTTTTTTCACCTTTCGTGTCAAACTATAGCCAAAAAAAATCCGGGCGCGTTCTCGAGTTTGTCGGCGAAAACGGTCTAGAATAGAACGACCCGCGGTGCAGAGTGGCACTGAAAACCAGCTAATTTGGCCCAGAAGGGAAATGCAACAGGTGGCTGCAATGTCACGTTCACGACGCGAAAACTGTCTGGAACTGAAATGGATATTCCTGGAGGAGGAGATAGCAATTTCTGCAAGAGGACTATAACTATTCACGAAAGAGTACGATGAACGTGAAGAACAAAGGCGAGCTGCAGGAACTTTGAGACAAAAACCTCCAATAAATTGATTTCCGCTGCGTGTAGCCTGCGCCAGAAAATGCTCGAACGAGTAGCGAATTATTGGAGGCCATCTACATTTGACGAATCCGTGCTAAATTTTTGAAACTTAGTTCGTACAGAGATCGACGCCCCATACGGCCAAGACAAGAAAAAAAAACTTGAGTGCCCGTTTTGGAGGGTGCGCTGGATTTTAGACTGGTTTCAAGTTGACACAAAGTAAGTCAACATTCCTACTTTGAAATGCCCAAATTCTCTTCCTGGACGAGTGGTTGCACTGTTTCAGACGTCAGCTGCCCTTGTTGGGGGCCTCCCTCGCTAATGCGCGTTATCTCGACTATTGGAAGCCAATCATCACGCCAGGTCGGCTGTGCTGCGTTTCTGCCACTTCCAGTTCGGGCGCACGCATCGCGCATATTTTGCTGAGGATCTCGAAGCCTTCTTTTTTTGTACGACTGCAAGAGTCAACATACACTGCAGAAACTGTGGGAACATTGCCCTCCAACCACTAAAGCTATCCCTCATTGCAACTGTAAGGCGCACATATTAGTTGCGTGGAGCGATAGTGCCCATTTTGCCCTTGGAAACACTCAATGAGTCGTTTGTCGTATCGCGAGCTTCTACGCGTGTTCTTCCCTTTGTTTCACCAAGTTTCCGGATATCAAGGACCTCGCCCCTCGTTTCTTCACCCTTCTGCCGCCCGTAGTACCTCAACGGCTCTTGAGCAATTTGTGGGCTTGTGAAAACTATTGTTTCATTCCTCTGTGTTTTAGCCAGCTCTGCATATGTGACATAGACATTGACGCATCCAGTGGCAGATCTATACGCCTTTCCGTAAGCTCTTTCTTTTCTTGCAGCTTCCCATGCACAGATCCTGCAACTCTATGCTTTTTTTAGAACTCAAACACTTTTTTCTCCTCCTCGCACCAGCAGCTATCAATTTGTTTATGTTTATTGTTTCTTTTTTCAGTCAGTCTTGGAATAAAATCTTCTCGAGCTAAGAAAAGCGAAAAGCCTTGGTGAGAACAAAATGCGACCTCTTGTTCTTGTTTTCCCTCTATCTTCTTTTTAAGACTCTTGTTTCCACCCCAACAGGCAGCGTCCGTCGCAGGAACTACTCGGTCTTCCACGCTTATCCGCTTTCCGCCGGCTCGTGCCACTCAACACTGACTGTTTTCCCAACTTCTTTGTTTCTCGGCCCCTGCGATAGCAATCCAGCAGTTCCCTCGTCCAAAGCTTCTCAGTCTAGACATTTTTATAGAGGCTTTATAGATTACGACGAGGCTCTGGGTTCCTTCAAGCGCTGCTGCCTTTCATTCATTTGGTCGTTCGTTCTTTTCCACTTCAGCATCTCCACTCGATATTGCCCACTGGTGTCGCCAATACCTACAAGAGAAGATTTCTCATGCCCACAACATCACCTTCGAATTTCTCTGCTTGAACGCTTCCCGGACAGTTTTTAATTGCGCGCTTTTTATTCCGACATCCCCTCAGCTTCACCTTCTGCTTCCTTCATGCCCGCCACTTCACAGCTGTCTTCAACCCCTTCCCCCGTGGACGACACGGGGACAAAACCGTTCGAGCTCAAACCTCCAATGAGAAGGGGACACCGGCACAGACGCTCGGCCGCGATTTCGGGTGACTTTGACTTCCAAGGAATGGACATTTTTTTACCCCCTCCTCCGAACAACGGACCCATGTTGTCCAAATCTGTGCCCAATTCTCTGTGTGGGTCTCCTATCAAGAACTCGGCGTACATGTCCAGCGAATACGAAGTTTCTGGTAAACTTCCGCCGCTTCCCTCGAGTACGCCAGAGTTTCTGGTGACCGCAGAAGACGAAAAATTGTCCTCTTCGGCTCAGCTGCTCAGCTCGCCTTTCAAAAAGCCTCAGATCGACTTCTCCTCATCCAGTAGTCTGCACACCCCGACCACCTCTTCTAGCGAACGATTCCAGATCTCGTCGCCGGTGTCCACGTCCTCTGCTGCTACGAGGTATTTTATGACCGAAGACACCAAGTTTGAGAGAAACTCGACAGTTCCGAAGGCTGTTATAGATTTGGACGACATTTTCAGTCCTGCTTCGTTGAAACAGTCGCCGTCGACAGCCAGCATAGGCAAGAAGAGCACTCGAACGATGTCTGCTCCTGAACTGGAGAGTTTCCATCTGCCGAAACACTCGTTTCTCGGGTCTCCGAAGAAAGCCGATGTCGCTATAGTTGAGGAAATCACTGAAGAGGACATCGAAGATGACCACACCGACATCGCAGACGTGCTTTTGACAAAGACATCCACTCAAAATTCTGAGCTGTCATCAACAAACTCGGCATTACTCTCCAGTTCGACAAAAGGCGCCTCCTCCTTGGCTGGTATCTTGCTCAACGACAACTGCTCCAACAACTCATTGAATTCGCTCACATCCAACAACTCTTCCAATAACGGTCTCATTTCCGGAGGCATGATTTTGAACAAAAACCTGGCCACCATCAACACCACGAGCATTCCAAGCCTTCGAGGAAAGGTCAGATATCAGTCTTACTTTAACAGTCAACAGAAACTCAACACCCAATCGTCGCTCACCTCGCCTCCGATGGTGACTGTGCCAAGTTCGACGTCTGCCACTACAACAACTTCCTCCGCCATGACAGCTTCTCAGGATAACGGTACAAGGCTTTCCAGAAAACATGTGTTGCTGCACCCACCTTCGAGTTCACCATCTTCACCTTCGATTCTGAGGAATTCATCGAATTCACGTTCCCCGGTGAGAGGACTTCGGTCTCAAAAAAATCATCCGAAACAATCATACCAAAACCAACCTTCACAGCCAAGTTCAATCAAGAATCCATTCCAATTCGAGTCGATCGCATACGAAATTCCAAAGAATCTCCACAAGGAGAACGAATACGGCAAGTCGATGTCTTTGTCCGAGACGTCGACGAAATACGAAGTCTCCAACAGTCCTGCTTTCACGGGCGACTGTCTGCAAGTAAGATCGAACTCGTGTTCTCCGGTCCGTCACCAGCAGTCGCAGTCTGTTGCTCTTGAGACCAAGGACAAGCATCGCAGGTCCAGCTCGCTATTCAGCACGCTGTCGTTCAAGCTGCATCACAGGAGGAAATCCTCAGTGGTGTCGACGCAATCTGGTCTACACAGAAGCTCGATCATCGAGAAAACGACTGACGAACTTTTGGGACTCAACGGTGTTGCCTCTTCGAGATTGGACGCTAACGATACGACGCTGCTCTACGACGAGAAAACGCTGACTGAGGATCTTGTAGGCGAGCCTGGTCCAATGATTGAGGTTGAGTCCGACCGATCCAAAAGCGCACTGAGTCACATTGTGCTCAACTCTTCCAAACACGACTTGCTGAAGAGCTCTGGAGGACATTCCAAGAGCTACAGTACCAGCGAGATCTACCGGAGTCAGAACGAAATCAAAGTGGATTCGTCATTCAGGAAGCCAGCAAAGAGCAAGCTACTGAACTGGATGATGAGAGCAAAGAAATCAGTTGGCTAACGCCATACTGTATCCCACATTATTGCTATAGTCTCACGATTTTATCCACCCACAACGTTTCATGATTGACCTGTTAATTATACCTATTTACCACGACGGTGTTTTTCTTCCTTCATCGCCTGCTGTTTTATATGCGTACCGGCAAGACCACGTGATCTTCCCTTCTGGGTACTTCTGTTATTCCGATTGTCTGCTGCAAAGACGCATCTGCTATCTGAAACATATACCGCGGATGTCTTAATCAATGAAAGAGACCTATGGCTATGCGTACTCGTTCAAGTAATTTCGTATTTTTTCGTCGTTTTCCGTGTCTTCGTGCTCATCTTTGCTCAATCTGTACAACCCGATAATCCAACTGATCATGTTGACCAGTTTGTTGAATAATTTGGGCAGTTTGAATTTTGGATAGATCAAATTGAAGTTCAAGACGAGCTCATTGAGATATCCTGTAATTTCTAGCACAGTTTTAAACTTTTCCGTGTAGAGAAAAATCAATTTCTCCTTTCCCGGCCCGAGATCTTCGGCTGATGCTGTTTCGGAGGTGGTTTCTGTAGCTATTTGCTTGATCTGAGACCTGGAGAAGGTTGATTTCATGAGCGATGTCTCCAGCTCCACAAACTTGATTATGCGGTTGATCTTCACCAAACGGATGATGAGGTTCTTCAGGTTGATAAAGATGATGATGAGGTAGAAAGCAGACAGGTTCTTGATGACGTTCTCGAGAAACTTGAACCGTCTGCCAAGGTGGTAGCTCTTGAAAAAGTTTTGCAGCAAGAGAAAGTTATCAAAAAGTGAGATCAACGACTCCAAATTTCGCAAGACGGAGTTTTCAAAACTTGTGTACTTCTCGAGCCATGTGGTGGTGATTGAGTCCTTGAGTGCGACCTGGAGGTCTCGATGGCTGAAGCTCGCACTCCTGCTGGAGGGTTGACGGGGAGAATATAGGGTTGGTGAACTGGACCCACTGGACCCAACACGCATCTCTGCATGCTCGGACGCTTGTCTGCGGCGGCCCTTCACCAGATATCCCAGATATAGCAGCTTCGAGACGTCTGCGGTTCGCGTCGTGGACATAATTAGGGGATGCGACTTGTGCTGGCTTGTGCCGCTCTGTTCCAACACTGTCACCAAACGCCGCAGCTTGGGCGCGTACATTTCCGAAGGTGCGGACATGGTGGGATGGCAATAAATATTGGACAGGATAAGACACTAGCAAGGTGAGGTACTGTGCTACAATTATCTAGTCTAAATTCTTTTTGAAAAAAGACGTCAGCTTAAGTCACAGCTTACGTCATCTGCGGGGCGCGATACGGCAGAAAATTTTTCTGGCGTTCCACGCAAGAAAAACTATATAAAGGAGGCGAAATCCGCAATTTCAAAGTTCATGTTTTGTACGTTTGTTAAGTGCCTCTTCTTGAAATTGAACATAAAAGAATTTCCAAAAAACTCTTTTTGACCATAAAAGCGGTGAATTTGTGCCAGTGGAACAAGTAATTTGAGAGTTTTCTACTTTTTTGTTTTTTAAATCGTACTACCTAATTGCTTTGACTGGTTGAGCGATATACAACAAACACTTGACCAAAACACCATTTCATCATGAGCTCACCAGTGGAAGAATTCGAAACCATTTTAAAAGAGTTGGGAACTCTAAAAGCGCCAGGGGTTTCAGGCTCGAGAATCAAGAAGCTAAAAGATGTATTTCTCACAAATGTCAACGAGGAGTCCAAGTTGGTGTCCAAGCTGTATCAAGGCTGTAAGGCCACTCCTGCTACGCACAAGCTTGGCTCCCTGTATGTTGTTGACGCGATTGTTCGAGGTCTGATTGACCAGATCAACAAGTCGGAAAATCTAGAAATCAAGGAAGACTCGCCCGAAGGAACGCCAAACTCGGCCGTTTACAAGATCCAGTCGCTGATCGAGAACTTGATCGACGACGCCGTGCCCGTGTCAAACGATGACGTCAAGGAGAAGATCAGTAAACTCGTAGAGATTTGGGACAAGAGCGATACGTTCAGCAAGTCCATTATCTCTTCCATCAGAGAAAAGTACTTCCGTACTACGACCCCGCCGGGTACACCTCCAAAGAAACGGGTCAAGTTTGCCGTTGACGAGCCTGTCGCTGCGCCACCGCCAGCACCAACGCCAGCACCGGCACCAGCCTCTTCCTCCTCGTCTAAAGATCCAACGTCTGTTTTACAGGCTCTTGCCAATCTGGCTAAGAAGAGTCCATCACCCGTTGCTGGAAATGCCAGCATGACAAATACTGCGCCACCAAAGTCTGTGCCGCCACTGCCACAATCCGCGACCGCCACAGGTGGCGCAGCAAGTTCTGATCCAAACGCAATTTTCCAGTTGTTGCAGAGCATGAACAAAATTTCCGGCGCTGCTCCAAACTACCAGCAGCAGCAGCAATACGGCCTTGCGGCCCCAGCTCGCGAGCCGCTTCCGCCCCAGAGTCAGGTGAATCCGCACGGATCGCGGTACCGTGACCGGGAAAGAGACCAGAATCCGCTGGGAAGACGGCCGAGATCGCGGTCTCCAAGACGCAACCCGGACCCAAAACCTACTCACGTCGAGGGAGAAAGAAATGTTCCAGGGACGCCGCACTACAGAGAAAAGCATCCGTTCGTCGACGCTACAATTCCGGCCGGATACATCAAGGTTTACTCGAGAACGATTTTCATTGGAGGAGTTCCGCATTCGATGGACGAGCGCGCTCTGATGCAGCAATTGCGTCCGTACGCTGAAGTTCAAAGTGTCATTTTGAACAGCGAAAGAAAACACGCTTTCGTCAAAGTTTACTCGAGAGGCGAGGCCGAACAGGTGATCCAGGCGTTCTCTGTGGCTCACCATCCGTCGGGTTTGCGTGCCAGATGGGGTGTCGGTTTTGGACCAAGAGACTGCTGCGATTACCAGTCGGGAGTGAGCACGATTCCGATCTCGCGACTCACAGAGGCTGACAAAAAATGGATCACCACCGCCGAATGGGGTGGAACCAGTGGAATGCCGCTGCAATCGGGGCTGTTTGTGGAGGAACCAGACATTGAAGTGGGAATTGGTATTTCGTCAAAGTCGATCTCGAAGAAAATGCCTACTAATTCGACTCATAACGGTCCAAAATCGGACGGAATGCCAGTTGTCGGAGCGTACCAAAACTCGCCGCCAAACGGTTACGGCAACCAGATGCTCGCGAACCCGGGCAGCGTCCAGCTCGACTTTGGCAACTTCAATCAGCCGCAACAACCGCAACAGCCACCGGCAATGCCTGTTCAGGGCTTCCCTGGACAGCCTATGGACCAGAATGCGATGTTGGCTCAGATGATGGCGGCGATGCAACAGAACGTTCAGCCGGGTCAGCAGCCGGACATGGGTGCGATGTTCCAGAACCTGGCCAACATGATGAGGGGAAACCAGCAGTAGGGGGGTGTATAATCGGGAGTAATAGTATGTGATATGTCAAAAAAACAGTAGCTGGATCTGGTGTTGCGACACAATCTGTGTCGCGGTGTGAGGTGTGGTTTACGGGTGTCCGAAATTTTTCAATAAAAGAACACCTAAAAAGATCGAGGCTTGATCGAGCTCGGTGTTGTTCTCCTTCTCCCTCTCAGTGCGCAATGGGGAAAGGACCGACACTGCTGCGCTTTGACGCGTTCTCCAAGACTGTGGACGATGCGAAGATCAAAACCACGTCGGGAGGAATTCTGACTGTGGTTTGTGTGCTCACCACTCTGCTTCTTTTGGTGAACGAGTACCGGGACTACTCGCGTATTGTGACGCGGCCGGAACTCGTGGTGGACCGCGACAGACAGAACCAGCTGGAGATCAACCTGGACATCACTTTTCCCCAAATTCCATGTGACATTTTGACACTCGACTTGATGGACATCACCGGTGACGTTCAGATGGACCTGTTGTCATCGGGCTTCACGAGAGTTCGTTTGGACCCGCAAGGCCGCGAGGTTGGCCAGGAAGACATGGCGGTGAACAAGGCTGCTCTGTCGCTCGCGTCGGACGACCCCAACTACTGTGGCTCGTGTTACGGTGCGGTGGACCAGTCGAACAACGACCAATTGGCTGCGGACGAGCGTGTCTGCTGCAACACGTGCGAAGCGGTGAAGCAGGCGTACGCACGCGCTTCGTGGAAGTTTTACGACGGCAAAGACATTGAGCAGTGCGAGAAGGAAGGGTATGTTCAGAAGATAAACGAGCGACTGGACGAAGGATGTCGTGTCAAAGGAACAGCGCTGATCAACAGGATCGGAGGTAACCTGCACTTTGCACCAGGAACGTCAATGAGCTTCCACGATCATCACGTGCACGACCTGTCGCTGTATGACCAGCACAGCCAGAAGTTTAATTTTGACCACACGGTGAATCATTTTTCTTTCGGGCTGGACGATCACGCGGCGGCTGAGTACCGCACGACACATCCATTGGACGGTGTCTCGGGCAAGACGGGTAACAAGTACCAGGTGTACTCGTACTTTCTGAAGGTTGTGAACACGCGGTTCGAGTTCTTGAACGGTAAGGCCGTGGAATCGAACCAATTCAGCGTGACGCAGCACGACCGGCCGTTGCACGGCGGACGTGACGATGACCATCCGAACACGATCCACGCGCGCGGCGGGCTGCCGGGGCTGTTTTTCTACTTTGAAATCAGTCCGTTGAAGATCATTAATAGGGAGCAGTACAACAAGACGTGGAGTGCGTTTGTGCTGGGTGCTTGTTCGGCTGTTGCAGGAGTGCTGACGGTGTTCACGGTGTTGGATCGGGGGATCTGGGCCGCCAATAGGATGTTGAAGGAGAAGAAAGATACCTAGGCGGAGGCCAGGCCATATGAAATATGTTTTTCAACCAATTTAGGTGGATTTTCTGTAGAAACTGAAACTGTAGCTCCGCGTGGCGCCAACGGTTAACCGTCGCATCTTTGTCGTCTTTAGCAGCTGCGCAGAATGTCTTGTCGCTGCCACGCTCGGTGCGCTCACTTGGCAGCGTTTGGCTTCGCGAAGCTCGCGTGCACAGCCCGAAATTCATTTTTTTTTTTCCACTTTTCGTTCTTCCTCGAAATAAATTAATTAGCACGTACAGCGTTGTGGAGTAGCCGTTCGCCACTTGCCGACAATCCCGTGCGGAGACTCCATATAAACACACCAATCGCTTCGTCATATCGTCTCCAGTGTATTGCCGCTACCAAATAACCACCGGAAACACCCGCAACCAATGTCATACGGCCCGCCTCTGCGAAGTAACTCGTCGTTCTCGACGCTGGCAACGCCGTCGCGCACGCCGTCGGGCCCTCTGGGCGCGTCCGCGCTCATGATGAACAAGCAGGCGAGCCACGCCGACTCGCTTTACTACGTGTGCCTGAAGCTGCTGGCCAGGCTCACCAAGGTGCCGGGAATGTCCAAGTACCTGGCACTCGCGTACGAGCAGGCCGAGGAGAACGCAGAACAGCAGGCCATTGCGCTGAGCTCAAAGGGGCCGAGAACGTCCACTACAAACAGCGTTGGTTCTCAAGGTCCTACGGACCTGCTCGGCCAATGGGACAGCGCATTGTTCACGTTCGCCGCGGGAATCCTGCCCGCGCAGGTGAGCTACGACCCAGTTACACCCGTGTTGAAGCTGTTTCAACAGGGTGCGCCGCTGTGTCTGATTTTCAACTCGCTGAGTCCGGAAAACGCGCTCGACCTGGTCAGTTCCGACGATTTAAAGGTGTGCAAAATGAGCGTTTACAAGTTCCTCAGTGCTTGCAAACTGTTCCTCAACATCCGCGACGACGAGCTTTTCTCCATCACAAGCGTCTTCTCCGACGACACAAACAACCTGCTCAAGGTGATCCATGCGGTGAATCTCGTGCTCGATTTCGACGCGCGTTTCGACGCCACGTCGATCGACGATCGACTCGCCGTTTCCGACGCGCGGTCGAAAGTCGTTCGCGAGATTGTCGAGTCCGAACGCAAGTTTGTGCAGGACCTCGAGACCTTGTACCGGTACCGCGGCGAGCTGATCCGGGCCGAGCTCGTCTCGTCCGAGAACATCAACATGCTGTTTCCGAACCTGACGGAAATTGTCGATTTTCAGCGCCGGTTTTTGGTTGGATTGGAGTGCAATGCTGCTGTTCCGCATAAGTACCAGAGGATCGGGTCTGTGTTCCTCCATCCGGGAGCACAGGGCTTCCGCATCTACGAGCCGTGGTCGTTGTTCCAAAACTCGGCTATTGACTTCATCAATAAGGAGGCTGTGAGCTTACGTAACTCGTCCACGCTCATCGGAAGTCCCTACGAGCTACAGAGTTTCCTGATCAAACCAGTTCAAAGACTCTGCAAATACCCATTGTTGTTGCAGGAATTGCTCAAATACACCGACCCGTCGTGGCCGAACTACAACGAGCTGCACGCGGCTTTGCTCACTACCAAAGAGGTGGCCAACCGAATCAACGAGTCCCAGCGCAAGTCCGAAAATCTCCAGATCATGAAAGACTTGCAGGACCGTGTCGTGGACTGGAAAGGATACACGCCGAACAACGTGGGTGACTTGTTGTACTCGAACGCGGTCACCGTCAAAGATTTGCTCACCGACGGCCACGCTTCGGAGAAGGAAGTTCACTGTTTTCTGTTTGAAAAAGTCATCTTTTTCTTCAAAGAAGTGCAGCAGAAAAGCCGGCTGCTCACCAACCGCAAAAAGAGCGCAACCTCGCTCGCCAGCGCCGCAAACTCGTCCCAGCTCTCGCTCAACGGAATCGTCTACACCAACAAGATCTACAAGGCCACCGCGGCAGACACGTCTGCGCACTTTGGCGGTGTTCCCGGCCATTATCTCACGATCCGCTGGCGTGGTAGCAAAGATAGCGGTGGATGTGTGATCAAATTCCGTCTCGAAGAACAGCTCCACCAATGGGACACGGCGATAAAGAGGCTCGCAGAAGCCGACGGCTACCTCACGAGGTCCTCGTCGCCACACAACGACGAGTCAGCCACTCTCAACAGACTCTCAGGTCAAACACGCTCCTCGTCAACATCGTCCGACCACTCGTCGTACTTCCTGCCAAAGCTGCGCAACACAAGCTCCTCAACCCTCAGCAACAACTACCCGCCGCTGCCCACAGACAAGAAGCTGCGGTCGGTGTCGTCTCCCGCGGTCACCGTTGCCGGCGCCGACCGCACGAGCAACGGCGAGTCGCTGCTCACGTCCGGAATGCTCAATATGACCATCTCGCAGCCGCCGCCACGGCTGCGTCCGCGCGCACAGGAGCCCCGTGTTCACATAAAACTGGTCTATCGGTCTCTGGCTGTTCACTTGTCGGTGGACGCGTCGCGGCCGTACGCGGAGCTTGCAGAGAGTCTGATCAACAAGCTCAATTACTCGTTTGGCTCGTCAACGGACGGTAGCAAGCAATTCAGTGCGGATAACACGAGGTTCAGATACCGGGACGAGGACGGGGATTTCGTCAGGTTTCAGAGCGACGACGATTGGCTGATTGCAAAGACCATGTTGGAGGAGGTGGAGGACGAGGAGGAGAGAATATTGAATATCCAGGTGAGCTGAACCGCGCGCAGCGCGATCAAGTGCACGTGACTTGGTAACAATCTCCCTTTACCAGCCCAATCACATGTGTCCCTTCGACCGCTGCGCAATCATTCATACGTACACACCTACATACATTCCAGTCGACCTCTTGGACATCCATCTAACAGTATTATATCTACGACCAATATCATTGGCCGTTGAAAAAACTCTTCGAGGATAGAAAAAAAAATAACAGTGCGAAATGAAAAATTTAAGAATCGTGACTCTAAGTGAAGGACTTCACTAGCACTGCGCGCAAATCACAATGCTGGCACGGAGGAGCGGAGTTCGCACGGGAGCGAGCCTTGTGAGAAGGGCTGTGCTGTGCGGGGCCAACAGGGCGCAGGCTCATCTGCGACCGGGCCTGCGGCCTCGGCCTCAGTCTCAGTCTCAGTCTCTGGCAAGGTGCTCCCGCACCTTTGGCAGTGCCATACCCCGTCTTGTGGAAGTGCCCTTCAGCGAAATGGACGAGGAACTACAGGAACTCCTCACCGAAGAACGCGCGGTCGACACCGTGGACGTGTGCATTGTTGGCGGAGGCCCTGCGGGTCTGGCAACTGCGATCCGACTCAAACAGCTGGACGAGACCGGCGACCTGCGCGTGGTTGTGCTCGAAAAGGCGCCCGACATGGGCTCGCACATCGTCTCAGGGGCCATCCTGGAGCCGCGTGCGCTGCTCGAGCTGTTTCCGGACGAGACAGGCACCGGAAACAACGCGACCGGAATTCCCCTACCCTCAGATCTCGTGACGCTGGTGGAAGAAGAGCACATGAAGCTCCTATTGGGTGACAAAGCCATCCCGCTTCCTGAGCCGCCCCAGATGGTCAACAAGGGCAAGAACTACATTGCTTCTCTGTCCGAAGTGGTGAAGTATTTGAGTGAAAAAGCCGAGGCTGCTGGTGTAGAGGTGTATCCAAACACTTCAATCGCCGAGCTGGTTTTCGACTCGTGCGGCGCGGTCAAGGGAGTTGCTACCAAAGACATGGGAGTCACGAAAAACGGGACTCCGTCAGACAGTTTCGAGCGGGGAATGGAGTTCCATGCCCGGCTGACCGTTCTGGCCGAAGGATGTCACGGATCGCTATCAAAACAGGTTATTTCCAAGTACAATTTGAGAGAAGGCCGCAGTAAGCAGACCTATGGTCTCGGAATCAAGGAGGTTTGGGAGGTTGAGCCGGAGAAATTCAAAAAGGGATATGTGGCACACACTCTGGGCTATCCGCTGGACAAAGACACCTACGGTGGCGGGTTCCAGTACCATTTCGGAGACGGATTGGTGACGGTTGGTTTGGTTGTTGGTCTGGACTACAAAAACCCCTGGATCTCGCCGTACCAGGAGTTTCAGAAAATGAAGCAGCATCCGTTCTACCGGTCTGTGTTGGAGGGAGGCAAGTGCATCTCTTACGGCGCCCGTGCACTCAACGAGGGAGGATACCAGTCCGTTCCAAAACTGCATTTTCCCGGCGGAGTCCTCGTGGGAGCGTCGGCCGGATTCATGAATGTTCCGAAGATTAAAGGCTCGCACACGGCAATCAAGTCAGGAATGCTGGCCGCCGAGGCGATGTACACGGAAGTGGTGAGGCTGAAAGAGAGCCAGGAGGCGGAGATGGCCGAGGAGCAGGCGGAAGAAGAAGACGAAGACGAAATGATGGTTCTTCCCGAGTGGAAAGCCATCGATCTCGCGGCCTACCAGGCCAAATACGAGGACTCGTGGATCCGCGAGGAGCTCCACGAGGTGAGAAACGTCCGGCCGTCGTTCCACACGCGGCTCGGAATGTGGGGAGGAATGTGTTTTTCCGGGCTGATCACGTTGATCACACGCGGCCGCGAGCCGTTCACGCTCAAACACACCAAGACAGACGCAGAGCTGGTGGAAGACGCTAGCAAATTCACCAAGATCGAGTACCCAAAGCCGGACGGAGAGATTACGTTTGACATTCTCACAAGCGTCTCGCGCACGGGAACGTACCACCAGGAGGACGAGCGGTGCCATCTGCGTGTTCCAGAGCAAGATCTCGACAAGCACGCTGAAAAAGCGTGGGAAAAGTACCAGGGGATTGAGCAACGGTTCTGTCCGGCTGGGGTTTACGAGTATTTGCCGGACGAGGAGCAAAAACTGGGCGTCAAGTTCCAAATCAACTCGCAGAATTGCATCCATTGCAAGACTTGCGATATCAAAGTTCCTACGCAGGACATCGACTGGACGGTGCCAGAGGGAGGAGACGGTCCAAAGTATCAGATGACATAAAAGATTACGTAAGCGCTCTACTGCTTATAGAGGGCCCTGAAGAACTGATTAATATCTTATTTATAACTTTGCGGTGTAAGGATGCGTGGAAGGAACAAAACTCCCGCTGCCAGAATCGGTGACAAGGTGTTGCAAAACAGCATGCTACCAAACAGCTATTTTCTGTTTTTCCGCGCTCCAAGGACAGTTCTCCGGCCTGGATTCCTTCCGCAAACACCCTCAATTATCACTCTTCTCCTAGTATCTACTCCCCCTTCATACCAATATAGTCATGTTCACTACTTACAAATCAAGGTGCTATTTGCTCGGTGCTGCGCCAAAATAGTCATGCCCCTTCCCTTAGGTCCTTCCCAGCGCTTTGTCCCACGTTGGCTTCGTCTCCTTCACCCAGTGGCTCACCATATCCTTGGCATTACCCAAATTGTCCAAAGCGGGCCGCACGTCCAGGAAGAAAGTTGGCTCTCCGTCCTCGTCCTCGGGGCCTCCGTAGTAATCAATCACGTAGCGCACTTTTTCGCCGTTTCCGCGCAAAACAGTCCAGTCGTGGCGGTCAAAAGGCGGCTCGGTGCCGTACTTCTCCGGGAAAAGGGCCCCCAAAAACTGGTAGAACCTTGCCTTTGGGGTCAGGTCGTGAGGTCTCCCCGTGAACTTGAGCAGCCGCGGCTCCTCGTTCGTCTCCACGGTGTAAGGTTTCTCCCACTCCAAAATTTCGAACCAGGCTCCCTCGTTCAGGAAGTTGTGGATACTCACCATGCTCTCGACAGCGTCCTCAGGAACATCTCCTTTACCCTTTCTCAGCATCGCGTTGAACATCTGCTGTGGCGATGGGTACTCCCAAACACCCTCATCCTTCTTCTCGCCACGTGGGATGCTCGACAGCGTTCTCTCGGTGGGCAGGTCGATGGTCTGGCCCGGAGCCTTGTCGGTAGGCAGCGTGTAAGGCATGTTGTTGAGCGGATTTAGCTCTTCATCCGACACATTTCCGCCCTTCTTCACCACGGGACACGCGGTGAGGTTGAGTTTGCTGTGGTCGACGGGACACTTTGCTCCCTGTACAGGTTAGAAACGGGTCCGGCTGATTTCGCTTGATTCGGCAAGATACTTACGGTGTCGGGAATCGAAACAACGCTCTGCTGGATCGCTGTGTTGTCTGCCCAGAACCAACCCATGGTGTACTAAATTTGTTGAATCTAAGATGAATAGAGACGTTCGTAGGTAAGGGATAGGAGGTTGTTGCAACCCAATGAACTGTTTTGAATGTCTGATTATGTAAAAAAAAAAAAAAAAAAAAAATGCATCCCGTGTACGGGTGTAGGAAATCGAGACCATTAAGAAAAATTCATTAGAAGTACATGATATTAAAGAACAGCTGGTTTCTGTTGTTTCAATAGCACCACGATGAGCGAGGAGGAACTCATTGCAAGACACAAGAAGGAGTTGCGCGATTTGGTCGCGACTACGACCGGAATGAAAAAACAGGCGTCGAAAAGTACGAGAAAAGAGGTGATGAAGAAGATACAGCAGATGGAGCAGGAGCTAAAGCTCCGACAGGAGAAGGAGTTGAAGCAGTTGCAGGTAGGCGAAGGCGACGCCGAGGCGGACGTGGGTGCAGAGGATGAAGAATTGACCCCTGAGCAGCTCTTGGCGCAGTTAGAGCTGTCTGAGGGGAAGACGAGCTCGCCCTTGGCCCCTGCGTCCGCTTCGGTGGCTGCTTCCACGGCCCCTCCGGCAGCTGGACACAAGAAGCGCAATCGTCAAAAGGAGAAACTTGCCAAACGTGAAGCGGAGATCAAAAAAATGCAAGAAGAAGCACAATTGGAGGCCACAAAACAGCCCAACTTCAAAGAAATGGAGCTCTCAAACATTGCTCAGCTCTGCACAATAGCCAAGCTCGAGCAGTACAACATCCAGCCCGACGGACACTGTCTGTTTGCATCGATAGCGGACCAACTCAGCCAGCGACACGGAATCGACGCGTCGATCCAAGATCTCAGAACCAGGGCTGCAAACCATATCAGAAACGACCCAAAGACCTATTCGCCGTTCCTGTTTGACGAGGAGACTCTGGAGATGAAAGACATCGACGCGTACACGGAGGAGATCGAGAAAACTGCAAAGTGGGGTGGCGATCTCGAAATCATGGCCCTTTCAAAGGAGTTTGACTGTCCCATGAGCATCATGATGAGCGGAAGAGCCACGCACAGGATCAACGAAGAAGGGCAGCAGCCGGAATTGAAGTTGGTTTACTACCAGCATGCGTTCGGGCTCGGTGAACACTACAACTCGTTGCGTGATATCAATAATTAAGCTATGTACATGTGCTAATCTATTTTTTTGCTTTTGCGGCTGCAGCGTTGAACGTGAGCACATCTCCGTCCTCCACGACGTAGTTCTTACCGACACGAGACACTTTTCCCTTGCTTTTCAAGGATTTCTCGTCGAATGGCGGCTTCAAAGGCTCCAAATCGCTGTATTTGATCAGCTCCGCGTTGATAAAAGTGCGCTCGAAATCGGTGTGGATCACGCCGGCGGCGGCAGGACACAACTGTCCTTTACGAATGGTCCACTGCCGCGCTTCAATTGGTCCACAAGTATAGAAACTGATCAGTTGAAGCGAGTTTCTCATCTCCTGAATGATTCGAGGCAGTGCAGAGGTTTCTGGTGCAAAGGTTAAATCAGTTTTTTTCGGCTCGCTGGTAGCATTCAGTTCTGTCTCATGCAAAGCTGAAAACAGAATCACCTGCGAACCAGGAGCGTTTTCGTGGACCCAGTTCTGGATATCTTCTGTGAACTCGTTTTGCTGCCTGAGGTAATCTTCTTTGCTGACGTTGACGAGAAATACAGCCGGTTTCGCCGTCAAAAGCGAGTGACGGTTCAATGCCTCGATCTGGTCGTCTGTCCATTTCTGGCCGTCAATAATTCGTTTTCCCTCCATAATCATGTCGTAGGCTATGCTCAGAGTCTCGTGTTCCGACTCCATCTTGGAAATCTCGTGCTGCGGTCTGCTGCCTTTATTTTTCAGTTGTTTTACGAGTCTTTCGAGCGAGTTTTCAATAAACTCCATGTCTTTCAACAGGAGCTCGTCCTGTACAATGGTGAGATCTCTGACGGGATCCACGTCTCCCTCGATGTGTGTGATCTCATCGTCACGGAAACCTCTAACGACCTGGAAAATGCCGTCGACGGCTCTAATGTCTGCCAAAAATGCATTTCCCAGTCCCTTGTTATCTGAGGCTCCCTTGATGAGTCCGGCTATATCAAAAACCTTGAGAGCCGTTGGAATCTTTTTTTTCGAGCCATAAAGTTCTGCCAGGTGATTCAAACGGTCGGACGGCACAGAAATCATGGCCTCTTCGGCCTGGATCGTGGCAAACGGGTAGTTTGCCGGGTTTCCCAGGTTGCTTTTGGTGATTGCTTGGAAGAACGAGGACTTGCCAACATTGGCCAGTCCGACGATCCCGCTGGTTAGGTTGTTTCCCGGGCGGCCGAACAGCTTCCCGGGCTGTGTGGAGTACCTGCAGAGCGCCACAACTGGACTGAAACGAGTGGACTTGAACATAATTGGACCTTGGAGCTGTTTTGGTGGTTCGGTAGCTTTTTGAAATTTTTCAGCTGCAAATTTGCCCCACAAAAAGCGACGTGCGTCGGCGATTGATGCATGCGTCGAAATTAGGTCGAGAAAATTTGATCGACGCGCATTTTAGATCAGTGAATTGCAGATCGCGTCGGTTAGCGACGCGTCGTCGACGCCAGGCATGCTGATACGAGCCATCTCGCAAGCTGGAGCTGGAGCTGGAGCTGGAGCAGGCCTGCTGTACGATGGCATGGCTGTGAAAAGGTGGGCTCGTTCCAGCTGCGGACCCGATAACACCATCTGCAAGAAAGAGCCCAGATAACAAGCCGAAACAGCGGTATGCGTGTGCAACGAGTGCGGTCTGCAATGTAGCAGTCTCGTGATGCTTGTGAAATTGCACCCTCAGTGAGGCTGAGATCGGACTCGGCCGGTGTAATGAGGGTTCTGGGCCGCGGCGCCGCGGCGCCGCATGCGCACCACCAAGACAAAAAAAAAAGAACTCGCGACCGGAAACCGATAGGGAACGTGACGATGCAGCCAGACTTGATAACCTTATTTTTTCAAAAATGGGGAGGGGGGAGGCTTGGAGACTGGCTTGCTCGCACAGAATTGTCTCGTTTGGGCGAAAGTACGAGCACCAACTGCAGCGCGAGATAGCCGTCGGAATCGCACCACCCACATACCAGTTTCCCGGGTGCCCGCAAAAACGAGTGGTTGTTGTGGCTACTGTAGCTAGCACACAGACTAAAGTGCTGGGCGGGCATATCTGGGCGCAAGGTTCGCATGGTGGAGAAAACGTCTTCAAATTAGCACGAAAATTGTCCCACACAACGAGCGAAATCTAGGTTTGGCGAGCGTGTACGTGAAATTAGTCTCGCGCGATCGCCGCATTCGAGACAGGGGGGACCAGCGGGGTCGCAGAATGTTCACCCGGCAGCACGGAGTAAACCATGGGCTGCAGGTGAAGGAGGGGACAACAAGCTAACTTATCGGTGGAGGTAATATCAGAACTGCCGTATCTTGGAGAAGCTGTATCGATATGCTCGTGTGAAGAAACAGACTGGGTGTCAGCTGATTGCGCAGCAACTTGGCCTGGCCTATTGTATCGGACAGAAGTTTGGTGAGGCTGTGCGGCGCCGAGCTGCAGCTGAATAAACTATTTAGTGTCTTGCGGCTCGGCGGAGCGCATTGCCTTTTGCACAGCCGTTTCAATTCCGCTCGGAAGCAAGATTTTTGTCCCGAAAGGGCAATCTTCCTGATCTGGGTGAGTTGCAGATCCAGCAGCTCGTCGGCTCTGCGAGCTGGCGAGAGAGCGGACGAACACCGAACTGGTGCCGACCACCTGGCTGCCTCGCCTCGCTCGATGGCGGGATTACACTCCATTAATAGATGAGATGTTAGATAAATCGAACCAAGCTAAACAGAAAGCTCTAAAAAAGATGAAAGATGAAAGATGAAACGCTAGACGAGAAGAATATGATGCAAATAAACAATAAAAAGTCTGTAGAATTACCCCATCCGCCTCACTGAAGTCTTCTGCGCTTGAGTGGGGCCGAGTTTTCGGGCTCGAGTGCTGAGCAGGCCGTGGCTGGCAGACTAGCTGCCGACTGTCTGGCTGCAAATTGCACGGCGAGGGGCGGGATTTGGACGGGGGTGACTGTCTGTTGGGCGCAGGTGTACATGTAGGAGGGCACACAAGGGCCGGTGGCCACGGCGGGGCCTGTGGATCCCGAGATGGACGAGTTTGCCGAGGAAATCGGCGTGGTTCCCGGGGTTGGGATCGCGCATTGCGCCCTTGTATCGAGCGTGAGCGAGCGCAGCGCAGAGATGGACTGCGACCGCGCGTGGCGGTTGTGGTGGTTGACGGGCGAGGCCATTGGCGAGATCGGGAGGCTGGAATACAGCACAAATTCCTGCATTGGCGAGCTCGATTGCGTCTGGTAGCTGCCGTACAGCGTGCTGAGAGCGCGCTGTTTCTCGTTCAGACTCGTGGCCAGCGCGAGCAGGTTTGCCACGACGCGGGAGAACGGCGTGCCGTTGCGGTCGAGGTACTTGATCCGCAGCGAGGTGGGCATGTTCACGAGGTTTTGTAGGAGCGACCGCTGCAGGTCGTCGAATTTGTCGGCTGCTGCCGGGGCCGTCGCCGTTGCCGGTGCAGAGATGGCGGTGTTGGCCAGCATGATAGCGGCAGCAGCAATGCTGGACGGCGAGTAATGGAACCGGGTGGAGTTGTCAAACAGAGCGAGTTCGCAGAGCATGACAGACCCGCATTTTCTCTCGGATTGGTTAGGCTGTGCGGTGCTCATGAGGAGATCCAGAAAGCTGTCGGTGGACAGGACAGTGAGATCCCAGTCCAATGCGGTGAGAATGTCAAACTCGAGCTTGAGAAACTGT
The DNA here is from genome assembly GCA_030555865.1 of Ogataea corticis. Taxonomy (NCBI): domain Eukaryota; kingdom Fungi; phylum Ascomycota; class Pichiomycetes; order Pichiales; family Pichiaceae; genus Ogataea; species Ogataea corticis. The sequence goes on along the minus strand of JANIVM010000002.1, from coordinate 850,995 downwards.
TTCTTTGACTCTGGCGAATAGCCCGCGCGCTTGATCAAGGCATTGACAAGCTTTCCCTTGGGCTTGTTCTCGTTGTATTTGGAGGCAATCCACAGACAGCAGTAGCCAACCATCTTGTAGAGCGGGTCTTCGATTCTTCGCAAGGAGGAGAATCTGTCGATGAGCGAGACGGCAAGCGAAAAGGTGCCAAAAGACCAATGGAGCCTTTCGCAAACGTCAAAGATCGAGTTGAGCGTCGCTGGTCGCAGTCTGAGCAGGTCCGGCTGCAAAGGCAGACTGGCTGGTTTCAGGGTGACTTTTTCTTCCAAACGGAACAGATGGTCGTGGATCTCGTTTCTGTATTCGTTGATGATGGCCTGCTGAGTGCGTTTTTCCATGAAATCGACAAAGGCGGTGTGCTGGGGCTGTGGAGAGGACATGGTGTAGAGATGCGATGCTAATGCAATGGTGGTACAGATGCAGGGTGTTTAGTGGAGTGGGATGGTTATTGGGATGAGTTCATGAACGGTGGGGTGGAATGTCGAGAGGATGCGAGAAGGGTGATTGTTGTGTGTCTAAGACCTCTGGCGAAGCTTGTCAGGACAAAAATCTGGTATCCAGCACTATTTGGTTAAGCTGGGATATCAAAGATCTTTATATCTCACGCTGAACCGGAGATATGCACTACGGTATAAAGAAACCGAAATTTTTCAGTCAGATCCAGTTTCCAGTTTCTACGCAGGTGAATAAGATGTATTGTCAGAGCATTGCCCATGTGTGCTGGTGCGCTGTGCGGGCCAGCAGCGCACCAGATTTCTTTTTTCTCCCGTAACGGCAAGGTGAATTTGAAGGTGCTTAGCAGGCGGTTACGGGGGAGATGGTAGCAGGGACAACAATAGGTGGGCATTGTTGGTTTCCGGTGCGCGAAACCCAGCACCAGCGGGAACACCACGCCAGTTGGTTTTTTTTCCGCGGAATCTCCCGTGGAATTTTCCCTGGCCTGCTGAGACCAGCTGCCACTGGCTCGCCATTTGGCGGCAATGGCGAGCCAGCGAGGGTCCCGACATGCCTTTGGTCAGTTCTCAGGTGGTGACAGACGCCAAGAGCAACATTCACGCAAAGCGCTTCTTCCCAGCGGCTCTATCCCCTCTCCTGGGTAACACTTTAGCTGGCGATTTTCGTTTGCCAGGCGTTTCCGGTCGGTAACCAGGCTTCCAGGCTTCCAGATTTCCAGATTTCCGTAAACAGATATTATTTGTTTCCGGCCGCAAATGTGCTAGTTAGGCCCGGCAAGACCGCTCACCGCTCACCGCGCTGATTTGTTTTTGGTCTGCCACCGCGCCGGATCTGAGTTCACCCACCGGGTCCATCCCGGTCTAGCGCCACAGCAGGCCAGATGTTCACTACAGTCAACTCACTACTTCGCATTGGCTCTCTGGGGTTTCCGGGTTTTCTGCTCCCACCGTTCTAGATCCCTGAGGTCACCGTGCTTGCTGTTGTCTCCCCAGATTCCAACAATAACTCTACAACCGGGAACCGCGATCCTTCACATTCGATATTTCCGTTAAACTGACGTGACGGAAGAAAAAATTCTCGACAACCGGAAACCGGGTTCCCATTCCGGAACCTCTGCTCTCGCGAAGGCACGTTCCAAAATGGTGGTTACAAGACGGTTGGCGACATGACAATCGTCGATTTTCAGCACATCCCACTTGGCCTCTCTGCAGATTTCTGCCGCTGTTGGTGGCGGAAGTACAGTATGTACTACAGCGCAGGTAAGATTGAGCAATGCCGGATCCAGCTCAAGCCCATCGCATAGTGTATGTTAGCCCATACACCATCCGGGAGTGTCATGTATAAATAGTGCACAAGTGTGCTGGTAAAATTGGGGATGATGCAGTGATGTCCAGCAGGCTATTATGTATTCTGCACATCCCTATTGTTTGGTCCCCTACCAAGCAGAATCAACAGGATCTAAATACACCACACGATTTGAGCCTTGACCACCTCGATCTGTGCCAACACCGTACAACGTTAGCTGTGACCACACCAAGGTTCGCCTGGATTCACCTGGCTGCTCATGTCAGCAAGTGTGAGGCGGTAGGGTGCCAAGTTTCCGCAATTCCCAGTTTCCTCCTCGCTATCTGACCAGCGTCCTCCTGACAATAGCGGATTGCGAGTGCAGAAACCCAGTATTGACCAGTCTAAATAATAGCTTGCAATCCGTTATCAGTTTTACCTCGATTGGGAAATTTCACTGGACAGCTGAAAAAAAAAAACTTTCTCTGACTCGCGCAAGGCGATTCACTCAAATCGCCGAACCTGGGGTTGATCAAATATTAGACTTTACGAGCCAATCACGCAGAAGGGGCAGCGACAGGCAGCAGATTTCTTGATCCAGTCATATTCCAGATCCCAGATCCAGATCTGGCATGCAGCGAAGCCCGTGAAGCGGGCTGAAACATTTCGAGCGAGGCGACTGTCTGTATGCGCTGCCTGCCCCACCGGCGTTGCCTGCCGCTCTTTCCCTCCTTGCCTCAGGCCATGACTACACACACACACACACACCTCCTTGGTGCCTCATAGTTTCCCGTGACAACACGCAAGTGAACGGTGTATTATTTTTTTTTAACAATAAGTCGCAGTGGTCGTGCACGAACCACGAAACGGATCTGACCTCAGCTCCAGCTCACGATCCGAGGTAGTGGCCGCACTAGTGGGTGCTAACTAGCGAAATTTCAAGGGGCACAAGATCCAGTGAAACTGGCGGATCTACAGACAGACAAGTAAAAATAGACCAACGCAATGCGCTCGCTCTAATTAGCACGGAGTCCGCGAAACGCACCATTGCGTCAGCCAAGGTGTTCTCGCCATCTGCCGAGGCGGGAGCCACGCAAGTGATCTTGAGTTCCAGCACATTACAGACCAAGCACAATTCCCCGCCGAGTCTAGAGCAGCTGAGAAATTTCGCCGTGTTGCACCGCCAGGGTGATGTCTAAAAAAGTAAAATCTCAGAGTCTGCTTTGAGCCGTAATATGCGAAAGAATTCTGAATTGATCTACAGAGATGCGATCGATGGGATCGGACGAAACCTACACGGCTTCTATTATACATACGGCTCAGAAGTTTGCGTGGTGGACCCCACGGTTCGGGATTTTATTCGAACGGGACAGCGATCACACCACAGTGTTTCTGCTGCCTCCGCCGTTTCTATAGAAATCGATTTGCAGCAACTCCTGGAACGGGATCTCGCAAGAAAAAATTTCCAACATGGCGCAGTGGCACAAACGGTTCTGTGTAAGCTTCACTTTCTCATTGGTCTCTACTGGTGCATTGCCTCTGTCGCTCAGGTGACAGAGAGGCGGTGCCGAGGCAGCATGTGGTCTTTTTTACACTTGTCTACATATGTATCCCCACCAAAGTGGTGTAGTGCGGTCTCTTTGTAATGCGATCCCGCTCTGCAGTTAGGTACTCGGACATCCCCCTGCTACACTAGACCCCTTTTCCGGTTTCCAGCAATCGTGAGAAACCAAAATTTTTCAAAACCTCAACCACAATTTTTTTTTCGCAGGTTTTGAAAAAAAAGTTGTCCCAGATTCATGATACACAAAATACGACACAACGCTGCCCCAAAATGAGTGGAAATGGCTCTCCTCTAGCTAAAAAGCGTAAGACGAACCGCGACTACAAAGGCTATACGGGATACAGGCTATCGCAGGGTGAATCCATCGACGTTGTCGACATTGGTGGAATCAAAAAGGCCGATTTCCAAAAAAAATATGTCTTGAGCCGAAAACCATGCTTGATTCGCGGTGTGGTTCCGCATCTCGATCTGCAGCAGTTCAGACTGCAGAACATCGCCCAGACACTCGAATTCGGCGAGCCGTTACTTGTGGAGCGCAAAGTGGCTGGCGGGTTCGGATCTGGAGAAGAGCGTCTGAAACTAACACTCGACGAGCTGGTGGGGAAGATTCAAAACGGAGTAGACTCGCTTTATTTGACCACACAATACGAGGAAGACGACCCAGATTGTGAAGCATTGCCCGAGGAAGATTGGGACTCCGAGTCTGATGTGAACTCAGAGGTGGTCTCTCCGCTTTCTGATGAAGACAACTTTGAATTTCAGGAAGGACATGACGATTATGTCGAGAGCGAAGCCGAGGGTTCCGAGGACGCCGAGGACGCCGAGGACGCCGAAGAAGACTCAGAATACATTTTGGTGAAAGAAGACACATCTTTGCTCCAGGAAACAGACAAAATGCACCCCGATGAGGCAAAACAGCGAGTCAGAGAGCTGCTACAAAAGCCGCTGACAAACCTGCACAAATCATGGACCTGGGATCTTATCAGACCAGAGCTTTTGGACATTCTCATACCACAGCAAATCAACTTGTGGATGGGTCGTTCGCCGGCTGAAAACACCGAGTTTGAGATCTGCGACTCACAGGAGAACCTCGGGCTTGGGAGAAAAATCCCCACAAGAAACTCAACCTCCTCGGGACTGCATCATGACCATGCAGACAACCTGTACGTGCCGGTGTCGGGCCGGAAACGTTTCACGCTTTTCTCGCCGGAGCAGGTTTATAGCCTGTACACGAACGGAACCGTGAACAAGCTATTCAACTCTGGTGTGATTGACTACGTTCGCGACGAAAACGCTCCAGATTGGAAACACGTTCAGAGCGACGGGTCGTTGGCCGAAGAGGAAGAGGAATCAGAACCAAAGGGTGACTTGCGACTCGAGCCTCCGTCGTTCTCAAAAATTCCCCCAGCTCTTTTGCATTTCGATGAGGTGGAAGATCCGGGCATGAAAAAGAAAATGCAGAATCTAATAACCACCAAATTCGATAAACTCGAGAAAGCTCCCAAGATGGAGGTGTTTCTCGAGCCGGGGGACATGCTGTACCTGCCGGCAGGATGGTTCCACGAGGTGACGTCATTTGGAGACGAGGCCGACCAGAATGCGCATGTGGCCTTGAACTACTGGTTCTTCCCTCCAGATGGAACGTCGCTGAGCCAGCCGTACGTCAGTAGCCATTGGCCGTCCGACTTCCGGTACACAAAAGCGGCTGTGGATCACTTCAAACACCACAGTTGGAAATCGTAAAAATATTATGTCTTGTGCATAGCGCTATGCATGGAAACAATAGTTTCCCAAATTTATATTTTGCGGGGTACGCGAGCCCGATATGAGGCAGATGGATTAGATAAGGGAGAGTACTTATTTATCGCGATTGTAAAGTAAGTGCACGTGATTTATCCTTTTTGTCACGTGACCTGTGGTAGGGCTAGCAGCCCTGTTGTGTGTGTGTTTGGATGGTACACTACCGACTCTTTTTTTCCCTGCCCGGGTTAGGTTATGCGCACGACCTCTCACAGCCCCACAATATTGCGATTACCGATAAAGCGTGCTTGATTATGTTGGAAAGGCACCGCGGAGCTGAAAGGCGGGCACGGAGAGGCGAGGGAAAGCGCAGTAGAAGGGCCTAGACAGGCTAGGGCCTCTTTGGAGAGTCTGTGATCATTCCTTCAATATCTCAAAGCCTAGCACAGACGGTTGGGAATTCCTAGAGAACTGATTGGCTCTCGGTTCTTATCTATAGATATCGCGTAGTAGGGGCACCCTGTGAAAAGAGAACCCAATTTCCTGGGAGTGTGGCACGGTTTCCCGGGGAATAGCAAACCGCGCGAGCTGCCCACACAGATCCGACTGGTTCTGCACTGTATGGACTGTTTGAGCAGCCACACCGATTTTGAGAAGCAATGCCCTATCTTGGCACCTGTTGTAGTGAAAAGCGTGCGCGCGAAGTGTGATCTACAGGTTGATCCGTGCGGGTTTGAAGTTTAGTGATCTACAACGGCGAAGATTAGGCCAACCAGAGACGGTAGGCTCGGATTCGAGGTCAAATTCGTGCGTATGTGTAGTAATTGCCCCATTAATCAGTCTTTTTCTCGTTCAGACCTGCTCACTATGGAAATAATTTTCGCAGCGGAGTGAAAAATTGAGAAAATGATGTTTTGAAAAATTTTCGCTTTTTGAGCCTTGTTTAGATTTTTCACTTTTCCTAGCATACCTTCTGATAATCGAACTACAATACCAAAGGTGCAACAGAGTTGAATCTACTCGAACCAAAGCTTTATTTCGATATTGCAAACACTCAAACGAGAAAAAAGTGTAAGTGCGTTGCCGAAGCATGGGAATTTCCAATATACTAATCCCAGTCAGTCGCTACAGTGTGCTAGCTAGCTCTTTTTTGCCTCTTTGTGTCTGCTACCGTTGATCATCGTTTTGTTCAAATTCAGACAAGTGGAAATATAAGTGTCGGTATTTATTTGGTTAAATATCACACTATATTTTCAAAGTGTCCAAAGTGTTTGTTGCAAGCTTTTGAATTCTGGAGTTAAATTTGAACCCGAGTTTATCTTTGGTGGAAGTGCATAGCTTCTATCAGAGTAGACTTTGACGGATATCCCTCGTTTCAAAGTTTGTCAATACCGTGTTATTCGTTACCTCACGTTACCAGCTAGCTTTCTATATTGCTGTTCTTCCAACCAGAGTTATTGAGTTATCTCGGCTGAAAAACTAGGCAATTTCTAAGTGAAAAAAAGCTCTTAACGACCAGTTTGTGATTTATTCATCATGTCCAGTTCCGTTGCTGTCGCACAAAGTCTCGATGGCCCACAACCCTTCGATGACATCACAGCACTCAACCACGATTTTACAGATGGACTCGACAAGATGGATTCCATTATCCCTGATTCCCCAATGAGCTCCAGCGACAGATCCTCCACTCCTTTCTCCATCACCTCCACCGCCGCCACCTCTGTCGTGGACTCGTCGGATCTGCAAAAAATGAGCTCGAGTTTGTCCTCGAGCTCCTCAACATCCTCGACCCCTGCGAACGCAAACGGGTCCACTTCTCCTGCCTGTTCCTCTTCAGTCTCGTCTCCGTCCTCGAAAAAGGACAAGGAGACTGAAAAGGACAAGGTGAGAAAGGCAAACAAAACCGCCAGCCGCAACGTTGCCGCTGCGAGCGGAATCTCCACCACCGTGCCCGTCTCGGGTGAGAGACCAAGACCAACACACCATTCGACTCTGGACGACGACGTTTTATTTGCGATTTTCGAAATCCTCTACGATTACGACTCAAAAGCACAGGGAATGACCGTCAAACAGATCTGCGATATTCTGATCGATAAACACCCAGAAATGGCCAAGTTGTCGTCGAAAACCTCCAATCTGGTCTCCGCTAAACTCAACGCGTACGTCAAGAGAGTGGAAAAGGGCGAAAAGGCCATCGTTTATGCGCTTTCCAGAGACTGGGCAGACGCCTCGCCAAAGAGAATGGTTTATGTCTACCGTGGAACTCTGGCCAAAGATTACCACATCTATGTTCAACAATATTTGGAGTCGCAAAAAGCTCTCGAGGCAGCAAATGCCCCGCTAGGAGGAGACTTGGACCCGGACTCGAAGGATCTGAAAAAAAGCAAAAAAGCAGCACAGAATGCGGCTGCTTTGGCGGCCGCTCAGGCGCAAACTCACGCGGCCCAGCTGGCCCACGCCGCTGCGAACGCACACGCTCTTTCCGGAGGAGACTTTCCTTCCGGTTTGAACGGCGTCTCGCCCGCCGGTTTGGAACTCAACAAACGGTCTGTCTTTATGGAGACGCCGCTCGACTTGAGACTTCCCAATATCTCGATTCCATACTCCGCAGCTCCGGTTACTGCGTCTCTGATCGTCGGCTCGTTCAACGAGTCGGAACCGATTCCGATTGCGAAATCAGCCACTTCTGATGCCAGCCGCGTCCCTAAAGATTCCACCCGTGCCAAGTTCGCCCAGGACGACTCCGACTCGGACCAGGACGGAGACGACGACTTGTACGAAGGTCTGCGTTCGGCTTCTGCCGACGACGATGAAGAAAACGATCTGTACTCTGGCGGAGGCCACTACAGACGAGGATCCATGATTGTCAGAGATAAAGTTCCTTCCACGATTGGCAAGAGATCGAAATCCATGAGCTTCATCAACTCGAAAAAACCAAAAACTCACCACTTGACGGCCGCTGCTGCCACTCCAAGAATCCCGAAGAACCAGTCCATCGCCAACAGTCCGAGCGCCGCTGCCGCAGTTGCCGCTCTGAGGGCTGCCGCGCTGAACTCGTTCAACAGTCCTGCAGAATCGGTCAGTTCCATCACATCTTCCATCATGTCGGACCCGTCAGTGGAGCCTTCGATCAGCATGAAATGGCTGGAAACGGTGAGATCCGGGTTCTTAACACAGGAAATCGGTACTCCAGAGGACATTTCTCTCGCGGAGCTCGATACTTTGTTCACTTAATGTGTGCTTTTCTATCTTGAGGGCTTTCTAGATTCTTATGATTTTTTTTTGTCTACTTTTTTCCTTTTGAAAAGGTTGCTGGGTTGTACGTTATTTAAGTTTTATTATTGGTGATGGTTTGTTGGTATTCGAAGTGTAGCGAACTACTGTGGTTATCACTGGTGTAAGCGAGTTTGTGGGTCGTCGTGTAGTCACAGCCACAATCTTGGTGCAGTGTGTAGTCATAATGAGACTCTCTCACTTATTCAAATAATAAATATATTTCAATAAATACCATCGATGACTTTGAATAATAATCAAGTCATCTTAATAAATACCACATTGTCTACAGCAACAACTCCACGCCTTCATCCTCCTCGCCATCTCTATCCTCGCCATCCAACCTCCGGTAATCCTTATCCCATATCTTCTTAACTCCAATCGATTCCAGATGCTGCCACCAAAGAATATCAGCCGGATCAATGTCAGGCTCACACCACACAAAACCTTCTCCGGAACTCACCCAGTACTGCCGCAACATCACCTCCTGTTCTGGCTCGTTGACCACAAATCCCATCTTCTGAATACGCTTCACAACCGACCGGCTGGCAAATCCGTCCATCCCGTTGATCTCCGCATCGCCTTCCACCACCATGGCACACATCTTCAGCTGGTCAACCTGTCTATGCCACACATTCGGAAGTGTGTTGTTGACAAACCGTAGAGACCCGTTTTCCATTCCCTTGGAGGAAAAGGACAATGTAGCCATGAATCCGGAATTTATCAAGAACGTGGCAATCATCGCGTAAATTCCATAAATTCCATTGCCATGCATTATGGAAGGATAGAATAGCCGCAGTGAAACGTCCAGAACACCCACAAAGGCCCCTACAGAGCCTAAAAACCCGTACACCAGTCGCTTCCATCTGGCGTTGCGGCTGTCAAAGTACCGCTGGTGGCCTGTTGTGAGTTCAATGAGATCCAGAGCCTTGTGATACTGTGCATCGTATAGTAATTGCCGGAATGGAATCATAGCGGTGTCGTAATCCACACATTTCCCCGGGTTGGCGGAGTAAAACGACTCAATTGCCAGCTTGATGGAGTCAAAACGGGGTCTCATTTTGAAAAAATCAGCCAATAGAGACAGATCAACGCCGGCAGAAAAGATATGTTTAATCAGATCGTTCGACTTGATGAGTAATTCGTCTTTCTCGTTGTTCAGCTTGCTGGATTCAAGTAAAGAATCCTGGTAGGTTTTGCACATGCTCAGCGATTCGAGTACTTTCGACCGAAATACTGTTGTATCTTGTTTCAGTTTGTCATTTTGGAGCAATTCGGTGTTGACGGCATTTTCCAGCGCGGAAAATCGTTGCTGTAGCAGCTTTTCCGAGTCTGTTGGGGTACTTGAGAGATCTCTGATGCGGACAATAGGGGTAAGAAACTGGACATTTCGGCCGAGACTGCGTAGGTGACAGATCCTCCTTATTGAGAATCGCAGCATTTGCGGACGCGTGAGGGGATGTTTGCACAAAAATTCTGTGTTGTTTTGCTCCGCACAAGCTATACAGCTATCTCTTTAATCGTATCAGTCAATTTGATGGTTTTATTTCTGTAGTTCCCCAATTATGATAATGGTTTTTGCACTACCTTTATCAAAAAAATTTTTAGAATAAATTTTTATATAGTTTTCAGATACACTCTGATCAGATAGCAGCACCCAGTACACATACACCGCACAACATGGTTGCCCCTACAGCAGTGAAGAAACAGGTTACAAACAGTACACCAACGCCGACGAGCGACTCCACGGCGCCGGAGGATGATATGCTGATCGACGTGGCTGCTGCGGCAGAAGAGACAGAGGAGGACGAATCCACCAAGAAAACAAAGCCACAGGCCGGACTGGTGCTGGACGAGTCTGGGAAGCCGAAGTTCCAGAGCCAGGCCGCTTCGGGGATGAAGGTGAAGCTGGAGTCGCGGAAAGTGGGCATTCCTCCGCACCGGATGTCTCCTTTGAAGAGCGCATGGCCTAAGATATACCCTCCAATAGTGGAGCATTTGAAGCTGCAGGTTAGAATGAACCTCAAGACGAAGAACGTGGAGCTCAAGACATGCAACAAGACCGAAGACCCTGGTGCGTTACAAAAGGGAGCCGATTTCGTCAAGGCTTTCTCGCTTGGATTCGACATTGACGACGCCATCGCGCTACTCAGACTGGACGACCTGTATATCGAGTCTTTCGAGATCAAGGACGTTAAGACGCTGCAGGGAGACCACATGTCGAGAGCCATTGGTCGTATAGCAGGCAAAGACGGAAAGACCAAGTTTGCGATCGAGAACGCCACGAGAACGAGAATTGTGCTTGCAGACAGCAAGGTGCACATTCTCGGGGGCTTCTCCCACCTCCGCATGGCCCGTGAGGCTGTGATGAGTCTGATTCTGGGAAGTCCGCCAGGAAAAGTGTACGGTAACTTGAGAACGGTGGCTTCGAGGTTGAAGGAGAGATACTAGGTGTATGTCATGGCGACAGTGGGGTAGAGACGTTGGAGCGAGCGATGCACAGGTCCAAAGAGATGATTTATAGGTGCAATAGATCGAACAAGCAAAAAATGGTAATTCAGAGTACAGTAGAGCACTTTTTACAAAGTTTTTCCAACTTCCTGATTACGTAATCCATGTCTGCTTAGCTAATTTTTTACCCTGTCCGGGACTCGGTGTTTAAACGTGTGCAGTCTAATGCCAAGAGAAAATCCTCTAGAGAGATTTTTTTTTCTGCAAAAAGAAACGAGCCGGCAGGAGCAGCAACTACTTCTGCTGCTCCTGATAGGGTCGCGAGAGCAGCGCACGGGACGATCTTGTTGCTTCCAGCCCGCGATTGCAGGCCCAGCGGTGTGCTGTCCTTGACAGTAAATTGTTCATATCACCACCCCGCATGCGGGAGAGGAGCTAAAACGGCAGCAAATTGCAGAATCGGGAAGGCCCAGTGTGCAACAATAGGGTGCAGAGCCAAGGGCCCATACTTGTAGGAAAGTACAGGGCTGCGATAGGCAGCTGTCGGCGGTATGCGGGCAGTGGGGGGTAAGATGGGAGATGTGTAGTTGTGTAGTCGTGTGACAAGTTTGCTCACACGAGTAGTGAAGGAGGATGGAGAAGTGTCTCAGTATATTGGGATCTTGGCTGGTTCGCTGATTCCGACGGAGGCCCGCTCGCCGCGGTCGGTATCCTCGCGGGTGCCTTGCAGCGGCACAAATTGATTACCGCTTTCTAGCCCATCGTGCCTGAGATTCACGCCATGCGCGATGCGGTCGGCGGATACCGTGGGGCTGCCGGGGGAGCCTTGAGAGTCCGCGGTCGCGGGCCCCGGCGCAATGCGGCCGCGCGCGGCCGCACGAGACTTTTTGTTCCCGTCACACGCGCCTGTGCCGAAAACAGCTATTTGATCGGCGGGGAGCTGCAGGAGCTGCAAGCAGAGGAATTTCCCGGCTTGTGCCAACTTTCAGGGTTCTTGCTACTTGAAAGTTTTGATAAAAAATTGCCTTTGCGGATGAGGTGGTAAAAAGCCTTCTTTTCTTTCTCTTGTCCATTCTTTTGTTCTCTTGTTCTTTTGTTCTTTATCCACTGCATCTGTTTTGATATCCAAGATGGCAGACTCGGATTCGGAACAGCAACAGTTCATAGATGGCACGGCCAAGAATCTGTCTGGAACGCAGTTTGCGCAGTTCAGCAGGCCGTCCGTGAGCTCCGCGGGCTCCGGTTCCTCGGAAACGGGCGTTGGAGCAAACAGCGAGTCCGCGGGGGTGTGGCTGCGCGCGTTTCTGCTGGTGACTTCGCCGTTCTCGTGGGTGCTTTCCAAGCTTTCGAGAGCGCTTCCGAGGGGAAACAAGAAGCCCTCTATTCTTAGCATCTACGTGGCACTCATCATCATCTTCTTTGTGCCGTCAATTCTGTACATGGACGAGACCATCTGGCGTCTGGCCAGCTCTGAGTACGAGGTGACGTCCGAGTCGTCGTTCCGGAAGCTCCAGAAATTCCAGACTGACAAACTTGCTAACATCATCCTTCCGCCACGCGAGAACCTCGTCTCGGAGTCCCAGAGGGGCTACTTGTTTGACCCGCGGCTGCCCGTCGCGGTGTGGCTCAAGAGCCTCAAGTACCACCTCATGGAGAACGGCGGTGTGCTCGACCCGGAGTTCCAGCTGCCGTTCTCCTGGTACGACTGGATCGACCTCAACAGCAAGCTCACGCCCGACCCGATCTACATGGCGCGTTGGGCCAAGGACCACTCTGAATACCCGGTCAAGGACTTCTCCAAGATGAACTGCGAGCAGTTCCGCGATCTTTTCAGCGGGGAGGACAGCATCTTGGAGTTTTGCCGAGACATGTCGCCTCAGGAAAAGCACGAGCTCTCGGCTTATCCGTACCGTTTCAAGATGGTGACTCGCAGCAACAACAATCTGGAGGACCCTGGTCGTATCCTGTTTGGCGCTTCGTACCTCGCAACATCCGCTGCTCCACCGGCACGCGTTCATTTCTTGGGTGCCGGACTCAACAAGTCTTCTGTGGTTATTCTCACGGAACGCGACCCAGACACGCACGTTGCGTTTGTCGAGAAGAAGGACGGCGAGCTTATTCCAATGCTCAAGAAAGTGTTGCAGGAGGAGGCTCGTTTGCAGAAGACGAGTCTCGAGGCTGTCTATCGCAAGGGTCTTCGGATTGACAACATTGTCGACGAGGTGGCTTCTCTGTATAGCTACGACCTGGACGAGCAGAGCTATCTCGGTGAAAATGACCTGGCTCTTGACCAATCTTACCTCTTGAAGCTGGACGACCAGGTGGACGAGATGCGCGCTTTTGAGCTCACCGAGAAGGATTTCATTTGGAACCACGAGGAGGAGATGAACGCGATGCAGAAGCGTCTCGATCAGACGATGCAGAAGTACGCGAACTCGAGCAAGCAGGTGATGCTGGACCACTTGCTTTTGCAAGAAATCAAGTACGAGATGGACGTTTACAGAAACAACGGCAACCAGTTCCCTGCGTATTTGCGCGAGGCATACGTGAAGGGGACGCACAAGGGCAGTCACTTTGACTGGCGGTTTTTCAACGGAATCGACCACCCTGAGGCGTACAAGAAGGCGATTATTCACAGGATCGGGCGCGCATGGCTGCGGTTCTGCTACCAGACCGGCTTGCGCACGTTTGTGGCGTACGGATCGATGCTTGGGTGGATCAGAAACGGACTGACCTTGCCGTGGGACGAGGACATTGACGTTGTTGTGACGATGGACTCTTTGTACAAGCTTGCAAGAAACCACAACCAGACGCTGATTGTGGACGTTTCGAGAGAGGACAAGTACGCTGCAGGAATTGGCTCGTACTTTTTGGACATTGGCTCGTCGTGGTTTACCCGGATCCGCGGAGAGGGTGCGAACGCGATTGACGGACGTATGATTGACACGATGTCGGGTGTCTATATTGACATCACCGCCGTCGCGTGGACCGACAACTACTTTGACCAGCATGACATTGACGACACGATCAAGCGGATCATTGAGCCAGACTACACAAACCGTCGCGAGCACGTGGAGGACCGCGACGCTTACGAGAACAAGATGCGGGACGCTGCTACCGCGCTGCAGAACAAGAAGCAGCTCGTGCACTGTCGTAACGACAACCCATACGCGCTCGAGGAGCTGACGCCGATGGTTCCAACGTACTTCGAAGGAGTGAGAACGCACATGCCGCACGCATATGAGAAGTTGCTGAGACGCAAGTACCCAGGTGCACTTGACAGAAACACCGAAGGTGAAGGTAAGGAAAAACACATCTACAAGAAGAACATCAGACTGTGGGTCGAGGAGAAGGTGTGTCCTGGCGAAGACAGAGAGGGTGAACTGTGCCAGGATGAGGAGCTGACGGAGGAGTTTTTGCACACCAAGGGGTACACCGCTCAGCACCTGGAGCTGCTGGAGGGAAATATGACGACGAATCATCTGAGGATTGAGACGGAGACGATTCCAATGCGGTACGACCAGTTCACGGTGAAGTATGCGCAGTTGTTGAACGCGAGGTTGGAGTAAGTGAGGACGCATATACCAGACTTGGTCTACTGTTTAATAATACATTTTTTTGCACAGAGAGAAGCATGTGTAGCGGCGTGGCGTAGCAGCCGAAAACGTCCACGTATTTGTGCAATATTGAGTGTTCTTCGCAGCATTGTTGTCTGCACCAACTTCAGACTGTGTATGGATTTTTTTCACTCGAACAATTTTTCAAACCGACGAAAAAAAAAAAATCAACCAGATTCAACATCACATACTTAAATAGATATATCGATTCCCCGTTTGCGATGCTGTCACGTTCTCTTCGTCTGCGCACGGTGTCTTCTGTCCTTGCGGCCAACCAACGGTCCGTTGTGCGACTGAGACTGAACAATTTTAATGAGCTGAGCAGGTTAAACTCGACGGTGGCCGATGGAGCTACCAACAGGGTTGAGACTGCCACCAGGGCTGGCTCTGCCAGTCCTGATAAAGCTGGCTCCCGCACCCGCCGCGCCACGATCCGCTCCCTTCTTGCAACTGCAAACCCCACCATTTCGGACCTCTTCACCCAGCTAGACTCCATCTACAACGACATGTCCGACAGCTACAAGACCACCTATCGGTCCCGTTTCTCCATCTCTGACGGCCATGCTCTCTTCTCCAAGCTGCACGAGCTCAATGAGGCGCAAAACAGCTCGGTTCCCGACTCTCTGCTCTACTCGCGCCTCTTCAAGATCCTGCTTGCGAATCGCACACTTCACGTGACCCACGCCGACCGTGCTGTTTGCCAACTTGCCGCCGAGCACAAGTTCAGCAAGGCTCTGGCCTTGTGGGTGGAGTCGCTGGAGTACTTCAATCTCCACCCGGTGGAGCCGCAGGCATCCAAGATGGATATTGCGCCGGAAACACGGTTCCGTTTGACTGGTCTGATAGTGTACTTTTTATCGCTGCGGGAGCAGCTTGTTGAGCCCGACAAGGAGTTTGTCAAGCTGATTGTGCACGACCGCAAGCTTCAGCTGTGGATGTTGACGAGAACGCTTGGTTTTGTGCCCGGTTTGGGTCCTGAGGACCGCGAGTTTGTTCTGGAACAGTGGAATCAGCACGTTGCGAAGCCCGTCGACCCTAACGATGCGACAATGCTCAAGTCGGCGTACGTTGCCGCTCAGCAACAGAAGAGCGAGCGCATGGAGCAGACCATTCGCCGGTTGACAGAGGCGTCCGAGAAGACGGGAGTTAAGTTTAACGACCGCACGTATGCCAAACTCATGGAAATCTACAACGTTGACGGTGGCTACTCCAATGTCATTTCTCTGTGGACAAAGATGACTGTTCAGGACAAACTTGAGCCCTCCGTCGCCGCATGGAACGAGTTTCTGTACGCACAGTCGATGTCGCGGGCGCCGAACCGGCTGCTCCGTGTTGAAAGTGTGTGGAAACTGCTCTGTGCACGCAGCACGCCAAACAGCAAGTCTCACGGAATTCTCATCCGTGCGTATCTGATGTGCGGCGAGCTCCAGCGGGCTTTGGAGGTTGTTCAACAACTGAAGAAAAAAGACCCGGCAGCTGTCAATTCTGACATCAAAGAAGCCCTGTTGAAAGGGCTTCTCGAGAACAATTACCTGTCTCAAGCGGAAAAACTATACCGCACATACGTCTCTGCGGGCGGATTTACCCCTGGAATCGAGTTCTACAACAAGTACCTGACCTGCCTTCTGAAAAATAACGAGATCGACCGCGCGAGCGACGTGGTGGACACGATTTTTGCGTCGCAGACCGTCGAGCCCGACGTGGCCACGTTCTCGTCCATCATCGACGTCATGCTGAAACGGTCACGTGCCAGCGAGATCCCAATTGAGCAAGAGCTCCAGGACGTTTTCAGGCTCATGGCACAGAAAAACATCCGTCCGAACGAGGTGACCATCACGTCGGTGATCACACACCTCATGGCGAGTCGCGAGACCGCACCGGGCGGCCGTCTGCTGTTCCAGTACCTCAAGAAGAGCAAGATCCCCGTGCCTAACATCGCGTACAGCACAATGATGGTGCACGAGTGCAACACGGGCAACATGAGCGCGGCGCTCGCCTTCTTCCAGGAAGGCCTGGCGTCGGGCATCAGACTGCGTCCAAACTACTACAACAGCATCTTCAAGGGCTTTGTTCCGACGGGCGATAAGGAGTCTGTGCTGAAATTCTACGACTTCGTCCAACAGAAAACCGGAGCCGCCGATAAACCAAACTTCTACACGTTCTATTTCTTGTTGCGCACCGCCAT
This sequence comes from Ogataea corticis, assembly GCA_030555865.1. Taxonomy (NCBI): domain Eukaryota; kingdom Fungi; phylum Ascomycota; class Pichiomycetes; order Pichiales; family Pichiaceae; genus Ogataea; species Ogataea corticis. The sequence continues at coordinate 834,386 of JANIVM010000002.1, read as the reverse complement.
GGTGGCACAGGACCGCGAGTTTATTGGGTTTGTGATCGGCGAGCTCGACCATGCCAAGCTCAGCTTCTACGGCCGCGAGCTGCCAAAACTGCTGGGAATTTGTGCCGCTCAAGGCCACGACATCCCAGAGGGCCTGAAGGAGGTGGCTAAGTCTGGCAAGGAGTTGCAACAAACGGTTGCAGAAAACTAGAGTGGTGTACACCTGTATATAGCACAAGAACAAGCTTTGGGATTACTGTGAGTTTTTTTCTGCCCCCAGTGGCTGTGCGGCTCATGCAGCGCAATTTCATTAGAAAAATAGTGGCACAGTAGTTTCCCCCGCCAAGCGAGAAGCCACTGCCCTATTTGTAAGACGGGAACGATCTAGAGTCCTGCACTGTGCAGAGCCCTGGTGGGCTTACAGGGCTTGTTGTGCAGCTCTCTGCTGCCCGAACGCCAAAATAAAAAAAAAAGCTTCTCTCCGCCACGCAGCAACCAAGCTACTTTCTCGTTGCTGCACGACGGGGTGTTGCACAGCAAACAGGTGACGGGTGACGAGCAGAACCCTGAAAAAGATCCGAGGAAACCAGTTCTATCTACCCCTAACTTGTTCCCTCTGCGTAATCTTCACCAACTTGCTAACCCCAAGCTTCGTTAATGGGCCAGGTTGAGAAATGGGACTACGAAAAAGCAGGAAGTAGGAGCGCCATCTTGACCCAGGATCTGCTCACGATGATTCCGGGCGCCCTGTCCTTCGTGGGCGGGTTGATTTCCTCTTACTGGTACTTTCGGATGCATCCGTCCAAAAAAGTGTTTCGACACAAGCTGTATTTATATCTAGCCATTGGCGACACTTTCAGGGGACTTGTTCATTTTATTTACCCCTTTTTCACCGTGACCGCGCTGTGCAGAAACGACTCCGACTCGATCTACTTCACGAGCGGGCCTTTTGCCGTTTGTGACGTCTTTGGGTTCTTCCTCGTAGCGTCGTTTCTCTCGAGCAACTTTGTCATCGCGGCAACGTCTGTGCACTCCGTTCTGATCATTTTTCGTCTGAAACAGAGCACCATTCTCTACAAAACGTGCAAAAACGGCAACTGGCTCGCCCAGATCTGCGCACGAACAGAAACTCTCTCCGGCACGGAAAAGTCGCTCATCATCTCCAACAACGGCTACTTCGAAACACCGCACTACGTCTACAAACAGGAGGCTGGTCTTTTCCGCTACGACCTGCCGATCGCCGTGGGACTCGTGTTTCTGCTCCCCGTGGTTCTCACATCGCTCGGCTACGTTGACGGCCACCGGATGGAAACTTACGTCAGCTACTGTTTCACGCCGAGCGACCCTGCGTGGATCAGAGTCGTGACCGCGTGGGGGCCACGGCTCATTGTTCTGCTGCTCATTCTCTGCTGCTATTTCTCGATCTACGTCTACATCTACTCCGGACTCCGAAAAGTGACCGCACAGCACAACGAGCTGCTCAAACACAACCAAACACAGACTCCACGCAAACCGTGGCGAATTAAGGTCGTTCTGGAAGACATATTGATGGGTATTTGGTACTCCATCTTCAATATGGGTGTCCACGATAGCAACTCGTTCATGGCAGATTCGACCGACTCGAACTCAAACAATCTCGAGTATCGCGACGTTATTCTCAGCGATTTGGACGACCTTACACCCGAGGAAAAGGCTCAACGAGAGCTCACAACAGACATATTCATCAGGTCTGTACAGGACTTTAAGAAACGAAAACGCGAGTCTTTGCGTGCTCTCAAATCGATATTCATCTACCCAATCAGCTATTTTGTCATTTGGATCGTTCCGCTCGTGGCACAGGTGTTTCGGTTCCAAAAACGAGACATCCCCGTCTCGCTGATCTGCGTCGTGTCGTTCTTCCAGGCCATCGACGGCCTGTTGCAGTCGATGATTTTTGCCTGGCGAGAAAAGCCATGGAGGGTGTTCAAAAATAAGATTGAAACGGTTCAGCTTGATCCGAGGATTGTGGGGCAGCACGCAACTGCGGTGGTCTCCTCGGGGAGCGGCGACATTGACAATGATGCCCTTAGACAGCGCAAGGACCTGGCTAGAGTTTATCCGCACGAGCTCGATGGTGCGCAATCGAGCGACCAGGAATCCATCGTCGATCTGTTCGATATCCTCAATGGCGGAGGTGCTCATCATGGGTATTGGGGAAGGAGTGCTGAGCCTGCAAGGAATCCTCCATTTGGGTCCTGGTAGCAGCTACCAAACTCGGTTCGAGGTGTTTGTCACGTGATGATCTCTCTCTGACTATAGATAGTGAGGTACTGATCCAGAGTGAGTCGGAAGCGAGTACTCCGTGATAGCTAGATCCGAAGGTGATATAACAAGCCGGTATGTAGCACTCTTGGCAGCTGACTGTACATTATTATTACATCTAACCAGGTGGTCCATATTCAATACTGTTTACACCCTTGCACGGGAAAGTACATAATTTTTTCTTTCAGCGCATTTTGTTTGTCTTTGATCTAACGAAGATGATCGCCATTACGTCCACAAACCCCATTGACAAACCCTCCATTCCCTATTGGCATGTTTCCGCGACTATTCCTACTCTTCTCCGTCTGCTTTCTTGCCTCGGCGCTCAAACTGTCGCCGACCTCCACATACAATCTGGTGGTTTCATCAGGCGCCACCCAGCAAACGGTAGGCGCCGTTGTCTACAACAATAACAGAAGGGAGTGGGGTGTTGAACGTGAGGATTCTGTGCAGCTGCAGGACGGGGTTTACTGTGTTTCTCTTTTGGAGGGCTCCAAAAAGGTTTTACCGTGTTTCAATTACAAAAAACTGGCGTTCCCGCTCAACGAGACGCTCGTGATCGAGCTTGGACCTGCCAACGAGGTGGAATCTGCGTCCCTTTTTGCCAAGTTTGGGGAAGCCGCAAAAAAATCGGGGCTTTCCGTGAAAATTGAAGCGCCAAAACGGATTCCCGAGCCATTGTTGAAAGAAAACCAGAAGCTGACAGTCAGCAAAGACGGAATAGTGAGCGCTAAACCTGAAGAGGACGAAAAGTCGTTTGTCCAGAAATACTGGATGTACATTGTTCCTCCATTGTTGGTGTTTATGGTCATGTCGCCACAATAAGAGGGAGAAGAAGTGGCCAGATCGGAACCGCTGTGAAGAAAAGAAGCTTTATAAGCTTACAATATTGCCAAGGCCTCGGTTTCTTTCTCCCAGTTCAGGCTAAGGAGACCATGCAAACCGTCCGACTACTACTCATCGCTTGTTCTGTGCTATTTTCGCTGGTTTCCGCCAGAGGCCTGACGAATCCCGAGGGTGCGACATGTCTCTACGTCGCCAACAACGCTACCAGGTTCCCCTTCGACTGCAAGGGAGCCGACCTGGCGTACAAGTGTCGTTGTCGCTGTCCGGCGTTTCTTGGCTCGGTTCTGAGCTGCATCGAGTCGCACAGTCCGGACAGCTCCACGCTGACAAAGGCGTACAATTACGTGCAAGAAGTTTGCGAAAACCAGGCTCTGGTGAAGTACAAGTTTTCCGATCTCGTTGCGCAAAATGAGAATGCGACAGAGTTTTTGATAGACCATCGGTCAGCGCTCAATCTGTCGGTGATACACAATCCAATCATGTTTGACGACGAGCTGTACAACAACACTTTAAAAAGCGTCACCAATTTGATGGACCAAAGAGCGTTAGCCACGAAATACGGCATCGTCTTGCTCGGATACTGGGGCTTTGTTTTTGTCGTTGCTCTGATGCTGAATATTGCTAGGTGGTGCTTCCCGTACTACTTTTCCAAGCTGTGCAACGTGAAGGTTGTGAAGTGGTTCCGAAGACACTTTATCTGCTCGCAGCTGATCAAGCCGTTGCAGTATTCGGCGAACCCCCCACATGTGGAAAAAGTGATGTTTGAGCTCCACCAAAGGCTTCCAATCAGACTGCACGCCATCATCATTCTGACGTACATTTTCCTAGTAACGCTTTTGTGCTGTATCAATTACCGCACGGTTTATCCGAACGCTGTTTTCCGCTGTCCAAAGGGCCAGATTTATGTGGGCATTGCGGACCGAACAGGTATCATTTCCATCATTCAGCTGCCATTGAGTTTCCTGTTTGCTGCTCGAAACAACCCGCTTTTGGTGATCACAGGCACCTCGTATCGCGAGTTCCAGCTATACCATAAGTGGGTTTCGCGGATCATTTTCGTGTTGATTGTGCTGCACACGGTGTTTTATCTGCTTTATGTCGATGCCAAAGGCGACTACGTTGCCAGATGGGGGCTAACCAAATGGAGATTTGCGAACGCTGGTTTTGCTGCCGTCACAATCACGACCGGCTCAGCGTTTGTTCGAAAACGGTTCTACGAGTGGTTCAAAATGACCCATAAATTGCTGGTTGTGGCCTTTGTGGTTGGCGTCTGGTACCACTGTCTCACGTTGGGATGGATCGAGTATGTCGCTGTGTCGTTCGCTATATGGGCAGCGGAATATGTGTTGCGTGTTGGCAAGATCATTGTGAGTGGTGGTGTTTTGAAAGCAAAGTGTACGGTTCTCTTTGAGACCGTGAAGACACCAGAAAGGAAACACATTGACATCCCGCACGCGATCCGCGTGGAGATCAACCATTCCGGATGGTGGAGGGCATTTCCTGGGGCGTATTGCTGGATATACTTTCTGAAACGGGATCTGTTTTGGCAGGCGCATCCGTTTACGATTGTTTCTTCTACTGCTGAGGAGAATTTCAACCAGTTGGTACTGATTATACGGGTGAAAGAAGGTCTGACTCGGACTCTGGCAAACTACATTGCTACAAAGCCAAACGCAGAAATGTACGTTCCTTTGCTGGTGGAAGGGCCGTACGGGTCGACGATTCCGTTCAAAGCGTACGACCATTCTGTGTTTGTTGCTGGTGGAGTCGGGATGACGGTCGTCTACACGATAGCTCTGTACCTGGCGCAGACGTACCGGGCGCAGATTCTACGGGGCCAGAAGTTCAAGACGGACAAGTCGATTGCTATTGTGTGGATGGCTCCGAATTTTGAGTCGCTGTTCAGTTTCCGCAAGGAGATTGAGTCGATTCAGCGGTTTGAAGGGCTTGTGGAGCTGCAGATATTCATCACGCGAGGGCTGACTGATCCGGAGCTGAAGCAGGCGTATTTGGAGATCATGGGGACCGTGGGGACCGTGGGGACCGAAAGGGACCGTGGTTTGAAACTGGAGTGCGAGGACGAGCCTGTTTGTGCTCGGGAGACGATTGCGGTGCAAAAGACGGAGAAGGTTGAGTTTTTGCAGCGGATGATGCGAGACGAGGTTGGATTTGTGAGTCTCAACATTGCGGAGCGGCCTGATTTAGGCGAGGAACTGTCGAGCTATATCCGTTGTTTGCGGGGCGCGACGGCGGTGATTGCATGTGGGCCGCAGTCGTTGAACGCGGACGTTCGGGTGGCCACTGTTGAATGTTTGAAGGGTGATGAGAATGTGGATTATTTTGAAGAGGAGCTTTTGTGGTAGTGGAAAGTGTCGTACATGGATTATTCTGGCGTGGATGTTTACATAATGAAGAAATGTAGTGCCAACTTTGGCTTTTTAGCCATGCTTCTCGTCGGGGTGTTGCAAAAGCAGTGTCGCGAGATGATAATTAGAATACTGGATTGTTGAAAAATTAAATATTGTAAAAAGATTTAGCGAAAAATAAAAAGATCAAATAAAAATGATGATTTAACAAGACTTGATACTTTTATGAGCAACTAGGAATTGTACGGGCACCGGACACGGCAAATCTACATTTCTTTGGTGTTTTGGAGAGCCTGAGGCGACGGGAGTGCGAATACGTAGCGAGCGACGAGTTTTGACGGGTTTTTTTGATAGTTTTTGCAGAATCCAGGATGAGCTCACCGAGCGACAACAGCGTGGCCACGAGCGGCAAAACGGCTGGTCCGGCCGGTGGGGCCGTGATCTTTGACACAGAGGGTAAGAGAATACCGAATTTTGCAATGAGGACACTACTAACATTCAAAAGAGGCGCGATTGAGACAGAAGTGTCGGGACCTGAAACGGAAGGTTGTTGAGGTGGAGAATTCGAACGAGGTGGCGTCGGTGGCGGTTTCGCGGGCACACCACGCGGTGAGAAGGCTGCGGTACGAGTACGCGTTGCTGTTAGAGATTTTGGAGCGCAAGGCGGGCGATTTGAGTGTTCCGAACGCGGACAAGCTGACTGCAGAGGACGTGGACTCGGAGAGCATTGAAGGTATTCGGTTGGCGGAGATTGCACGGCTGTTGTCGCGGACGCCGTTGACGATGGCGCGGGCCAGCTTGCCTGCTACAAACCCTGGAGCTGCTGCGACGAAGCGGCGGCGCGGAACGGGGGCGAACTCGTTGAAAAAGCAGCGTTTGAAAGACCCCAACATTCCGAAACGGCCCACCAACGCGTACCTGATCTTCTGCGAGATGGAGAAGGAGCGTGTGAAGAAGCAGATTGTCGACAAGGACCCGAACGTGCCGACGGACCTGTCGAAGGCGATGACGGAGGCGTGGCGCGGACTGGACGACGTGGCGCGCAAGCCGTTCTACGAGCTGTACGAGCAGGACCGGCTGCGGTACCAGCGGGAGATCAAGGAGTACAATTCGAAGCAGAAGGGAAAGGTGAAGGAGGAGGCTAAGGAGGAGAAGGCGAGCCAGGAGACTGCGGAGGCCGAGGAAGCAGAGGAGGTTGAGCCTGATGCCGAGGAGCCCGACGCGGAGGGCGACGTGACGGAGATGGACATTGACGAGGGCTTCGACTCGATGGTTGTGAACGAGGGGGTGGAGCCCGAGGAGGCGGACGCCGACGAGGAGGATTTTGCTGAGGATGAGGAGGATCTTGAGGAAGAGGGAGCCGCGGAGGGAAACTCCGAGGAGTAAACTTTTCTGTAATTAACCAAGCTATCACTGTTTTAACCAGTTGTTTCTAGAAGATGTTATCATTAAAGTTATTAATGATTTGTTTCATGGAGTGATTGAGCTCCGAAAAAGTTAGTGATGAGATTTTACGAGAATAAAATATTATCATAGTGAAGAGATTAAACTCTGTGTAATTATTATGATGAGATCATTAGATGATATAATTATATTGCAAGGCAAATCTATGGCAGGTAGGATGATGTTCTTGATGGTCTCATCATCCTTTACCTCACACGCTTCCGCTTGGCCTTGTACAACCCGTTCTCGTCCTTGGACTGCTTGCGCTTCTCGCGGCCACGAGCGTGCTTCTTCATCTTACGCTGCGCAGCAGCGGCCGGGTTGTTGAGCGAGAGCTGTGCACGCTTGGTCTTTCTGTCCTGTCTGCGCTCGTAAATGGTCTTGCGAGCAGCAGAGTACACGAGGTTGTAGCGAGACACACCGATCTTGGCGGAGATCTGTTCCATGCACCGCAGAGCCTGCGAAGGCAGACTGTTGTCGCCGTCGTCGCCAACAGCAGGCTCCTGTTCCGAGATGGTGATCAGCGGAACGAGCAGCGACGACGAGACGATCTGTGCCACTGTATCCTCGTCCAAGAACGAAACCAGGAACCCGCAGTACTGAATGATGGTCTTTTTGGCCACATCGTGCGATTCGGACCGCAGAATCGCACTGGACCGGTTCACGGCCCAGTCAAACGCGGACTCAAACGTGCGGCTCTCGTATTCACCAACGAATTTCGTGTTGTCACGGCTCCATTTGCGCGACACAAGCGCCAACGCCTGAGACACCTCGCGGGCCTGTTTGTCAGACACGCTCGGAGCGCTCAGCTGGTGGAACAAACGGTTTGCCACGGTTTGCACGAGCACGTCGTCCACAGCGAACTGGATCTCCCCGTCTAAAAGCCGCACAAGAAATTTCTTTTCGAGCCTCACAGCCGCGAGCCGCACCCAACTGTGCGGATACAGCAGACTTTCACTGACAGACCGCCACAAAGCGGCATACCGGTCCACGAAAACGTCCGCGTTGGTGGTGATGGTCTCAAACACACCGAGGGCAGCATAAACGAGCTCCCAACTGACTTCAACTTCTGAGTCGCTCGATTTGGCCGTCTGGGCCATCACCGACTCGACACGCGCAAGTGCGGTCTCGTTCAGAGCAGCGTTCTGGTCAAACCCAAGAGCCTCTAAGTATAGCTTGTACATGTGGAGACCACAACGGGCAAGAAGTTCGTTCTTACGCTGCGAGATCCATGTAGAGACACACCGTTCGGCAAATTCCACGCTGCACTCCAGTTGCGCGAGACGGGCAAGCATCGCAGAGATAATCTCCGATGCCATCTCACGGCACGACGGAGCCTCGTCCGTCACTGCGAGATTCGCCAGAGCGACAAACAGCGAGGCAGACAATTTCTGCAACAGGTCGCGCCCGCCCTTGCGAACAACCATGAAAATCAGCTCCATCACCGACTGTCGTCCGGCCTGCGCAGGGTACTCGAGGTTCGACAGCATCATCCGGAAGTGTTTGTCGAGCTTTCCACGGCTCTGGTCGTATTCCATCAGGAACGTGAAGAAGATGCTGCGCGACACTTGCCGGATCTCCGCAGACGTACTCGTAATCATGAGCCGTGAAACGGTCTCCAACACCTCATATAGTTCGGGCAACACCACGTGACGCGCAATCAGACTCTTAACGAACCCGAAAGACGTACCTTGGCGAGTTGGCTCGTCCAGGTCAGACTCAATCCGCTTCAACACGTAACTGAGCGCAGAGTCTTTGAGCTGCAGAGCCTCCTTGTGACGAACCACCGAGCTCAAAAACTTCAAACAGCTCTGGAAAAGCTCGTTGCCCGTACTTGGTAGGTCGCGCAACACGCGCAACGCCAGCCGTGAGCACGCCGTAAACCGTGCATCCGTCTCAGCGTCAAAGTCTTCCAACCGCGACAGCAGCACCAAAACCTTGAGCGCTGCAATCTTCACTCCTTCGTCACCGTCCGCCAGACTTGTCTCGAGCAGCGGAACAAACTGCGCGAGATGCTCCGCGCGGTACAACGCCTGGTGGCGGGTGACCGCCACGTGCAAAAGCTCAAACGAGAACTTTTGCAGCGTGCGAACATACAGAGTGTACTCTGTTTGTGTCTTGATCGGCCGGGCATCCAATTGCACCAGGAAATGTTCGTCCTGAGCCGAAGGCTTGCCCGCATTTTTGCCCGCGGCGGGCAACTCGAGCGACTCGTGGTACAGCTCGTGACAGAGAACCAGAATCGTTGCCGAGGAAGCCTGCGGGTTGCGGTGCAACCCGAGCGAAAACCGCCGCAACAGTTCGTCCAATCGTGTTTGCGTCTTGAACGCGAGCCGCTCCTTCAGCAATAGTTTGACGGGCGTGATGAGCACGCCAAAGTCCGCAAGCGTCACGTTCGCAGCAAGAATCTCTCCAGTGTCGTAACTGCGGTTATGTTTGATCTCCTTCATCTTGCGGTTGTAACCTTCTGCCTCTTTCTCCTCGCTGGCCGCTCCGAAAATGTCATTCATCAAGACTTCAATCACCATTGGAGCAACCTCGGCCAGATCGCCTGGCTGCAGACGGTCTGCCAGAGCCACAAGCACGTGGTGCACTGTGTAACTGAGGATGTGGATCTGTGGTCCACGCGTCAGTGCCGTCTTGAGCTCCTGGACAATAAACTTGAGGTAATCAGGGCCAAGAGTCACGGCAATACGTCCCAAATGCTTACGGATCGTATCGCGCAACTCTTCCGACCGCGCGCGCAAGATCTGACAGATGCTCGTGAGAATTCCGGGCAACTCGCTGCCCACGCGGTCGCGCGAGCAACACAGAACGAGCGACGTGAGTGCCTCTGCAAGCGGAGCACGCAAGATCACCGTCTCTTCGTCACGCGTGGTCAGTATCTTTTTCAGCACAGGCACCAGTCCCTCCAGAACGTACGCATCCAGCCGGTCTGCGCGGCCTGGGAAATCTTTCGGCCGCGCGTCGGGCAGCGCCGCGCAAAGTTGCGCGAGCGCACCAGCTGCCTGTGTCACCAGCAGCACAGCGTCTCTGAGCTCCTCATGCTTCTCAAGCCGCTGAAACTCGACCATCGCAGCAATGTACCGCTGCATAATGGCACGGAACTGGTTCCAGCTCACGTGAACCAGCAGTCTCGGAACCGTGGCAAACGTATCGTTTGCCAGGTTTCTGAGCCGTTCCTCGTTCCAATGAGTATAGTTCTCCACGAGCGGCAGCACGTAATGAGCCACCGAATCCGAAGAAAGCTGCGCCGCGTGGTCCGCCAACCGACGCACCGCACGCTGCCGCCTGTGCACCTGTGGGTGCACAATGTTGCGGAAGAAGTTGGTTTCGTCGTCTGCAGCAAGCACGCGCATATCTGTGAGCTCGCCCGTACACTCCACTGCTTTGCTCAAAACAGCAACGTACTCGTGGCGAACCAGCTCGTTCTTCTTACGCAGTCCCGTGCGAACGCCGGGAAGCACAACGTCGCGCAACGTGCTCAACCATTCGCTGTCGCTGACACTGTCAGCGTCATCGTTGCCCGTGTGCGCTGCCACAGATTCGACAAATCTGGACAAAGTGAACGACGCCGACGACCGCATCGACTGGTCTGCCTCGTCGTTAATGTGATACAACGCCGTGTGAACCACGGGCAACCATTCTTGTGCCGTCAGTTGCGCGTACGCCGTCTGGTTCACCGTACTGTACGCATTCAACCGACGCTCGTAATCAGGCTCGCGCAACCGCTTGCCCGAATACGAGTTCATGTCGTAAACGAGCGGTCCAACACGCGCAAGCTCGTCAAACCGCTCGCCCAGGTTCACAAACACCTGTGCCACCGCGAGACGCATCTCGCGCTCGTGGTAGACCCGCAAAAGCGGAGCTGCTGTCCGGTAAAGCGGCTCCAGCTCCGCCAAATTGCACTCCACGCCGCGCACAATCTCCGCCAGAATTGTCGCCACGTCTGCTTTGGCCTTGAGTTCGATAGCAGAGTTCGCCTTGTTGAGCACCGAAGTCAAAGACTCCACGAGGAACACTCTTGACTCGTTATTCGTCACCAATCCACGCTCAATCAGCGCCAAAAGGATCTGAACACATTTGCCCGTCACTTCCCGGTTGTTGCTGCGTTCCAGCAGCCCAACAAGCGACTCCAGACACTCTGCCACCACCAAAGCCATGACGTCCACATATCTTTCGTCGTCCGCCGTTCCACCGAGCAGTGCCAGCACGAACTGCAACACTGCCACAACGACCGCGTCCTTGGCTTTCGGGTTCGGCAGGATCGCCATCACCGCCTTGACGGCCGCAAAGTCGTCGCAGTACAGGAAAAAGTGCAGGTTTTTGCTCGTGCACCACAGCGACGTCATTAGTCTCATGAGCGCAGAAACCTGTTGCAAGTTTTCCTCGGCAAACTTTGGCAATTTTGGCCTCACCAGCTCGCTGAAAATCACCTCACCGAACGGAGTCCAATCGAAAGACTCGCCCAAATACCCTGTCGTTTCGTACAAAATACGGAACCCGAGCTGCCGGGAGTTGCGCGCCGCCTTGTCCAGAATTCCGTCCTGGCCCACCGCGCGCTCAGCAACACACAGAGAAAAAATCAACGGCTCCACGAGTTGCGCGACACAAGAGTTGCGCGCGTGGCCCAACACGGGCAACAGCTCAGACACCATATTGAGGAACCCGCTCACCGTGCGCAACAGCCTGAGTGTCGGCTCCGGCACAGAGCGCGTCTCCAGGAACCCGGCAAACTCGAGTTTCTCGTACGAGAACGACACAAATTGGTGCATGTGCTCGTCGTCGAGGTTCGCCAGAATCTTGAGCGCTGCATTTTTGCGGCCTTGTTTCGTTCCACTCGTGCGCAAAGTCTGTGCACGGCCAAACAGAATCCGCAGGATCAAAGGCATCACCGCAGGCAGGTCTGCCGTCTCCAAAACGGTCTCTTCTGCGTTTTGGAGTAGCTTAATCACCTCGTCGCGGAACAATGTGTCATCCAGCAAGTTCCGTAGATTGTCCTGATACTTGTTGTAAGCCTGGCCCTTCCACGCAAACAGCGCGTTCAAAGCCAGCGTCTGAACCTTGCCGTTTTTGTTTGACAAAAGTCTCATCAAAAAATGCTTAACCTCGGCCGAGCCGTAGATAGCCTTGATATTGCGGAACTTTGGCAGTAATTCGATCAGCATATTGCGTTCTTTGGTTGTCCATCCAGCAAGCGGCGACTCCGCATCCTCATTGATGTCGCTCTCCTCATCAACATCCGCATTCACCACGTATGGATACAGTTCGCGGAAGTTCCGCTCAGCCAGCTGCGGAATCCTATTAAGCACTTTAATCGCCTGTTCACGGCAGAAACTCGTAGCGGCAGTGTCCTCGCGCTGGTCCGCAGAAAACTCAACAAGAGACTCGTCAATTTGCTCGTACGCGCGGCAAACCTGCTGTGCGTGCGAACTGTTTCCGTTCAACCGCATGTCCAGAGTCATCCAGGCGGAAACATCCGCCTCCGCAAAAACGGGAGTGGCGCTTCCGCCTTCAAAATAACTAGCTTTCTCTTGTAGATCGTATCTCAGAGACACCAACTTTGCCGCCTGGTCCCAAATTTCATCACCACTGCGGCCGCTGAGCGTCTCCACAAACCCGAGAGCACCTTCCCAAGAAGGCGAAAACTTGTTGGTCAGCTGACCAAACACAAACTTCACCAGCACCGAATCCACCGCGGCCACGCGAGCCGTCGTCTCGTACTTGCTGGACAGATTGCGGAATCGCAGCTGGATGTCACGCGCCGTGCTCAGGTCCAAAGGAACCTGTTCAATCACCAAACACCCGGACACCAGCTCGGGCACGTCTTCACCCACTGCCCGGTACAATGCTGAAATGATGTTCAGCGAAAGCTCTCTGGTCACGTGACTTGGAAGAGCCAAATTCTCAGCAAGTTGTCTGACCAGTGTATCCTTTTGGGACAAGACAACGTCGCCGGCGGCGGTTCCAAGCGATTGTAGAAGCGCCCACAGTCCGCGGAGGTACTGTGTACCCGCGGCGTTGCGTTTCAGAGCCCCAATGGCCGATTGTAGCACAATTTTTTGCTGTTCTCGCTCCAGTTTCTGGTTTGCCAGTGATCCAAGAATGCTTCCTGAGAGATCAGACACGAACGGGTGCTCGTCGCGGCCCGCCGCAGTGATTTCGGCGAAACACCGCACCAAAGACGCCGCCGGCACCTTCGCTGGCGTGTGGCGCAACACCAGCAGCCGCCAGTAGATGTCGAGCAGGTCTGCAGCGGACTCCAGCCGTAGCTCGTCAAAGCTGGCGACGACGAAATCGCCAAACTCGCGCGGAACCACCACCCGCAGAGTGTCGGGGGTGTCTGCGTTAACTCTGATGAGTCCCTGGAGGTCCATTTTGCCAAGAAAAAGAGCGATCTGCTTGTGTAGCAGACGCCAGTTCTGGGAGATGAAGCTCGTCACAAACTTGCGGCAATACCGCAGGGTTTTTTCCCGGCTTAAACCGATCGAAAGTTCAATAAACGGCAGGAAATGCGTTCCCGCGTTGTACTGGGCCATAAGGCTGAAGATGGCAATGTGGTGTTTGACGAGGTCACCCGGCTCACAGTTTCTGATGAGCACAGAACAGAGCTGGGAGAGAGAGTTGCCAAGATTGAGCGGTTGGACGGCGTCGGTCGACGCGTCGATCGACGCAAGATTATCGGCACGGTGTTCGAGCGTCTCCACCAAATCCAGCAGCTCGTTCCAGTCTGGCACCTTCTTTCCGCTCTCTGCAAATGCAAGCGTCGTGAGCATCTGAACGGCACTGGTCAGCACGTACAGGTCGTTTTGCTCCAGCAAACCACGCACGGTGGGTAGAATACTTTCATAAACTTGCCGCGCCAGCTCGCGCGAGCCCGCGTGTGCGAGCAGTTCCATGGCCACGTCCGACAGCACGGACTCGCCCTTTGCGGTCCGCAAACACGTGCCCGCGAGGTCGGCCAAGATCAGCTCTGACTTGGAGTGCAGCGTTCCGGCCGAGTTTTTCAGAGCCTCGGCGAAAATTGTAACCACTGACCCGTGGTAGCTCTCAAGATTGTCTTCTTGGAGCTCGCGCGCGGTCATGCATGTCGCGACAAACTCTGCCAGTGCGCTCGGGCTGGCCTTGCGCACGAGAAACGACATTGCCTGCGACGCAAACCGCGCAATGTAATCCTTCTTCTCCAGCGTGATCAGCGGCAAAAGCAGCTCAAAAGTTGGGATCAGGTCCCGCGACAGATCCTTCGAAAGGTACTTGAACAAGTACGCGAGCGAGTTGAATATCCACTCGAGCGGGTCGGACTCGGTCTGGTCAAGCGCAATCTTGCCCAAAAGTTGCAACGAGTCGCGGTAGTACGGCATGAAGTCCGAGCCCAAATCGTGGCACAGCTGTGTGAGCAGCTCGAGCGCGGGCTGCAACGAGAGCCGGTCGTTCAACTTGATTGTGTCTTGTAGGTTGGCGAAAATCGTCTTTTGGTGGTACAAAAGCTGTGGCAAACTGAGACACAGGGGTTCTATAGTTTCGACAAGCTCGGAAAACGTCTTGGACAGGTTCACCTCGCGCCAATGCTCCAAAGTCGAAAGGAAATGCGAGATCTCTGCCTCATGGAATGCCTTTTTGTTCAGCTTGAGAATCGGGTCGATCTGGATCGAGTCCACGCGGTCCCGGAAGGACGTAAACGTGAACTTCCGGCTCGAGCCTGTTCCCGTCTTTTTTCCCATATCTGAGTGCTGTTACGTGTAGGACTAATAATGAAGAGAACAGAGGGATCTATAAAGAGAGGTAAATAAAATTTTCATATATGCATCAAGACAATAAGGTGAAAAAAAAAAATTCACAGACCAGCGTCGATCGACGTTAATCGGCGCGGGGCTCTCCCTCGCATCTTTTTTTTTTTCTCCTGCCTCTGTACATCGCTTTGCAGACTCCTTCTCCTGTTCCATGAGCATATCATAGTCGCGTGTGAGCCCCATTCTACCAATTTACCACTTCCCGTGCTTTTTTGTGCCCCGCATCTTATTACTTGCCCTCTCGAGTCCCATGGACGACACCATTTTTCCCTAATTATCACATTGCAGCATGGCCTCTGAACGAACAGCGCTACTCTCCGACAACCCCTACGACTCGCACGCCACTGGTTTCCAGTCCGAAGGGTCCACGCGACCGGCACAGAACACTTCCGTACCGGGCAAACCCCCCGGCCTTGCGCCCGCGCCCGCCACGGGCTCGGACGGGTCTGTGCGGCGCGCAGCTCCAGGCACAACCTCGTCGCTTGGCCCGAATATCGTGCCACAAAGAACGAGTCGTACAATCCAGAAGCTCAAGCTGTTGCCAGACTCGCTCGATTACACGTCGATCGACAGCAGCGTCGACAAGTCATATTCCCTGCAGAAAATCACCGACAGACCGGCCCGCAAAGACGCAGAAAGACTCGGGAAAAAGCACCGGTCTCTGTTACCGAGAGTCACGGCGTACTGCACGGCCGGCTCGTACAAGATGCGGGACCTGATTCGGTGGCTGAAGGACCGCAAACGGATCCACGCCACATCGCCCAAGCTTTTTGACGAGTGCATCTACACGCCTTTTGCGTACAAAGACTGGCGCAGCAACAGCATGAGCTCCAACAAAAAACCGGACGTGAACGGTGACCACAAACTGCACTCAGAACTGATCCGACTCGACGACGAGGGCGGAGAAATCGACGTTGGAAAACGGTCGACGGAGGTTTTCATTTTTGAGTACGGTGTGGTTGTTCTGTGGGGGTTCAGTCGCAAGGAGGAAGACGCTTTTTTGGTGGATCTTGCCAAGTTTGAAAACGAAAAGCTCGCGGACGAAGACGTCCAGACAGAAGAGCTAAATTACTACATCACACAGAGCTACCAGCCGCGCATCTATAACGACTTCATTACGCTCAGAGACGACGGCAACTACATGTTGAAGTTGAGCATATCGTATGCGATCTCGCAGTCCGTCAAGATCTCGCTGTTTGAGGAGCTCGTCGATAACACCATCGAGGACACCCAGGACATCCCGCAGCAGATCGCACAGACCGGTAAGGTGGAGATGTCCCGCGAGGAGATCATGAAATCCATCGGCGAGCTGTTTATTCTGAGAATCAACATCAACTTGCACGGCTCGGTGCTGGACTCGCCCGAGCTCATGTGGTCCGAGCCGCAACTGGAACCGATCTATCAGGCAACGAGAGGATATCTGGAGATCAACCAGAGAGTTGCGCTGCTAAATCAGAGACTCGAGGTTATCTCCGATCTGCTTCAGATGTTGAAGGAACAATTGGGTCATTCGAACGACGAGTATCTCGAGTTTATCGTCATCATGTTGATTGGAGCAGAGGTGGTGATATCCATTATAAACATTGTGGTTGATTTATTTGCGAAAAGATAAATAATTCAGGGCTGTTAATTACATTCAGAGTTTCGTGCACCGCTCAAAAACCGCTGTAGGATCATGATGACTACGCAATTACAAATCTGCCAAAAAGGGAGAGTCACGTGCTATAGATACCTGTCTAAATCATTCTCAGTATGCTCATCTAACTCTTCCAGCTCTTCTGGAACACAAAGCCTAAGAAACTTTGCCTCAGGAACGTTAGAGAGGAATTGCTTAGTAGTCATGAGTTGCAAGACGCAGTCTGGTTTCAAATTGTATCGCCGCAAGGCATAAAAATCTCGGGCACGATTAAAAGAGCTTTTCAACTTTGCCTTAGAGACTGGAATGTTTGCGTAATATTTATAGAGATGCTTCAGTCTGGAAAGATATTGAGAGATAGGACTTGTCCAAAACTTATCAGAAGTGGCGACCGGGTTCTCTCCTGCTGTTTGTTCGTTGATACCATCATTGGAGAAGCTATCTATGCGAAAATGATTGACATACTGGTCATATTCGTCTCGTAGCACATGCATTTCTTGAGAGTCGAATTTATGGCGAACCATTGGATCTCTTAACATTTCTGGTTGACCGTCAGTGTGAGCTTCAAATCTCTGCCTGAACATTTCTGTCCGTTTGTACTGCTGGAACAGTTCCTCGAGGACTTTCTGGTTCAGGGCAGCACTGCTGAACTTTGTATCATCGTATTCGTCAGATTTTCTATTGATTGTAGCAATAAGAATCTTCATGCGATCACCAACACTGTAAAAAGAACCTATCAATGGAAGATCATTTTCAAACAAATGCTGATAGTATTTGGCAAACTTGCCGTAGGTTTGAGATAATGCCACTAGGAACTCAGTTGATAATGAAGAAAAGGTTTTCTTCAATCTTATTGAGTCCTTGTCCTCTGGAAACGGAAAATGGAACAACGAAGCATTTATGTTGAAATAATCAGCGGTTGGACTTGATGTAGAGTTATCACTGAGCCCATGAACCTTTCTTGACTGTATAGTATCAGAAAGTGCCTGATAGAACTTGAGCAAGCTAAGATAGACTTTCGAGATGTTGGTGAGTCTGTTCCCAGAGTCCTTTTCTGTGCTTTCAACCAGGTCTTCGAACATTTTCAGAATTGCATACAAGCCTCTCAACGATTCCGAGGATTCGATGATATCGACAACCCGGCCAATCACTTTCTTTTCTTGCTCTAGGAGTGTGGTATTCAAAGAATCATTTCCCGATTCCGTCTTGATCTCTAGAGGCTCTGATAAACCTTTGAATTTCTTGTAAATCAAGTCCGCGTGTTCGACAATGGTCTTGAATGCAGTCATGTAGCTGGACCAACGATCAGCGGAGGGAAGTTGAGGTTCCTTCTGAGTCACCTGCTCCATCCAGTAAGATAAGAGCTGACTATTAGCGCGAATGCACTTACTAAGTTCGATCACAGAATTGTAAATGTCTGACTCTTCGAATGTATCTGGTGCATCGAGAAGGATCGATCCTCTCAGAATGTCCTCGATGATAGTGTCGAGCACGCGGGAAACACATTGCACAGACTTCACTGGCGCTAGATCTGCTAAGGCCCTCAGTTCGTTCATCGATTTCAACATTTTGGAATTGGTCTCGTTATGATCCATTGTAATGCTGCCAACTTTGTCCTCAACTTTGAACTCTCGAAAAACTCCCTTCAAGTTCTCAAATATTGGCAAATCCTCATACCTGCTGTGTTCGCCGAAATCAACATAAACCAAGGGAACATGGGCTCCATTCACGGTGGCCATCACCCCTAAACATAACTGATTATCATGAGTCCATACATCCACACAAAAAGACACAGATTTCTGAAGACTCAATGCATGCTTAATGTCCGCAATCACACACGAGTTCAAGTCGTGGATATTGGTGAGAACTGTCTGTCTGCATGGAATAACCTTGTTGATCAAACTTTTCAATTGCTGTCTTTCAGGATCATTAATACCAAATTGTTCAAGTACATCTCTTGAGAGTGCCTCCACCGCTTCTGCAAATGCCTGGGATTCAACAACTTGATAAGAAAGGCTGTTGTAGATAATCAAATTTGTTAAGCGAGTTCGAGAGCGATTTTTGGAAAAATATCGATGCGTATTTCTAACAATTGATGGCACCTGAACGGTTTGTGAGTCAAGCTCTCGGGATTTTTGACGCTTATGGAAATCAAAAAGAGTTTTGTGCTTCTTAGCGTGAAGTTTCATAACAGAGTCAAGTCTGACTTTGTTCTTTCTTACATGATACCGATAAGCTCTAGGACATCTAGTACACTTTGCCCAAGTAATCAATTTGTAGGGGTTGTCATTTGGACCAATTGCGTGAAAAACCCCATTTTTGAGTCCAGTGGGTAAAATTCCTGCTCCATAATGAACATGGAAGACTGTGTACTGACAACCACTAACAGAGCCAGAAGTCCAATTGTCATTGAAGTAGAAACATGGATCAATGGCTGATTTATTTGTCCACTTCTGCTCTATGCCAACCAAATCTTCAACTTTCTTCGGGCTGAGCTCAAAGTCACTTGGATTGAACCAAAAGGGAGACCTTTTCAACGTCAGAATGCAATCTGTTGGTTCTGAAAGACTATCATCTGAGGCTGAGTCCTCGTCACCAGTCTCAAGACCAGCAGAAGTGGTTGCCGTGTACGAAAAAGAGGCGGCGGAAGATTCCTCTAAAGTCAAATCAATTGAGTTTGTAGGACCGGCCGAATGGTTAGTGGAGGTTTCAAATGGCATTCTCATTAAGTTTCGAGAAGACAACAAAAGACATGTCACAAGTGGTGATGGTCTCACATACAGAACAACAGAGTTCACAATCATTACAAGCCATTTGTTGGAGTCAATTAAGTTAGAGAATACGCCAGAGCCAAAACGCGTAAGCATTTTTCGCGTACATCACGTGAGCTTTATCAGCTGACTTTTTTTTAATGCTTCCTGATAGTAATATGTTTTGCTCCAAAACCGCTTTCCGCTAATGAATATAATCCAGCCTTGAAAGAAATATTTCACGTGCCGCTAATCTGTATCGTCTTAGTTTAAACCTTATAATATTAAACACTAATATACACTCTTATAAGAAAAATTTAAACGGAAACCGTTCGCCCCTCGCAAGTGAAAACCCAACAAAATACAAACCGCTGTAGTGAGCGGAATTTACAACTCTTGGGAAGCCTTGGTCTTGGCAGACTTCTTTGGCAACAAGTTGGAGTGAATGTTTGGCAAGACACCACCTTGGGCAATGGTCACGTGACCGAGCAACTTGTTGAGCTCCTCATCGTTTCTGATGGCGAGTTGCAAGTGTCTTGGGATGATTCTGGTCTTCTTGTTGTCTCTAGCAGCGTTACCGGCCAACTCCAAGATCTCGGCAGCCAAGTACTCCAAAACGGCAGTCAAGTAGACTGGAGCACCGGAACCAACTCTCTGGGCGTAGTTACCCTTTCTCAAGAGTCTGTGGATTCTACCAACTGGGAAAGTCAAACCAGCCTTGGAAGATCTGGAGACCGAAGCCTTTTCTGCGGAACCTGCTTTACCACCTTTACCACCGGACATTTTGTTATAATATTTGTTTCTAGTGTAAACAAGAAGAAGAAAGAAGAGAAGGGAAACACGACTCCCGCAGGGATTACAGTGCCAGGGAATACCTTTTATCTTATATACACAATGCCACCTCAAAGTCTGCACAGCCGGTACCTCTCTAGAGATCGCGAACCACGTTTTTGTTAGTGCCTTTTTTTACTCATGTGCCTGCGTAAAATTATGTCCCGCGAGAATTTGCAATTTTGTTAGGACCTGTGTTTACTCAGACGCGGTCGTAAAAAGCAGTACTAACATTTTTAGAGCGCGTTTTGCAAGATAATCAACAACCGCGTTTGTCTGCAACAGGTTCGGAAGAAACAAACCACATATATAATGCAATCGATCCTCCCTCCGATTTTGCTACACGGAAACGCAAAAGAGCTTTTTGAATCTTTCTTTTCCTCCCATACACAAGTTCAATTAACTTATATCAATATAATCAAAGATGGCTCCAAAGGCAGAAAAGAAACCAGCTTCCAAGGCTCCAGCTGAGAAGAAGCCAGCCGGAAAGAAGACCGCTGCTTCTACCGACGCTAAGAAGAGAAGCAAGTCCAGAAAGGAGACTTACTCCTCTTACATCTACAAGGTGTTGAAGCAAACCCACCCAGACACTGGTATCTCCCAGAAGGCCATGTCTATCATGAACTCTTTCGTTAACGATATCTTCGAGAGAATTGCTTCCGAGGCTTCCAAGCTTGCTGCTTACAACAAGAAGTCCACCATTTCCGCCAGAGAAATCCAGACTGCCGTCAGATTGATCTTGCCTGGTGAACTTGCTAAGCACGCTGTCTCCGAGGGTACCAGAGCTGTCACCAAATACACATCGGCAACCTCTGCTTAAGTGTGTGGTTGAACGTATGGGTACTTGTATTTTCGCTTCGTTCAGGTGGGTTAGTACTTTATATTTGTCGTATAATTGTATATTAGGAATGAATATGGTTTTCACTTAACCAAAAACATGGCATTGCCAGAGATAAACCGAAAAAAGCTCAATGTAACGTCTCCTGCGTGTCTGGACACCTTTACACGGCTAACTCACGACAACCCATTTGTGGTGCCTTTGCATAAATTTTTACTATATTGCTAATATATTTAATTTTCAATACTTAACATCTGGTGATCTTTTTCCAGAATGAAAATCAAAGTCATTTCATAATTTTGCTGCTATAACTGAGCAGCATCTCCTATATTATTGACCACTTTGTGTGTTATCCCCAATCACCAATGGAACCCCAAAATAGTCCCCCACAGACCCCATTTTGGTCGTCCTATCCTTGGCTCAAACATCCCGCGACATTGGTTTTGTCGTGCTTACGTCAGCAGGAAACTCCGCCTACGTAAAAAAACTGGGGTCGGAAGGATTAGTGTAGGCTAATTAAGCAAAAAAATACAATCAGGTGTCTTTTTAAATTTGAAGCACTTTAGCATCGTCAATTCTTTCTATCCAAGAGCACAAGAAGCACTTGCTTTTTATCCATTTCCAGAATGGAGACAGATTACAAAGAGAACGGCAAAGACCAGCACGTCCATTTGCACCCACAAGGGGCAAAGAGTACACAATCTCCACCCATAAGTGCCCTCTTTCTGACCAAGTTTGACGTTCATACGGGCTACGATTTGAAATGGTTTCGCTCGTTGAACAACTCGGTGTATTCTCCGAAAAGTCTGGAATTCAAATCACTTCCCTCGGGTTTACATTCGGTTTCCAAGGACATTATATGTTTTGTTCAGGAAAGAGGAGAGGCGGAAGGGGTCAACAATTCGGAGAATATCTTGTACGGACTGTCTGTTTTTCGTCAAAACAACCTTAGTGACCAGCTGAGCTCGAGTGGGAGTGTTGACCGGGAAAATGTGAAGCTTTATTCGCTTGGTATACTAGTTGATCCGGCTCATTTGAACGCTAACAGCACCACGGGGACGTGGGAGGCCAAGATTTTTTCGTCTTGTTGGGGCTACAGGAACGATCTGAACATGTTATTGGTGGATTTCATGAAATCTGCCACTGCGCAAGAGGAGGAGATGTATTTTCACAAGTTTGAGCAGTTTTTCGACATCCATCGGTTCCGAGGACCCAACGATCTCACAACCAAGTTCCGCGATATAATAAAGTCTGTCAACATCAACCGACGCAAATCGATCCAGACACTGATAAACGAGGAGCTGAATACGACAGACGGCAACACAACGATGGAGAACGGCACTTCTGCGGCAACTTCTGTTTCGGAGCCGTCTCTTTCCAAGGACAGTGTGGGCGAGGATCTGTTAGTTGACGACGAGCACATGATCAACGCGTTGCTGCCGCTTTTGGAGGAGCTTGGGCCGCTGCTTTTTCGCGTTTGGAAGCTCACTCTCACTCGCAAGCGAATTGTTCTGTATTCCCCTGGCCACGCGGGAGAGAACGAGCGACAGACGTCCATCAGCGACTTTGCCAAATACATCTACTGTATTTCTGTGATATCGTCGATTCCTAAGGAGCTGCGGTTGACTTTGATCAAGTCGGGAGTTTCGAATTTAGACACGCTCGCGTTCAACAAGCCGATCTACAACGTTTGTGTGAACGATATTCCGTTTCTGAAGGGCCTCAAAGGCGGTTTTCTTGCATCTACGACCGACCAGATCATCTTGGAGAAGAGCGACTTGTACGACTACTCGCTGAGACTGCCACCATCACTCAAACACTTGGGCCAGAGCGAGGACCTGGTTCCACAAGTTTTAGGGGCTAGCGACAAACAGCCTTATTTGGCAACGTCAAGGGACTTCAAGCGGTTCCAGTTACTGTATTCCAACTTCTTTGGGGATTCGGACACGAAATCAAGCAAAGACGGCGACGAGTCCGAGACAGCCATCCCGCAATACGCCAAGCTTGTCACGGAGCCGGTTTCTGTGAGAGAGCTCATTTGGAAAGGGTTTTCGTGGTGGGCCACTGCGGGCGGCTCGGAGACGAACAAGGACGACTTTGAGATCGAGTACGAGTTGTTTGACGAGGTTTCAAAAGACGATGTGGAAAAATTGATCACATTGCTGGGGTACTTCCAGAAACTCACCATCAAAATATTCACTCTGCTCGTGGACATCATCAACAACAGCGAGTCTGACCACGCAAACGAGGTCAACCAGCAGGACGAGCCCGACAGTGAGGCTACCGACAGCGACAGACTGGTTGGCGGCAACGAGAGAGCGAAATTGGTGTGGATCGAGCCCCAGGATGTGCACGAGATGGGTCTGGATCCATACAGCGAGGGAGACAGGGCGTTTTTGGTGGAACTTGTGAGTGTTTGGTGGGGAAAGGAGGCTAAAATCGGTGGGTATTTGGCCGATTGTTGTTGTTTGTAAGGGTGAACTGCATGAAAATGATTAAGTTAGTATACGGTATGATTGTACGTGAATCTTCATGAATAAGTATAAAATGAATGGAATAAATATATTTCGACAAAGCTGAGAAATCGCAGACATTCAAACTCTGCCAAACTCTGCTGAGCTCTTCAAATTTCTTTTGCCCTTGCCTCCTCCGCCTTCATCTTATTGAAACTCTTGCCGCTTTTCCAAAACTCCAACACATAATTGAAAAAAAAATCATCCTCCTTGTCAAAAGCCTGTAAAACTCTCTCTATATTTGTCTTGAGCTCCACGTCATTTTTCGCGAGGTTGTGCAACAACCGCAGATACTTGTCCACGGGCGATCCTCTGTTCATGGCGGTCGAGCTGTTAAACACATACAGTCCTGGAATCGTTGATGTGGTCGCGCTTGCCGGCAAGAGCGAGTTCAAACCCGCGGACTGAGGCGGAAGTAGCGGGATGTTCGAGTACTGTTTCGTGACAAGCTTATCAAGGTTGTGGAAGTGGTAGAGGTTGGAGAAGTCTGCGTCAATCTTGGACGAGTTGGACAGAAACTCGAGGTTGTTGGAGTTGAGGTTGAAAAAGCCCTTTCTTTGGGAAAGAAGATACAAATCGTCGAGCTTGCCGAAAATGTCCGAGTCCATGTTGAACTTCTCGAGTCTTGTGAGCAGGTTGATGAGTTTGTGGTCGTTTGGAGAGGAGATGAATGAGGCATGTCTATTTTGTGCCGGAAGTGTCCACATGCGGCCGGTCGGCGCGTACTTCAGTTTGCTAACGTATTTCAACATGATTGGTGGAGTTGTGCTGGTTTATGGTTGTTGTTTAAATTGTTTTAACGACGTGATCTGTCAAAGTGGCAAAAGTAATCAAAAGATCAGTTAATTTGAATTTGTTGCTGCGGAGCAGGAAATAAATTTACACCGCCACAAAGTATTGAAATTCGCTACGTAATCTCAAAAAAAAACGGCGTGGCTGTGAAGTGGCTGTGCGATTCGTGAGTCTGCGGACCGGAGAGTCTCCAAGTTAAAGGTGGTGTGAGATACGCATTTTTGAAATCCAAAACGTTGCACAAGCTACCTCTCCCGCACCAATACACTATCGCTCACTGAGAATGCCGGGAACACTCATTTTGGTTCGACATGGCCAATCATTGTGGAATAAAGACAACCTTTTCTGTGGCTGGGTAGACATCAAACTGAGCGAGGAAGGCCGAGTGCAGGCTGCAAACTCGGCACAGCTCATCAAAAACTCCGGCCTGCCGCTCCCAGACGTGTGTTTCACCTCCAGGCTCACGCGAGCCATCGAAACCACCAACATTATCCTGGACGGCCTCGATATTCAGTACGTCGATCTCATCAAATCGTGGAGACTCAACGAGCGACATTACGGAAAGCTGCAGGGCGAGTCCAAGAGCGAGATTCTGCAGAAATACGGCAAAGAAAAGTACATGTTGTGGCGCAGGGCGTACGAGGGGTGTCCGCCGCTGTCGGAGCCCGGAGATAAGTACTTTTCCATTGACGACAGACGGTACAAAGACGAAAACAGCCAAGAGCTTCCTCGTGGAGAATCGCTGCAAATGGTTCTTTCTCGGCTCTATCCCTTCTATCGGGCCGACATCGAGCCGCTTTTGCGGCAAAACAAGACGGTTTTGTTGGTGAGCCACGGCTCGGTCGTGCGGGCATTGACGAAAGAGCTGTATGGTATCGACGACGAGACGATTTCGGGAGTCAACATACCGAACGGGATTCCTCTTGCGATCAGGCTCGGAGAGGATATGCGGCCCGATCACAAGAAATTTGTGTATTTGGACCCGCACACGGCGAAAATCGAGGCGGAAAAGGTTGCCCGACAGGGCTTTGAGAGAAGTTGATTGAGAGACGTTAATTTTGGTTATAGATACAGCACAAAAAGACTTTGTTGCTTTGTTGGCTGCCATTTGAAATCTCCGGGCGCGACAATCTTTTTGTTGTATTGCGAGATTGAAAATGTAAATTAAATTTTAGATCAAGATCAAACAAGGGTTTCCCCTTCTACAGCAAACTTGAGACAACGTCCTTCGTCATGGAAGGCGCGCCGAAAAATACCAAGAAAGTGGCGATCAGTTGCACTTTGCTTCAGTATGAGGTGATCACGTCTGATTTGTACATGGTTCCCAATTCCTTGCTCAACGTTATCGCTGGGCCGGGATCAGGGAAAACGCGCACGGTGGCAAACCGGATCGCGTACATTTTGAGCAGCGAATCGCCCGGAAACGTGAGTCCCAGCGAGATTCTCGTGCTGAGCATGACGAACCGGTCGGTCAACGATTTGAAAGCTCGAATGACACAGCTGCTGGACCCAGAACTGGTGAACCAGATCCCCGTCATGACGTTTCACTCGTTCGCAGGGAACGTGATCAACACCAAACACAGCGAGTGGCAGATCATGGAGGATGCAGAACTTAGAAGACTGAACGAGCTGGTTGCTACGAACAAAAAACCCGCGTTTTCGTCCGCCACGTTCAAAACAGTCATCGAGGAGGCGCGACGCGTGACGACCGACGAGGAAAAAACCGCCTTTTGCAAGCGATACGGGCTCAGCGAGGAGTCCTACTTGAAACTCCACGAGTTGGTGGGGTCCAACATGTTCACATACGAGGATATGTTGTCCGAGTGCAACAGAATTCTGAAAAACGAGCCTCCCGACTTTGTCCTCAACTACAAAGCCATCATCGTGGACGAGTTCCAGGACGTTTATCCTGCTCTCGCAGACATCATAATCAATACGTCGAAAGATCGCCATCTGACTGTCGCCGGAGACCCGAACCAGTCAATTTACGGGTTTCTGGGGGCCACTTCGTCCTCTAACTGGGGCAAAATCGTGCCCAGATACCCCGAGGAAAGAAAAAACACAATCATTCTGAGCCACTCTTTCCGATCCACTCCCGAGCTTCTGGATTTCTCAACAAGAATTCTGGGGAAAAGTATGGCAAACATCCACACGAGCGTGAAAACGTCAAACTTGATACCACCGATCCGCATATCTTTCCGCTCACAAGTCGAAGAGTTCGAGTTCATCTATAGGGAAGTCAAGAGACTCACTGAGCTCTCGCAAGGTCAGATCAAACATTCTGACATTGCCATTCTCTCGTTCACGAACAAAGAAGTGGACTCCGTCTACAGTTACTTCAAGGAAAAGGGAGATCTGCATTTGAACAAGCTCAACAGCACTCCCGCGTGGCTCAAGACCCAGCTCTCTTTCATCTTGCAATACATCAAGATTTTGATCGATCCAAGACAGAACCTGCCGTTGCTTTCGTGTTTGAGTCTGCTCCACGGAGTGGGATTGTCTGCGCTGAACACCATATATCTGGGCTCGCTCAAGAATGACGTTTCCATCTGGGACTATCTGACTGATCCAGTCATCGAAAAACCGGGAAAAATCTCTAAAGCAACACAGGAATTTGTGGAGTACATCGACCAATGCCGGAAAACGGTAGAGCCGAACAACCCAGACTCGATCATCCTGACGTTGCTCAACATCGGAACCAAGTTTGGGCTCAAAAGGCGAATTCAGTCGGCTAAACTAACGCCCACACAGACACAGGAGTACGAGAGCTATTTGAGGTCAATCTACAAGTCACTAGAGAAGACTCTGGAGTTCAAACCGCACGATCAGACGCTGCTGAAATACTACCTGAGGAATTACAACAGCGAGCTACTGCTCAATCCAAACTCCAACATCCCCAGATTGTACAACGACTCAGAAGTAAACTTTTCCACTATCCACACTGCCAAAGGTTTAGAATTTCCTGTTGTCTTCCTGCTGTCTTCCAACAACTTTTACCTCTCGTCGTCGTTTGCGAGAAGAAAGATACTTTATGTGGGAATGACCAGAGCGAGCTCGCTTCTATACTTCAACAAGCTCGATACCCAGTTTGTCAGCAACATCGACCAGCTTGACGACACCGCAACACCAATATTCAAGTCTGAGCCTCCAAATTTGATAAAATTCCCCAACCTGCTTAGACTGTTGAAAGACATGGGTAGGGATACAAGTTTTCTGAGCAAGACTACAACGAGCAGAAGTGGTGGCACTCTACAACTCCTGTCAGGACTCAGCAGGAAAGTTCCGCACCATTGAACCAATTCATTAATCTCTATCTATTTATTACCGCTTTTCCTCCGATTGGATACTGGTTGCTCAGTCAACAGATACTTTATATCCGTCTCGAAAGCTCCATTTTTCAAGAACTCCACGTCGACATCGTCTACGTTGTTCTTGACTATCTCCCACAATATACTGTTCGATTCCACCGCACCTTTGCACAGGACAAGAAACTCGACCGATCTTTCGATTGCCAACACCTGTTGCAGCCTTGTATGGGAGTTTTTAGGTAGTTGTACAAGTTTAACTCGAGAAACTTGGCTCAATATTGGCAGGTGTTGTGCGAGCAGTGGAGTCGTGAGATCTGATCTACAGACAAAAACGCACACTATCGTCGATGGATCGTTTGGGTCGAGGGTGTTCAATCTAATTGACTTTGATTGGGCTTCCAGAGCCTCCATGCAGCTGTTAAAACCATATTTCACAAGCTTTGATACCGTTGGTGCCTGTATATTCAGTTGTTTCTTCTCCTCTTTTGAAAGCGCATTGTAGGCGCCGAGTTCTCTGAGTGTAGAGTTGCACAGTAGATCCACTAGATCTTTTTGGATTTCTGGGTTGATGAGGGGCCAAACGTTTCTCTTTGTGTATGGGTTGGCCAAAACCGCCTTGAAAACCTGTTTTTTTCTGGCTTCGATCTGTTTGAGCGAGGTGGATGGTGGCGCAGGTTTCTTTGGTGCAAGACTTCCCGGTTTCAGGACAGCGGAAGCAGGAGTCAGGCTCTTTTTGCCTTTGTTTTTTGATGCCATGACGATTATGTGGGGGCAGAAGAAAAGCCGTAAAGATAAGCTTGGTGAAGCTTGAGAAAAAAAATCTACAACAAAAATATTTTTTTCTCAAAAAAAAGATCAAATCACGTGATAAGTTCTCGCTATCAGTAATGTGTCGTGTATGTGCGAGTTTATGAATTGTATTGAAATGTGCGTACTCTACGAACCGTCTGCCCGAAGATAAGCGACAGGAGGCGGTACAGGCTCGCAAACCAGGGTATTCGTGGCCGTATAGGCCGGTGCAAACTCCCTGTCTGGCGGAAGTTTTCCTGCGAAGGGGTGTTTTTGGCTACCGGGGAGCTCGATCTCGTCAAACTGACGCATCGTGACAGGGTCCACAAACTGGGCCACACCAGCGGGGCGAAGCTTTCCTCGATGATCCACATAGCAACGCAGTTCCTTCAGCTCTTGTACCGAGTAGGAAGGCTTGACTCCTACGAATCTGTCGGACAGTCTGCTGGCGGTGTAAGACGGAGGGCTATCATTTTGGCGATCTGGGTCTGCGTTCAAGGTAGCGAGTGCTGTTACTCCCGCGCGTCTCTTGCGTCCTTGTGCTGTGCATGGAAGCAGATGAGAACACAGCTGGGCTCCGACAAAAATCAGAACAAACAGCACTAATGCAACCAGAAGACTGCATAAAACTCCAGCTATCGCGAGTCGGCCGTGCACAGCCTTGTTTGTATTAGTCTGTTCATTTGATAATTGCTGGTTTCTCTGGTCGATGTCGATGTACATTTTGCAACAACATGTGTCCAGAGTTCCTGTTGTACCATCGAATTTCTGCTGAGTTTATTGGAATCTGCCGAATATATATATGCACAGACAGCCAGAACAGACCATGCGGTGGTAAATATTCTGGTCGCACAGCCATAAATATGGGGAAGCGAAAATAAAAGATGAATGGGGCAGGGAAAAAAAGAGGGCAAAAAAAAAGGGATAAAAATACAAGGAACAAAAGAAGTTGGGAGCTTTTTTGTCTACATCAACAGCAACTGAGAAACATCAGAGAAAACAACACCATCAACGATGGAGAAGATTGAGTTTGACAAAGACCAAGTGAGAACCATCACGATCTCTCCAGATATCTCCAATTCGATGTACGGCACCGTTCCGCTATAGCCGGACAAGACAATTACTAACACATTGCAGTCCTCAAATTAAGGACCAGATTTTCAGCATTTTGTCGCTGGTTGACAATGGATTCAAGAACGGCGAGTCCATTAGACTTGTTTTACGCAGACAAAGAGAGTGCTACAAGAGGAAAGCAGGGGCAGAACTCGGCACCGCAGTCTCCAGCATGGTGGTTACCACTACGGAGATGCAGTTCCCCACACTGGATGCTAAGGCCAACATCAAATTTGTGTGCTATTTGAAGGTTTTGCGCCTCTTGTTCGACCAGTTGTCTCGTGGCAAAGACTTCTTCGTTTCCAAAAGACAGATCTACTACATGGACGTGACTCTGTTCAAACGACAGTCGGTGATTGATCAATGCATTGACAACATTGCCAGCTCGTTCGGAGTGTCTATAGAGAGACTGGGTGTTGTTGCCGGACAAAAAGGGTTGATTTACGGCGATTTGTCGTTCAGCTACAAAGGTCGGGAGATCAACATCGAGAAACAAAGTGGTCCTGTGCTTATGCCTCTTATATCCCTTGAGTCGCGGCAAGATGACTTTGTGTTCAGCTCAAAGATGCCTGTGCCAGACGAAATTGTTGTGATCGAAAAAGAGTCCGTTTTCTCCAAGTTGTGCGACCACGGAAGAGACGCAAACAAAATCTACATCACGGCAAAAGGGTTCCCGGACAGGCTCACAAAGCGGTTTTTGTACCATCTGAGCAGTCACTTTTCAAGCACCAAAGTGAGCGCACTGGTGGACAGCGACGTTTATGGGCTGATGATACTCAAGGACTACAAGTACGCACCGGCAATACGACAAAAGCAACAACACCACAGTAAAGACTTCACGAGAAAGACGACATCCCAGTTCAATGTTGACGGCGAGCTCGAGAAGTATTGGTACGTTCCTGCATGCTCGAGACTGCAGTATGCGGGCACGTTTCTGTTTGACTCTGCGAATCAGCTGGGCCATCTGGACATCAATATGCGCGATTTCAACACAATGAAGGCGTTTCTGGCGACCATGGTGGATATCGGGTCACACTCGGCCGACATGGAACTCTCGAAGCTTGTCCGGGAGACACAAATGGGATTATTCTTCATGAAAAAGAGGGAAATGAACTGATAATTTATACGTGGGGTTTTGTGGTGCGATTTTGTGTGGTGCATTACCCGGCCCACGGATATCCATTCGAGTTCTCCCTGATACCCCGCCCCAAGTCTCGGGGCTGCTCGGATCATAAGGCAGATATTTTTCCGAAACGCGCAGGAGGTGTTATTATTTCAGAAGCACGGCTTCCAATTTCGTTCTAGCCATGCAGAAAGAATCATGCGAAGGCGCCACTTACTCCTCACTTGGCACGCACCAGATTTACCACCCCTCGGAGTTGACTCCCCCCTCCCGTTTCGGACTCTGTTGGCCGTTGGCGGGCTAAGCGGTGGCTCGCCGTGACTTTGAGGAGAGGGGTTTGGAGGGGTATGACTGAATTTTTTCGTGTACTGCTGAAACGTGTGAGGGAGACCGCTGACATTAAAATAGGTGGAATTGTCCTCAGTGCGCGTTTAGATGTACTGTGTCGTTGCAAACAAGAGCTTCTATTGAAAAGGGCACCACCAATGTTTGACCGCCGCACATACACATAGAAAATGCCTATTCATCGCTACAACGTTGCCGCTCATTACTACGGGTCGCAGTGTACCACGCCGAGTCAGGATGCACTTGCAGTGTGTAGCACGAGCACCACAAGAACACAGTCAACCGCCTCCATAGTTTCGCACAGCACAACGGCCACAACGCCCGAGTTTTCTCCCAGTTTGATTGAGTCTGAAGTTGGCCACCTGCTCCACCTGGACGACGCAGAGCTGGATGACGAGCACATCATTGACGACGGCGACTACGACAACGACGACCTCACCACTGACTTTGATTGCAGTCTCGAAGCCGATGGCCAAAACAGCGTTCCACGGGAAAAATGGTTTATCTGTTTGGTGGGCTTGCCGGCGAGCGGCAAGTCTACTGTGGTGAACCAGCTTGCCGAGTTTGTGCACAAACGCTCAACAATGAGAATGCAGATATTCAATGCCGGTGACATTAGAAGAAAACACGAGAAAGAGCTGTCCAAAAAGCTTGACTTTGATTTTACGAGAACAGATACGAAACGACTACGAGAAAAATACGCTTTTGAGGCCCTGGACCAGCTGACAACGAGTCTGATCAATGACCAGGTCGACATCGGCGTGCTGGACGCGACCAACACCACGACAGAGAGAAGAGAACTGGTTCTGAGCACCGTCAGGAAAGTCTCCCAGGATTCTGGAGTACTGATCAAC
The DNA here is from genome assembly GCA_030555865.1 of Ogataea corticis. Classification (NCBI taxonomy): domain Eukaryota; kingdom Fungi; phylum Ascomycota; class Pichiomycetes; order Pichiales; family Pichiaceae; genus Ogataea; species Ogataea corticis. The sequence continues at coordinate 802,769 of JANIVM010000002.1, read as the reverse complement.
TCGCTGATCCTGGAGGTGAAGTGCTCGAACCAATCGCTCCGGAGATTCAACATTGAAAAGAAAACCACCAACCGCGACTATGTGCAGATTCCACGGGAGTCTGCGATCTTGGATTTCTTCAAGAGAGTGGAGAACTACGAAAGGGTTTACAAAAAGGTTTCCATCGAGGAGATCAACAAATTAGGGGCCAAATACTTTAGCATGAATAACGTTGGAGACTCATTTTGCTACGACTGCGGCCTGCAACACGACGATTACAAAAAACACCGGCAGTGTGTGAGGTTCCACAGTGTTGCGCTCGGCTTGATCTACGAGTTTCTGATGAGCTACAGACAGTCATATGGAGCGCTGTATTTGTCCGAGGTGGAATCATTCTACAAAAACGGCTTGTACAGACCTGTTTCGTCGCGCCAGTCGTCTGCCTCGCTTTTGTCGCTGGGCGACCCCCTTCACAATCTGTCTGCGTCTGCGTCTGTGTCGTCGTCGTCGTCGAAGTCGCCGGTGACGTCGATTTCGCAGGGCTCTGCGACGGTGGCCACGACGTCGACGTTTGTCATTTCGTCCTCCAACGCACACTAAAAAAAGTTTGTTCTGTATATATAGATTATGGTTTGTGTTTGGCATTACAAAATATTTATAAATCGTTTCGTGCGTCCTTTTTTCAGCTTCCCATCATTCCCGGTATACTAAACGAAGGCAACGATCCAAATCCCGGCAGTGCCGGCTTGGTTTCTTCTTGGTTGCTGTTTCTGCCGTTTGTAACTCCAACTCCGTTTGCTCCTGTTGCAAGGTTTCCCCCAGCGATCTCGTTCACAGACGAAAACTGCTGTTTCTCGGCCCATGACTCACCCGTGTAGGCGCTGTCTTTGAATCCGTGTGGGTCGTTTGGCCTCGATCTGCACCAGAATCTCATAGATTTATCTGCTCCTGCTGTGCAGAGCACGTGACCCAGAGGATGGTATTCGAGGTCGTGGATGGCTTTATCGTGTGCGTAGGGGATTCTGTGGAGCGGGCTTGCAATGCTGATTGGCTGTTTCTCCTTGTTGAGCACCATCTCCTGCTGGATGTCCTTGGACAGGTCGTAGGTCGAGAGCGAGCCGTCGTAGCCACCGATCGTGAGCAGCGACGAGTGCACCGGGTGCCACGAGATGGACGTGAGGTCAACGTCGTCGGTGGATTTGATCACGTTGAGCGTTTTCATGACGCGGATGTCGAAGACACGGGTCGAATGGTCACGTGAACACGCTGCAAGCAGTCTTTCGCTGCCGTTTTTCTGGAACTTGGCCTTAGTGACGGTGTGTTTGAAGTCGTGGAAAGTCGAGATACATTTTCCGTCACGCGGGTCCCAGAACTTGACAAGGTTATCCTTTGAGCCGCTCACCACGAGCCCCAGTGTGGAGTGCCAATCACAGCATTTAACGTCCCAATGGTGGCCCTTGAGCGTGCGTTCCTCGGTGGCTGTTCCGAAGTTCCAGATTTTTAGGGTCTGGTCGTCCGAACAAGACACGAATTTGGAGTCGTTTGGCGAGAAAACGAGGTCCTGAATCGCGTTGTCGTGCGCACGGTTGAGAATGTTGACGTTGTTAAAGTTGGGCTGCCAGAACTTGATGCTTCCGTTCTGGTCGGAGCTAATCAGCCAGTCGCCGTTGTGCGAGTACTGGAGCGCGAAAATCGGCGAGTCGTGCGCCTGCATGATCGACTCGAAGTTGAACGTGAGTCCGTTCCAAATGGTGAACTCGCCCGAGTGCGACGACACCAGCACGCGGCGCGCGTCCGGGGTCCATTTGATGGCGTGGATGGCGTGTTTCGACTTGTTGGTCGAAACGTGCACAAACTTGGTCGCGAGGTCGTAAACGACGGGCTGTTCGCTGTTGGGTGGCAAAAGGTGTGTTAGGTACGTTGTTTCGGGCCGAACTTTGCCCAATGGCTGCCTGTTGCGTTGGTTCAAGACGTTCTTGCGAATCATGTATTTGCCCATCGGCGTGAAATAATCCACCGTTCGCCGGTGTTGCGACTTTGCTTTGTCCGCGTCGTCATCTCGCGGCTGCCGCGTGTACGGAGGTTTATATGAGCTCATGGGTAGGAGATAATGATACGAAAAAGAGCTGCTCACAACGGTAAAAGAATAGTACTTTTTTTTTTAAATTTCTCGCCGTGGAAAATTCCCCTTTTTTTCCCCTCGAAACGAAACGTAATGTGCAAATAAATATACAGCTAACTGAACTTTCTTTAGTGTCTCCGCCATAGACGATTTATACGCATCCCTCCCCCATTCTCCCAGCAAACACATTCAAAATCTGCATGATCCATGGAAATGACGTCACGAGAAAACTCACGAGACCCTCCAAACACCTCGATGGACCCCCTGCTGCTCGACCAGGACGACAAACGCGCCAGAAGAGCGTCCCGCAATAGCTTCGGCAGCCACGCGACGCCGCGACGCATGTCGGGACTCGCAAAAAGTCACGACGTGTCGTTCTCTTACGTGAAAATCGTGTTTGTCGTCGGCCTGTTTCTGCTCTCGATGGTGACGTTTGTCTGCCAGACAGAGTTCACTAGTTACCTATACATGGAGCTGGGCTTCAGCGAGCCGATCCTGCTGCTACTGATTACACACGGATCCTGGTGGATTCTCTGGCCCATCCAGTTTACGTCGATCGGCGTGTACAAGGCCACACGCAGGTACATCCGGCACAAAAAGGGCTATGAAGATGCCTCCGGAAAGCCGTGGCGTGGGTTCAGAAGAGCGTTTGCCAGCTCCGTCAAGACTCAGCACAAGAACATTTTTCACAGCGCAGAACTTACGACAAAACTCAACAGACCAGCGTACGAGTCCGAATTTGGATCGCGTTCGTTCAAGTATTTTCACCAGTTTTTCCGCAGTCAGGCCATCAAATACATGTTGTTGGCTACTTTTGTTCTTGCCATCATCCTGAACGTTGCGGGCTCAACGTGGTACGTGGCGATGGGCATGTCGACTGGCTCTGACGTGACAGCAATCTACAATTGCAGCGCGTTCACCGCCTACATGTTCGCAATCCCGTTGCTTGGAGACAAGTTCTCGGTGGTGAAGCTGTCGTCGGTGATACTAGCTGTTTCCGGTGTTGTCGTTGTGGCTTACTCGGGCAAAAACGAGGACTCTGCAAGTTACCCGCACCGGCTGCAGGGCGACATCATCATTCTCATCGGAGCAGTGCTATATGGTCTCTACGAGGTGCTGTACAAGAAGTACTCGTGTCCGCCATCTAGAGAGGTGAGCGCCAGAAGACAGGCCACGTTCTCAAATTTTTCCATGTGTCTGATCGGCCTTAGTACGCTGATCGTTCTGACAATTCCTATGGCCTTCGTGCACATTCTAGGAATCCACAAATTTTCTATTCCAACAGACGCGAAACAGTGGCTTTACATTCTGCTTTCTGCAGCTTCAAATCTGGTCTTTTCGGTGTGCTTTTTGGCTTTGATGGCTCTCACGTCTCCCGTGTTTTCGTCCGTGGCGTCGCTCGTGACGATCCTGATTGTCGGAGTGACCGAGTGGCTTTTGTGGGGAGTGTCAATCAACGCGAAGCAGCTCCTGGGGTATGCTCTGGTGGTTTTGGGCTTCAGTATTCTGACCTACGCGTCGTGGAGCGAGATCAGTGAGGAAGACAAGGACGATGAGTTGATAGACACAGACACAGAGAGTCTTGCGAGCTTTGGCTTGTAGGGCTGTGCAAGGAACTGGCAAGTGTATAGAGTAAGTATGGACTGTAAGGATATCTGAGATCCCAACCTGTTGGGATTACATAATATTTTCCTTTCCCGTGCAGAGATGTTTTGGGCAGAAATTCTGCAGACCCAATTTTTTTCACCGACTCAAGTCGGCTAATTTGCCAGACAGAACTGTTCTTCAAAGCGCATCCACCATGACGGAACAGATTGAGCAGAAGACCGAGGCCCTGAAGCTGGAAGCGGAACAGAAGATCACTCCATGGGAGGTGGAGGGAGCCGTTGTGGACGGCGAGTCTGTGGGGATTGATTACGACAAGCTGATCAAGCAGTTTGGAACCAAGCCCATTTCGCAGGAGACTCTGGACCGGTTCAAGGCCGTGACGGGCCACGAGCCGCACAGATACATGAGAAGAGGACTCTTCTTTTCTGAACGTGACTTTTCTAGAATCCTTGACATGTACGAGCATGGCGAGCAGTTTTTCCTGTATACGGGAAGAGGACCATCGTCTGACTCGATGCATTTGGGTCACATGATTCCGTTCACGTTCACCAAGTGGTTGCAGGACGTTTTCGATGTTCCGCTTGTGATTGAGCTGACGGACGACGAGAAGTTTCTGTTCAAGCAGAAGTTGACGATTGAGGACGTGAAGAAGTTTGCCAAGGACAACGCTAGAGACATCATTGCCGTTGGGTTCAACCCGGAAAACACGTTTATTTTTTCTGACATTGAGTACATGAACTCCGCTTTCTACGAAAACGTTGTGCGGGTTTCCAGACAGATCACGACCTCTACTGCGAAGGCTGTTTTCGGATTCCAAGACTCGGACTGCATTGGAAAGATCCATTTTGCCTCGATTCAGATCGCTACGGCGTTCCCATCGTCGTTCCCGGAGGTTTTGGGACTGCCAGCGAAGACTCCGTGCTTGATTCCGTGCGCTATTGACCAAGATCCTTACTTCAGAGTGTGCAGAGATGTGGCCGACAAGCTCAAGTTCAGCAAGCCTGCTCTGATCCACTCGCGGTTTTTCCCTGCTCTGCAGGGTCCAACGACCAAGATGTCTGCTTCCGACGAGAACACGGCAATTTTCATGACCGACACTCAAAAACAGATCCAGAAAAAGATCAACAAGTACGCTTTCAGTGGTGGCCAGGTGAGCATTGAGGATCACAGAAAGTACGGAGGTAACCCGGACGTGGACGTGGCATTCCAGTACCTGTCGTTCTTTACTGAGGACGACGAGATTCTTGAGAAGGTGGCGAACGACTACAGAAAGGGTGATTTGCTTTCGGGTGAGATGAAGAAGATGTGCATTGACGCTCTGCAGAGTTTTGTCAAGGAGTTCCAGGAGAAGAGAGCCCAGGTCAGCGACGAGGTTTTGGACAAGTACATGAAGCCGCACAAGCTGGTGTTTGGCCAGAAGGAGCGGCTTGTTGCGCCGAAGGAGCGGGAGAGAAAGAAGAAGGAGGGGAAGAAATGAGTAGAAAGAGAATATAATAAGAGAGTGTGGTGTTGTACTTTGAGGGGACTGTTACAGATCGATTTGGTGTGAGTGATTGCAACGAAGAGAATGGCAAATAATTATCTGTGGAGTACTCATTTTTCATGAAGAGAAAAAACAGTACTCAAAACGATGTGATAATGACTCATTCTAAACGTGAGAAATATTACCGTGCTTCAGCGTAGAATATTACACTGTTAACCCCATGTCAACGGCCTATCTACATGTACTGCCGTTGAATGAGCTAGAGTTTCCCCAGGGAATCCACCGACTCGGAAAGCGACTCTTTCACATCAGCAAGAACGCCGCTGATCAGGGACTCATCAACTTCGAACAACCGTCCAACGGCATCCTTCTTGAACCACTCAACAGTTGTGGTCTTGATCCCATCAATTCTCTTACCTGGCAGCGCCTTAAACTCCCGCGACTTCTCCCTAAACCGCTGGACCCGCTGTCTCAGATCCTTGCTCACCTCCGGCAGCTTCTTCAAGTGCTGCAGCTGTTTGTACGTGTCGACCAACACGTAATAGTAGTGGTTGAACGCAAAACTCAGAACGTCCTTGGGCTCCTCAGGAACCGAAACGACGGCAGAGCTCGCGTCAAAAACCCGTGCAATGACCGACAAACTCCACCGTTCCATCTCTGTGACTTTCAATTTCTCGCTTTTGCACAGCTTCAAAAATTCTTGTATTCTTTTTTCGTGGTTTTTGGACCCTGAATCGTAGATGAGAAGCTCTCTCAAAACCATGATTTGCAAGTAGACATTGTCGATGGAGCCGTTGAAACTGTTCAACTTGTCGTCCACAACAGAAAGCTTGTCATGGACACCGCAATCCCAGAAAGTTTTCATGTCTCTGTTGTCCACCACCGAGTCAGCCGAGTAACTTCTCAACGTAGCCACCTCCAAATCAACTCCCTTTTGGTCGTCCTTCAATCTCTTGATCCGTAACATCTCCAGAGACGCGGCATATCTGGTGAACGAGTTTTGCAGCCGGCTATGGAACTCGATGAACCCCTGCAGCTTGTTCAAAGCCAGTTTCTGGAACCCGGCCTTCACCATGTGCGGCATCTCAGTGGCCACATTCTGCGAGTAGAACGCCGAGACCCGCAGCGTCTGCTCATTCACAGACGAGACTGCCGACAAGCGCGTCATGAGGTAGTGCGACAGCGTGTCGAGCTGCACAAACTTGATGTTGAGCGACTTGAACAGCGTTTCGGCGCGCAAGGACAGGTTCAGCTGCGTGTACAGCTTGATGAGCCAGAGTTTTAAGTGGAACTCGTACTTGTTCTTCTCCAAGGCGCTTTCCAAAATGACAACCAGCCGCAATAAGAGTTCTTCGTCGGCTTCTTTTCGGCTCAGAATCGACTCAACAGCGAGAATGATAAACTCAAACCCGGAAAAGTACTCGAACTCAACCAGTTTTCCCAGAAGACACTTTGTCGAATTGTAAAAAGAGCAGCAAAGCCCAACAAAGTCGCCGTCTTCCAACAATCTCGGGTTGCAAAGCACCTTCACTTTCAAGTAGTTCACCATGAAGAGCAGCTCTTTTTCGTCCGGCTTTCTCTTGAGCTCCACGATTTGCTGGATATTTCTCTCCGTATACTCAGCTTCCAGGATCTCGGAAAGCTCGCCTTTTGCTCCCACAACGGCCTTCAAATCCTCAAAACAGCACAACTTGCTCCCAAAGATCGAGACGTACTTCTCTATACTCGTTTTCGTGTCCACTTCGCCGAAAATCTTGCTGATCTCAATCAGAGCAAGCTGAGAATTCCTCGTCTGCTTATACTCCTCAATCGTGTCCAAACACTCCTCCAGCTTTCCTATTTTTCCTGCTGCCTTGATGAACAGCTTCCACGTGTCCCAGTCATCCTCTGCGACCAAAAACCTCTTGCAACTGCGGTAAAGCTCTTCAAACTTTTCCAAGCCGTCCAGCGTCTCCAAAAGCAGAATCTTGAGCTCCAGATCGTTCTCTTTTTTCAATGTGCTTTTCATCACAGCCAAGCTATCTTCGCCCCTACCACCCAGCTGCAACAACCGCACATAAACGTAACACTCCTGAGCGTCTTTTTGCTCAAACTGCTCCATCTGTTTGATTCCCAGCTGCGGATAGAGCTTCTTCATCGACGGAGACAGCTGAGACTCGCAAATGAGACAGGCCAGCATCAAGCTTGTGGCCGCCCAAATTTTGATTGTGCGCGGGCTGAACGGCGATTCAGAAGTCGAGATTGCTCTAGTCAGCATCATCGTGGCCTTCTGCATCCCTAACACGTCGCCCTTGTCTATTGTCTGGCTGAACCACTCGTAAACCAGGTCAAATGTAGGATACTTCTTGCACACCTTTTCAAAAACATCTTCGCCGCAGTCGTACTCGCACAATTCGAACACGCCGACCAGCAAACGCAGAGCCTCGGGATCGCTTGGAAACTTCGCCAAAAGCTCCTGCGCAGCTTCAATAGCCTCTGTTCTCTTGTTTCCGAGAGCCAGTACGTGCGCTTTCAAAGCGTAGAAGTACGAGCTGTTCGGATGTTGTTTGATCTTCTTTTCTGCCAGTAGCTGCGCATTCCGCAGATTTCCGCTCCGAATCGCCGAGTCAATTGCAGCGTCCTTCATGGCCTCGAAAGACTGGAAAATGGGGATCTGTCACAAAAAAACAAAGCTTTTTAACGATCTCGAGTTTTTCACTGGCGATTTTTTTTTTATTCTTCCTGATATTTCCCATTAGCGAGTATTTAATAATAGTACGATCATCTAATTGCGAGCAATGGTATGGGACAAACAAGCCACGTACTGAGGTCAGTGTACAAAGAACGGCACTCTAACGAGTTAGTTGAAATAGTAGTCTCCACCGATCCATCTGTTCACCATGTCTAGTGCGTTTGCAGGCTGGTTGTATGGCACCATGTGACCGGCTTCGAATACCCGGGCAAAAGTGAGCTTACCGTTGGACTTCACCGAACCTGCCTGAGACCCGTCGATGTTGCTGTACCAAGGATGGAAAGTGGCAGCCTGGTACGTTCCGTTGAGGCTCCACTCAAGCTCCTCCGTCCAGGCCAGATTTCCAAGCCAGTTACAGATGTAATCTTTGTCCCCAGCGTAGATCAAAACAGGTAGTCCGTAGTCCAAAACTTCAGCCACATATTGTTGGAAGGGCTTGGTCTCGTCACCAGAAAACAGGAATTGACGGAACACAGAGTCGTCACAGCCAGTGTAGGAATCGACCTCGGCACCCAGAGCGGTCTTAACTTCGTCCAGGTTCATGTACTGGTCGATGTAGTCCATTCCGTTGTAACAGTTACCGTCCGAAGTCTCACAAGGACCTCTGATGTCGTAGTAGTTGAGCCCGGTCCGCTCGAACGGCTCCATCAGTCTTTCACAGTAGATGTATGCCGGCAGACAAGTCAAGGCACTCTGTGTGGCGTAGCATGCCTTCATGAGTCTCTTGCATCTACCATACATGGTCACCATCGATTCGCACTCGTCATCAGAAATGAGCTGCTTGTATCCCGAAAGAGTGGCGTTACAAGCCATTGGTTCGTACCATCCGTACTGGATGAGAGAGTCAGTGAGTCCGTTACCGATAAGCAGCGAGGCAAGATCGAAAGAGCTGTTTGGGTGGTTGATGATTTCCGAGGCGATGTTTGGAATGTAGTGGCCAGCATACGACTCGCCAGCGATGTGGAACTCGTTCGACTGGTACTGTGGGAACTTCTGGAAAAAGAGCTCCAAAAACACATAGACATCTTTGGCAGCCACTTTAGTGCTGGAAACAGAAGATCTGGTGCTGTACGAGTAGCCGACACCGACCGGCTGTTCCAGGAAGATCACCGAGGCGTTGCTGTTCCACGAGTATGGGTTGTAGATCGGGGTCAACGTGGTTCCATTGATAGACGAGGGACCTAATTCAAACAGCAGACCGGTAATAGAGCTGCAGCCCGGTCCTCCGTTCAGCCACAGAATAACAGGGTCGGTCTTTGGGTCGTTTCTGCTTTCAAAGAACCAATAGAAGAGATGTTTGTCGTCCTCATTGACGTCAAAATACCCGGTAGATTGCGCCACAGTGTCCACACCCAGCTTGAGCGGGTCAGACTGGGCATTGACTCTAAGCTGGTGGTTTGGGAACTCGGAAAGGGTGAACCTCTCGGCCTGTGCGTTGCCCTTCAGCTCATTGGGAAGGGAACTTTTGAGGGGACAAGTACCAAGCAGAAAACTTTCGAGCGATCTCTCAATCTCCTGTCTGCTGGCTTTGGCCTCCATGAGCTCCCAGGCCTCTCTAATGGATTCGGACACAGAATTGGCAGAGAAGACGCCTGTGTCTACGAGGGAGTCAAGCAGAGAGTACGAGTCTCCCATTTCGAGCACTTGTTGCCCATTGAGGGCGGCGGGCAGTGCGTGAACCACCGTGGAAAGTGCTGCCGACAAAAACCAGTCTGTTATCCTCATTTGTTCCCCCTATTTATCTTGTTGCACAAGAAGAGATAACGATAACACAAGAGAGTTTCAAAAAAGTTTCCCTCTCGAGTATTTATATTATTACTTTTTTTCTGTGTCTCCCCTTTTTTAATTACTCAATTATAAGCCTCCACATTATGGGTAAAAATGTATATTAAACAGCCGTCTTAGCCGCGATGGATGTGGAAAGGAGAAGCCTGGTTGTTACTGAAGACAAGAGTCTCGGCAATGACGGTATTTTCGGCTCTCGTAGCGGCAAACACAATCAGCTCAGCAATGTCGTCGGCGTACAGTGGCTCGGTGTCCTTGTAGACAGCGGCAGCCCTGCTGCTGTCACCTTTGAATCTGACAAGCGAGAACTCGTCGGTGGCCACGTTACCCGGCTGGACCTCAATAACTCTGATCTTGGTGGCAATCAGCTCTTTTCTGAGGGCGTGGGTGAATGATCTGAGGGCGGCTTTCGAGGCACAGTAGACCGATCCACCAGGGTATGGCTCTCTGCCTGCAATGGAGCCCAGTTGGATGATGTCACCCTTGTTTCTGGCCTTCATTTGGGTGACAACAAGTTGAGTAAGTTGGATCATTCCCAAGACGTTAGTTTGGAACATCTCGGCAACATCCACCTCGGGAATTGAGCCGACGGGGTCGAGCCCAAGAGCCTTTCCGGCATTGTTAACGAGAATGTCGATCTCGGAAAATTCCTGTGGAAGAGCTTTGAGGAATGGGGAGATCGTCTCGGTTTTGGACACGTCGAGAGCGGAGGCAAACACCTTGATGGCAGGGTACTTGGCTTGCAGCTCCTCCTTGAGTTCGTTCAGTTTCTCGACACGTCTAGCGGTGATGATAAGGTTGACGTTACCTGCGCCAGCCTCGGCAAAATACTTGGCCGTGGAGGCACCGATACCGGTGGAGGCACCGGTGATGAGGATGTTCTTTCCAGCGAGTCTTTCAGCGATTTTCCCAAACATTGCAATGAGGAGAAGGCAGCTGTTGGCGTGGTTGTTGAAATAGTGGGGATCCTGCACCTTTAAATCGTCCAGCACGGGTGGGCGTGCGATAATCACAGGAAAGCCAATCCCGCTATCCGTCGGAAATCGGGCGGTGAGGCGCGATAGGCGAAAAAGTCAACGCGGTGTGCACTGCACCCACCCCATCTTTCAGTGTTGCGCTGATTTAGCTCAGCTGGGAGAGCGTCAGACTGAAGATCTGAAGGTCCTGAGTTCGATCCTCAGAATTAGCACTTTTTTTAATTTTTTTTTTGTTTTATCCGGCTGACACATCCGGCGCACCGTTTTTGTCGTTTTTTGACTGTCTCCCAGGAATGGAAACATGAACAAGAGCGCCGTTTCTCGGTCAACCCCGCGAGCGCCTGCGATAACAATCCCAACGTTTTTTAGCGTGCGGTAATTTGTCGATTGCTACTTATCAGATCGTACGATAGAGCTAGTATAAAGGGGGAAGCAACAGCCACATAGATCCACCAGATATCTTCAACAACAGACTCAAACCGACAATTTTTTTATCAGAACAACCATGGCAGTGCTACAATCATCGACTTACGGAAAGGACAACGTCAAGTTCCTCAAGGTGAAGAAGGACAAGAAGAACCCAAAGGTTCACGAGGTGATGGAAGCCACCGTGAAGGTGCTCTTGGTGGGAGGCTTTGATGAGTCGTACACCAAGGCCGACAACGCTTCGATCGTTCCTACCGACACGGTGAAGAACACCATTTTGGTGGAGGCCAAGAAGACGGACGTTTTCCCGATCGAGGCTTTCGCGGCACACCTGGCTCTGCACTTTGTCCAAAAGTACGCCCACGTCTCGGGCGTTGACGTTCAGATCGACCAGCACCGCTGGTCCAAGTACCTTGTGGACGGCAAGTTGCACGACCACTCGTTTGTCAAGGACGGTGAGGAGCTGAGAACTGTCTCGCTCAAGTACTCGCGCACGGGAGACTTTGTTTTAGAATCTGGTTTGCAAGGTTTGACTGTTTTGAAATCGACCGGGTCGATGTTCTACGGTTTCAACGAGTGCGACTACACCACTCTGAAGCCAACCACCGACAGAATCTTGTCTACTGACGTGGACGCCACCTGGAAGTGGGATTCCAAGAAGCTGGGCGGCTCTCTGCAGGCCGCCATCAGAAAGGCCCGCACCGGAGTTTTTGACCGGGCATTTTCCGCGGCCCGCGAAACCACGCTGAAACTTTTCGCCCTGGAGCAATCTGCCAGTGTGCAGGCCACCATGTACCACATGTGCGAAGAGATTTTGAAGCAGGTTCCTGAGTTGGAGACTGTGTCGTACTCTCTTCCAAACAAGCACTACTTTTTGATTGACTTGTCCTGGAAGGGTCTAGAGAACGAGAACGAGCTGTTCTACCCATCCCCACACCCTAACGGACTGATCAAGTGCACAGTTGGCAGGGACATCAAGGCAAAGTTGTAATCAGAGGACGGGAAGTTTGTGGGTCTGCCCCCCTGGAGCTGTTTTCTCGAGACAGTGTCATTTTTGCTATGCATATAAGTTTTGCTTGGGTACCAATTATATAATGAGAAAGTAATAAAAAATATTAAAAAGATTGTTGGAAAAATAGCGAGTAAAAAAAAAATACGAAATTCACAGAGGCAAACAAGGACAAGAAGAGCTCTACCAATACACGGAGTTCGAACTAGAAATTTCTCGTGCACCAACTCAATTAGCCTCCGAAGCATGTTCTTATCCAAGTTCCCCGCCGTGGGGATCCGCCGTTTTGCAAACAGAACGATCTCGCTCAGACAACATCTACAGAGAAGACTCAATACCACGGTGACACCGCCCCCTGCGAGCCCGAAGAAACCGTCCGGAATTCGTTTGCTCATGCAGGAGTATGGCTACAGTGCGCTCGGTGTTTATCTGGGGCTGAGCTTTGTGGATTTGCCCATTTGTTTCCTCGTGGTGCATTCCGCCGGCGAGGACAAGATCGAGGAGCTCCAGAACCGCGTGCTGCAATGGTTTGGCTACGGCAAGGAAAAGCCGGATGCTCCTGCCGACAACGCAGAACCTCAACAAAAGTACTCCACCCTCTGGACGGAGTTTGCTGTCGCGTACGCCATCCACAAGTCGCTGATCTTCATCCGGCTGCCGATCACCGCGGCCATCACGCCCGCGGTCGTGGGCAAGCTGCGGTCGCTGGGCTTCAACGTGGGCAAACTCACGAGCGCAGCACGGCACAGCGTGGGCAGCGAAGGCTTGAAAGGTACGTTGTCGTCGCAGGGCGTGAAAAACATTGCCAAAAACATGAACCACGATGCTACGGCAACGAACCCAAAGTTCGGGAAACCGGCAAACAAGGGACAGAGATGGTTTTTCTAACGGCAAAGACTTGGGTCTCCGTGTTTGCGGTGGAAAAGCCAGAAAAACACTCTATTATTTGTATATACAACGCCTGGACTAGGCTCCACGGCAGTCAATGACAGTTATGCGATTACTCGGGATGTCCGATTATTCGGTGTCTGTTCATCTAAACCGACTGTAGTATCTCTCCTCTTCGAACCTCTTCTCAACCAACTCTAAAACCTCCTTTGAGTAGACATCTTCCAGCTTCTCACCGCCTTTCAACACTCTCTCCTCGTGCACTTTTTGTTCTTCTTTCGTCATCACCACCACATTCTGCAGCGAAAGAGGCTCGGAGGGATACCATTTCGACAGAGCGAGTCTCGTCGAGTAGCCGGAAATTGGCGATTTCCCACGGAAAACCTCCTCCAGCAGGTAGTTCACATCGGAAACAGCCACCTGGACCCGCTGGTCCTGCTCGCCTAGCCGACTCTTCTGACCTGCAAGCGTCTGCAGAATTCCGTCGTACACCTTGTATCTGTTCTTTCCCTCAATTGGCTCGACCGGGTAGCCTGCCAGGGTCGTGACAATGTGCGTGGCCAACGCGAGACCAAAAGTCCCCGGCATTGTCCCAAGAACCGGCAAAATGCGCACTCTGAAGTTCTGCAAAGCGCTCAGCTCCTCAACTTTCCCCTGGGCAAACTCCTCTTCGGGAAGAGGTAGCAGATTGGCTTTTTTTGGGTCTGGTTTTTCGCTGGAAAACACACACGGAATGCCCGTGAGGATTCCTCTTTTCTTGAGTCTTCTTCTCACGGATCTCGCAAGAGGATCCTCATCGGAAGCAGAAATATCCGCCACATTGACTCGCGTCGAGTCACTTTTACACGCGGCTCCCATTGACGAAATCACAGGAATTTTTTTCTCATGGCAGAACGAGAGCAAGTCGACTTTCGTGTCGATGTTGTCAATACAGTCCACGACGTAGGTCGGATTGCCCTCCAACAGCAGTCTCTCGGCCTGGTCCATCGTCCACAGCTCGTTGATGGCCTCGATCTCGCACCACGGAGCGATCTGCAACAGATGCGACCGCAAACAACTAACCTTCGAGACACCAACGTCGCGCACCGTCGCGACAGCGTGTCTGTTCAGAGACGACAGCGTCACCTGGTCGAAATCAATGATTCTGATCTTGGACACTCCCGATCTCACCAGCGCAGTCACACAGTTCGACCCAACACCGCCCGCTCCCACAACAACGACAAACTGGTCTCTGACTTTCCGAACACCCTCCTCGCCGAGGAAGGCGTAGTTCCGCGCCAGTTGCTCCCTGATGAGCTCCTCAGAGTAGTCTTTGATGGTTTCTGGATCCTGAGTAGGCTTGCCAGAGCGGACGGAAACCTTTTCCGCAGTGTAGAAATGAAACGCCTCAACGGCTGCCGTGGTCACGGCCACGGTCGCCAATGTCCAGACAGCGAGTTTCCCAGACATTAAGGGGGTATTAAGTATGGTGGAGGAGAAGTTATTGCAGATGATTTTTTTTTTCTCATTTAAATTTTTCATTGATTTTTTCTGACATATTTTTGCAGGGTCTAGTAGTTCTTTTGGGGTTCCACATTCCACTGAAGACATCGCCATTTCGCTTAGATAAGCAACACTATAGATCTTGTTAGATCATCATAAACGAATGAACTTTTGCCTCGCGGTCCCCAGCCCCCCTGCTTGTTTTAAAATCTAACACATATTCCTCCCTTCTGAAACAGATCTGCTACCAAATCTGTTTTAGAAATTTGGCAGAGCAAAATTTATATTCTTGAGTATATCGACCCTCCTATCCATTGACCAGCCTAATCAGGAAGTTGTGATCTAAACGTCAGTACAAACACCAGCTTTTGTATAAATACGACTCATCTCTCCGATGTCCCGTGTAGAATATACCATTAATGGCCATCGCCATGAGAATTTTAGACGTGTTAACTACCTGCCTCGGGGCTCAGCTGGTCAACTGCAAAGCCACAGATGGTTACTACATCTCGATTGAAACTCTGATTTTCACCTCGATCCACAACGTCACAGAGTACGAGACTCTCACCACCTCGGTGTGCCCGTCAGCTACGTCGTACAGCACAGCCTCCGACGGATCCGTCCACACGGTCCTTAACACCTGTGCACCCGACTACACGGAATCCACCACCACGGCCCTGGACGTGGAGACTGACGTGAGCACCCACAGCGGCGAGGTGGCTACCGAGACCGCCTGGGTGGACTAGACTGATTCGGGATCACTTCGGTAGTTTAGTTTTTTTTAAATAAGTGCAATACAACTTGCCGCATCACCAAATACCACCGCCATGAGCAGCACGTCTTCCGGGCTCAAAGGTGACTCTACCACCACTGGAAGTGCACTTTGGCAGCTCTTTTATTTTACTGTGTATACCATGACACCCCCTCCTTCTTCGTATCTGTGGGTTTGGCCGAGTGGTTAAGGCGTCACGTTTAGGCCGTGATTTCGAAAGAAGCAAGAGTTCGAACCTCTTAGCCCACATTTTTTTTTCTGGGCTTCAGCGGCCTTCCCCAGTGCAACTGCTGTGCCGTACAGCGCACAGCGAAAAGGAATTCAGCATCTACAGCACGGAAAGCTCAACACAAATAGCAAACTTTTTAAGGGCTCGATAAAGCAGACGGCATACAGGTCTAGATTTTTTTGACAGAATCTCGAAGCAAAATGGAAGAAATCACCACACCACCACCACCGCGGCCTGGAACTCCTTTTCCAACACTGGGCCGTGCCAATCTCAAGTCGCGCCCGCGGCAGCCCGTCACTTTCAGCCGCAATCCCTCGCGGACCCATGCCCCAGGAGAAAAACCTTCGCGAAACGCAAGAGCAGACAAGCAGAGGGTAACCAGGGGAATTTGCTGCGCATGGCCAGGATTGTGGATCTTTTTTTTACTTTGTCGTTCTTTGTGTGTATTGCCTCCTGTTTTATAGATATATTGGGTTTTGCGTTGTCTTTGTGCAATTTAAAAGGTCAGAAAGAAACAGTTGTTGCCCGATTGAGCAATACTACAAGGCGTGGCGAAATTGTCGGTAATTGGCTTGCCCATAGTACTTTTTTATCGTATCCGGGAAAGCCTTTTGTTCGCAGAGAAAAGAAGGGGCAAATAACGACCAAAAGCTTGACACACGTACGCCCTCAGTGACAGTGTGTGACATTTTCTTTTGTCCGTCCACATTTCTCTTTCTGTTCGTTCGTTCAGCCTCCTTTGGCCAGGAATTGTTCTCTGGAACCCCATTGCCCGCCACCGGCTATTATTAGCGTAGGCATTTTGCTAGGTTCCATTCGAGTTCCACAACACCGTTGTCCATCTGCATTAACCTACCACTTTCACAGACATGGACCCAACACAGGATAAATCGTTTCAGGGCTCCGACCAACAGGAGACCCAGCAGTCAACCACCATCAGAACGTCGGGCTCAAGACCTCGCACGATCCATGTCGCCCACAGAAGGTCACCTTCAGAATTGACTACCCTCATGCGTAAGTTTCCAATGCCCATTTATTCCAACTCATCTCCGCTTGTTCAAAGACTCGGCGCGTCCAGTGTGGCTCTGAAACTGCGTTTCGGCAAACTGCTGCTGAACGTGATGTCAAAAAATTTTTCTCAGTCAGCTCTTTATTCGCCCAGTCAAGGATGAGCGCTTTATAATATCCTTACTAACCCCTCTCTAGTCGAGCAATTCAACTTACAACGCCAATTGGAAATTGTGCAAGCACAGCAACAGCAGATATTACAACAACAGCAGCAATTCAACCAACAGACAGGTTATGTACAGGCTCAGAACTACAACTCTGGCTTCAACTTCCCCAGCATCTCTATGCAGCCTCCGGCCACAAACAACAACCAGAGACACAACAGAAGGGCTTCGGCAAATGTGTCCGGTAATGATTCAGATTCTGGCTACGTCTCTCGGGGCCACAGAAGGGCACAATCCTCATTAGCGCAAGGCTCGTTCCAAAGCTATGGGAAATCCGATAATAGACAACAGGCCCTGGGGCACACTAGAAGACACTCTTTGGGAATTTCAGAAGCAAAGAAGGCTGCAGCAGAGGCCCAGGCTCAAAGATCGGGCCACTCGCCTTCAAAAACCCCATCATCCTCAATTGAAGCATCTCCAACTTTGTCAACATCCTCGGCAGCGCCTCCAAGCTTCAAGTTCCCTCCAGTTTCGAATGATGCTGACGACTATGAACCACCTAGAAGTTTTGGCCATTCCAGATCCAGACCCACAGGTTCCAACTCCGAAAGATCACCCCAAAGGTCTTTCCAGTTCCCTCCAAGAGACAATTCGCAAACGCTGGCCCCCCCTGCACCAGGCTACTCGGGTCATGAAAGGCGTCAATCTGGAAATTATAGCCAGAGAAATCAGTCTTCAGATATAAATGGCAACTGGAGAAAGCAACAACAGCCTCAGGGCCACCAACCTTCGTTATCAGGTTTTGAGCCACCTTCATTCACACAGGGACATCGTGTGAGACCATCATACGGGGGGTCAGTTTCCTCAATTCCACAATTCCAAACAACTCCAAATGGCCAGCAAAGGAAATCCTTGTTTGCTCCGTACTTGCCTCAGAACTCCCTACCAGAATTGATAAATGAGGGAAGATTGGTTACCGGTACTTTGAGAGTGAACAAGAAAAATAGATCTGATGCTTACGTTTCTACTGATGGGTTTTTGGACGCTGATATATTCATATGCGGTTCTAAAGATCGTAACAGAGCTCTGGAAGGTGACCTCGTGGCTGTGGAGCTTTTGGTCGTTGATGAAGTCTGGTCTTCCAAAAGAGAAAAGGAAGAGAAAAAGAGAAGAAAGGATAACCCCAACGTCCTTGCCACCAGCGATGTCAACGATGATGTTCACAACGACGCAAGCACGAACTATACGTCGTCTTCCTCAAGTGCTGTCGACAACTCGTTTTCAAATGAGACTCCTCCAACTACACAATCTTCGGGTTCTGTTGTTGCTCGTGGATCTGGTTCATTGAATCGGAGAGGCTCATTGAAGCAAAGACCGCCGCAGAAAAAGAATGACGACGTTGAGGTCGAAGGTCAATCGCTTTTGCTTGTCGAAGAAGAAGAAATAAGCGATGAATGCAAACCTCTGTACGCTGGACATGTGGTGGCCGTGGTTGATCGTATTCCAGGACAACTATTTTCGGGAACTTTGGGCTTACTGAGACCTTCGCAAGCCGCAAAAGAAAAGGACAACAAGGACAAGGATGACAACAAGCCAAACAACCACAAGCCCAAGATTGTTTGGTTCAAGCCAACTGACAAAAAAGTTCCGTTGATTGCCATCCCCACTGAACAAGTTCCAAAAGACTTTGTTCAGAATCACGAGAAGTACGCTAACCAAACTTTCATTGCCTCCATTAAAAGATGGCCAATCACTTCGTTGCATCCGTTTGGAACTTTAGTTTCTCAACTAGGCACCATGAACGATTCAGAGATTGAGGTTGATTCAATTTTAAGAGACAACAACTTTTTGTGTGATGAGTATCCGGATGAAGAGGAAAAATATCTGGCAGAATTGCCTGACTTGAGCCAAGCCATTGAAGCGGGTGATAGAAGAATGTTTAGCGACGAGTATGTCATTGCTTTCACGCAGACTGGTTCTTTCTCTGACCACGCACTCCATGTGAAGGTCATCTCCGATACAAAGATCGAGTTGGGAATTCACATTGTGGATGCCACGTACTTCATCAAACAAGGCTCTAGCCTGGACAAAAGATCTAAGAAAAGGTCACACTCTGTTTTCTTGCCACAGAAAGCTGTTCACCTGTTGCCAGAGAGAGTAAACGATTTGATTTCTTTCAAGGAGGGAAAATCTAGCTTGGCTCTTTCTGTTGTCTTTGAGATTGACTCGACCACCTTTGATATCGATGATGTCTGGATGGGAGAATCGATTGTTGACGCAAAACAGAAGGTTGACTATGGAACTGTTGACTCCATTATCAACAATACAAGGGCTAATATGGCTACGGAGAATGCGACGACGGGGTACATTACGACTCTGTCGCTAATCTCCAGAGGTTTGAAAAGAAAGAGATTGAACAATCCAACACTTGAGAGCGAGCCTTCTTTACCCTTGTTGGATCAGCTTGACGATGAGAGAGTCAAGCTGTCACTCAACATCTTTGACAGTGCTCCGTCGACTTCCATGATTGACGAGATTTTCCATACAGTCAATGGTGCGGTTGCTCAAAAAATACATGCAGTTTTGGGTGATCGAGCTTTCCTAAGAAGATATGCTATTCCAACTCTAACAAAATTTGAGCACTACAACAAAAAGGCTGCTAATTTAGGTGTTTATTTGGACACAACTGATGCCGCGACTTTCCAGAACTCTCTGTTGGGCATTGAAGACTCCATGAAGAGAAAAGCTATTGAGACGATCTTGATCAAATCCATGCCAAGAGGAAAGTATGTCATTGCAGGTAAGACAGATGCTGATAATTTGGGACACTATCTCTTCAACTTGCCAACGTATGCTCATTTCACTGCGCCGCTGAGACGATACTCCGATCTGATCGTTCACAGACAGTTGAAGGCTGTGATCAACAACGACTTGGTGAATTACCAAGAGACGATTGAGTCTCTGAAAATGAACAGCGACTACTGCAACTTCAAGAAGGATTGTGCCAAGGCAGCTCAAGAGCAGGCCATCCATTTGCTTCTTTGCCAGACGATCAACGAAATGACTGTCTCTACAGGCCAGTTGTTGTGCATGGGCACAGTCATTCAAGTGTATGAGTCCTCATTTGATGTCTTGATTCCTGAATTTGGAATCGAGAAAAGAGTCCATGGAGACCAATTGCCATTGCGCAAGGCCGAATTCGACAAAAATCAAAGAGTTCTAGAGCTGTACTGGGAGCCAGGTGTTGATTCAGCAACGTATGTCCCCCCTGATGAGAATGAACCATTCTCTTACAGGGCCTCGATCAAAAACAAGTACAGATCTCCTGCTTCCACTGCGGCCAAAGCACAGAACAAGCAGCTGCTTGAGAACAACAATCTGCTTTCGAAAGACCTCTTGACTAAGCTGGAGACATTAAACTTGGATCCTCCAAAAATTGAGGTCCCTGCCTTTGACTCAGCTAAAGAGAGACCTCCACCAACGACCGTTAAAAGCCTTCCCGAAAAGACAGGATCAACCTCACTTGAGAGACCTTTTTCTGATATGCCAAGAATGAGTGGATTCACGAGCTTTTCTCTGAGCACCAAACAAGAGTTTTTGGGCTCGAACCCAACTTCTGTGCCACACGATTCTGCGCTGTCGCCATACTTGAGATTCTGTTTGACGAGAGTCGAAAGTGGCGACAACTACATCCAAGAAATCAGAGAAATGAAGCAAGTGCCAATATTGCTAAGATCGGAAGTTGGAATGGCCTTGCCATGTCTGACTGTCCGTACTCTGAACCCTTTTGCAGGTGTTAGCAAGGACTGAACTTACCCCGACTCTTCAACCTTCCATTTTTATTACATTATTCCAACTAACATACCTTCATTTTAACGAGCTTCTCATGACATTTTGAATCATTATTTTTATTTCTCAGTGTGGGAATTGCGGATCCCCTTCAATTCTATATCGGCAATCTTCATACAAATTTATAATTACAGATAATCAGATTTTCAGAACTAAATACAGCAGTACAAACGCAAAGCTAACGGTGTTGCTCGGTACGGTGTGTGGACAAAATGGAGCCAATCAGACCTCGGGAGCTGTGGCTCTTTGACAGTGGTGAAGAGACTGATCTGTTGCTGAAAGCGGGAGCTGGTGGGCTCAGAGGTGTCTTGGTAGGTTGACTGTGTCTAAAGGATTGAGAACGCTCAACCTCGACTCTTTCGTCAACAGCATAAGACTCGTTGTATTGATCTTCAACATCGTCATCTACTAAATCATCAGTGCTTTTCTCAATCAAGTAACGGATCGAGTTCAGCCAAATGTTATGACGTTTTCTTGTTGGACAAGTGATTTTGATGGATCTGTCATTGGAGTGAACAACAATACTTCTGTGATACAGTCCCGGAGGAAGCGGATTGTTGTCTTCAACAGACTCGACACCAACGATGGCTAGCGCTCTGATTCTGTTCTCCGAAGGATCTCCCAGAACAGGGTTCGTGATGGACCAGTAGAGTGTCAAACTGTATGGATGAATCCAGAAGTATCTCTCGTGTCTGGTTTCCGACAACGCAGAGAATGGACCCAATCTGCGATAGTATTTGTACAGATATTCTCCGATGATGGTCTGTGTGATGACTGCAATCATCTCTCTGCTCGACGAAATGTAGGTGTTGACGGTATGAAGCGAAGGCGTTGACTGGTGTTGATGTCTGGCCAACTCGCTCAAGGACAGATGAGTAGACGATTGTGTTGGTAGTGAAAGTCCCTGCAAAGACTTGGACTTTGGAATGTGATCGTCAGTGAAGTTATGAACCGAGTCAGCGTACAAGCTAGGATCATCAGCCTCGATCGGCTCTGGATGCGCAGGCGCAGATCCTTTGTTCTTGTACCACTCGTGGCTTCTCATGAGCTTGTTGTAGTAAGTGGATGGAAGAACAACCACGTTAGACACGTCTGGAACTCTGGAAACGGTGGTGGCAACAAACTTGGACTCTGAAATGATCATACAACCTTTCTGTTTTGCAATTTCAGTGAGATCTTGCAAGCTCAGTGCAGACTTTTTGAACAACGCCAAGTCTTCTTCAGAAACCAACGTCAAATTCAGCTCAGCAGCCTTGGCAGCAAGATCCTCTGAGGTGATAGCTCTGCGCTTCTTGAGTCTATCAAGTTCGGGCTTTGTGAGCACAAACAGACCCAGCTGCGACGCAGCTTTCTGAATAGAATCTCTGGTCGACGGAGCAATACTCTTCTGTGGAGAGCTGACCACATGAAGTCCCATGGTAGAAGCAATTTCCTTCAACCTGCTGCTGTCTATAACCTGGTTGGACTTGAGCGTCTTGAGCTCGTCGGCACTAATCAGCTCAAGACCCATTCCACCTGCAGCTGATTTCAATTTCTCCAAAGCCGTCTCAGGATCGTCCACTTGTGCGATCTCCGCAGTCTGGGCCACCGATATCTCTGCATCCTCAATAGATGTGAGGTCATCGTCATCTGCCGTGCCTATTGGAACCAGCTTGTATCCAAACTTCTCTGCCTCTTTCATCAGCTTCTCTTTCCGACCTTCGTCGTTTTCAAAGAGATCATCATCGTCTTCATTATCTTCCTCATCAACATCAGAGTGGTGACTCAAAGCATCAAGGTAGATCGTTTGTCTGGCCAGTGAGCGGTCTTCCAAATTCTTGAATCCCACAAACGCCTCACCTGCCGAAGCAGCTCTCAAAGAGTCATTTTGCAGAGTACCAGCCGACGTCGCGGACCTAGAATCCAACTCTGAGAATCTTTGGGATAAAGAGTCAATTTGCTCGTTCAAGTTCTCAATGACTTTATTTTTCTCTTTCAGGGCCGATTTGAGCTCGGTTGTCGTGGAGTTTATCTGGCTTAATTCTGGCTCAGGAACACAAACAAAACCATTTGTGCTCAACAGTGCTTTGCACTGGTCGACGCTTGGATCAGCTCTCAAAGATTCATACTCTGCGTTGTCAAGAACGACTAGACCCATGGACTCAGCCTTTGCTTTCAAGTTCACTTCCAAATCAAAAGCTTTGTTTTTCTCTAGGAGGTCAGCACAGGATTTGCGTTCCGCCTCCAGATCAACAAGAACTTTGTCAGCTTCACTCTTCAACTCTTCCAGCTTTTTATCCTTTTCGGACAGCAGAAGCTCCATTTTTTCTCTCTCTTTCAACTCCTGTTCCAGCTGAGTTTTCAAAGTGTTGATTTCTTCCATATGAGTATCGGAATCAGAAACGAACTTTTGATGCTCATCAGCTCCGAAGATCACTAGATTATGAGCTTGTGCCTTTTCCTTGATGTAATCGGCTTCTGGACTCTGCAATTGTGCTTTCGCTTCTTGAAGCTGAGTCACAACAGAAGCATGACCCGCTTTCAACGACTCCAGTTCTGATTGCGTCGATTGAAGCAGAGTCTTCGCGCCCTCCAATTCGGCTACCTTAGCTGCCAGATCCTTCACTGCAGATTCATTGTCTGCCTTCAACAACGAAAAGGCTGCACCGGACAAGACGACAAATCCAGCTGCTTCAGCCTTAGATCTGAGGAAGTCATGTCCAGGAGTCTCAACCTTGTTCTTTAAGCTCTTCAACTCCTCGTTCGCGAAACCCAACTCCTCACTCCTCTTCCCAAGCTCTGCTTCCTGTGATTGAAGCTTCTCGGTTGCACTTTCCAGGCTCGAGGTCGTTTCTGTCAGTCTGGATGTCAATGCGGAATGTTCGTCAATTGGAATTGACACCAAACCACAAGAGGCAGATCTCGAGACAATGTAATCTGAGCTTGGTTCTGAAATCTGCTGGTCCAAATAGACAATTTGAGCTCTGCATTCTTCCAAGCTCTTCTCAACAGCAGCAAGTTCGGATGCCTTCTTTTCCAAGTCGTCTGTCAGCTTCGTCAGAGATTTGTTGTTGAGCTCATGGTCAACAGCAGATACCGTCACCAAACCAAATGCCACGGCTTTTTCCTTGATGAAGTCTTCACCCGGGCTCTCGAGCTTAGATCTGTGCGACTGAAGGTCTTTCTGACTTTGCTCAGTCTCCTGCTTCTTGACTGATAGCTCCTCTTCAAGCGCCTTGAGTTTTGTGTTAGACCCTTCCAGTTCTTCTCCGAGAGCCTGAATCTTTGACGTAGATTCTTCCAATTCTTTTTCGAGGGCCTCAGTCTTTGTATTGAATCTTTCTAGCTCTTCGTCAGCAATCTTGAGTTTTGAGTTCGACCCTTCCAGTTCTTCCTCAAGAGCATTGCGCTTTGAGTGAGAACCTTGCAGCTCCTCTTGCAGAGCGTGGAGGCTCAAGGTGGACTCCTTTAACTCCCCATCAAGAGTCTGGGCTTTTGATGAAGCGGTTTCAAGATTCACCTTCAAAACATTGTACTCTTCGACAGGGATCACAGCGTGTTGCTTGATCTCACTCTTTGTTTTCAAGTAATCAAGAGATGGAGCTTCAATGCTCGACTCAAGTATTTCAACCTTTTTCTTGAAAGATTGTAAATCTGATTGATGAATGTCCAGTTGATTTTCAAGCTCACGATGTTTTGCCGAAGGAAGAACAACATGATTGAGATCAGTTGCAAGTGTTTCAATATACTCCAAATTGCCGAGTTTACCCTTCAAAGAGCTGAGTTCAGTGTCACATTCAGCAAGTTTTGTTTTAGTGATCTCCAGTTCTTGCGTAAGAGAATAAACCTGTTTATCAGCAGATGAGACAGCTTCCCGCAACTCTTGGTGTTCAATTGATTCCAACACAACAAGCTGATGTCCCTCTGCGAGTTTGATTACATCCTCTTTCGTAGGACTGTTAAGCACCTTTAATTCTTCATCAGAAATCACAGACAAATTCAAAGACGATGCCAGATCGGCAACGAAATCACGCGATGGGTTGGCCGTGTTCTCAATGGCATTCTCCATACGTTCATAACGATCTGCGCTCACAGCCTTGTAACCTGCTTTCTCTAAAAATCCGACACATTTTTCTTTAGTGAGCTCATTCGCTTTCTTCAATTTCTCGTGATTCTGCATCGACAACACAACCATGCCCAAGCTTTGCGCTTTTTGCTGGACATAGTCAAGAGAAGGTGACTCATAAGAGCTAGCTGCCCTCACCTGTTGATCAGTCAAAGATCTGAGGTCCGTGTAGGCAGCTTTCAAACTCTCACCAATCGGCTCTTTCAAACCGTTGATAATAGTTTGGAACTGCTTTCCTTGAGAACCAATCAAATCGAGAAGCTGTTGAAGGTCTTTCTTGTATAGCGGCACCATTCCTGCTTTGTCGATTCTCTCGAAAAGCTCAACTGTTGTCAGCGATCGCTTTGAGGAAACAATTAAGCTGTCATATGAAGATTTGGACAATGCCACTAATCCCATGTTTGAGCACTTCTTCTTCAGACTCTCAACGGATTCGGTACCAGCGGTCTCAAGAGTACGTGTCTTAATTGGTGAGACCGGCAATGGCAATGGAGATGCAGATATAGACGAAGGCAGACTTGCTGTTTTGTTAGTCAATGATTCGTACTCCTTGTTTGTCAATGTCTTGTAGCCCATGTCATTCAGTTTCGTGCTCAGATAATCCAGAGATGGTCTTTCCACAGCCTGTTTCATGCTACTGAGAGAGGACGATGCCACCGCAACCAATCCAGCAGATCCAGCAGCAGCAGCAGCTGCTGCTGCTGCTGTCAAACCTCTTGAGGACAAACCGCTGGAAGTCTTACTTTCATGGTCGTATGGGAGAGTAACAAGCCCGTGATGCTTGGCCTTTTCAGCGAGAAACTCGGCACTTGGACTGTCCAGCTGTTTCTTAATTACCTCGTTTTCTTTCTGCGTTGCTTCCAAAGAGGATTTATGCTGATTCAGCTGTGATTCAAGTCCTGAAATTAAGACTTGGCTCTTCTCCAGCTGTGATTGAACTTCAACGAGTGACTTTTGGTGCTTCTCAGTCTCTGATTGTGCAGCCAAAAGAGATGCTCTGATGTTGTCGCTTTCGGCTTGCGGGGTCACCAGCAAACCACGAGCTGTGGCTTTTTGAGAAAGATACTCAGTATCTGGATTTTCCAAGCGTGCTTTCATAGCCGATAGCTCGCTTGATAAGTTTTGAGCGTTCTGGGTCGCTTCAGAGAGATCCTTCTCCATGACAGCGTACTTCGTCGAATGAATAAGCACATGTTCATTCTTAAGGGCAGCAGCTGTCAAGAACTTCATGTCAGGAGAACTCAACTTCTCTTCTGCAAGCTTCAATTCGTCAGTTTTACCAGAGATTGCAACTTGAAGCTTTTCCACATCGCCCGCGAGATTCAAAGCTTCTTCCTTTTTCATTGAAAGCTCTTCCTTCAGCTTTTTGTAGTCTTCTTTGGATACAACAACAGCATCGAGAAACTCAGCTTTAGTGGTCAGATAATCAGCAGAAGGCTTTTCAAGTTCAGTTCTTATGGTACTGAGCTCAAGTCCTTTCTTCTCCAGCTCAACCTTGCTCTCTTCAAGAAGACTCGACTTTTCTTTCAGAACGCTATCAAGCTCTTTTGAGTTCCGTTGCAGGTCTGCAATCGAAATCTTGCTTTGCGAGAGCTCATTCTCCAAGCTCTTCTGAACTTTTTCGTAACTCTCAACAGTCAACTGTTTGCTGGACAGCTCGCTTTGTAGGCTCTGAAGTTCTTTTTCAACAGTTTCAACGAAAGAGGTTTTGTCAGACAATTCCTTCTTCAATGCTGCCAGTTCTGATTCATGTTGCTCAATCGAGAGATCTTTCTGCAAAATCTCAGTTTGAAGGATCTGAAGAGTGGTGTGGTGGCTGTCAGCCAAAAGCGATTTCTCTGTAAGGGCCTTTTGAAGCGATGCTAGACTGTTCTGATGTGTTCCAACGAGAGAGGCTTTCTCCGCAAGCTCCTCCTCAAGTGATTTGATATTGTTCTGATGGTCTTCAATGACAGAGGCGTTGTCCGTCAGCTCTTTCTGGAGATTGCTCAACTTCTTCTTCTGAGTGTCAATCGAAGAATTCAAAGATCCATGCTCATCGACGGTGAGCGCAATCAGGCCCAGAGCAGCAGCTTTTGTTGAAATATAGCTCTTGTCTGGTTCTTCAATTGATTTTTCCAAAGACTCAAGCTCCGTGGTCATCTCAGCGTGCCGTTGTTTCAAAGCTTGCAAGCTTTCAGCCTTTTCACTGATCTCTGCTTGATAAGACTCCAGTTCTTTCTGCTTCTCTTCTGCCTCCAATGTCAATTTTTGTAATTGCTCTTGATACTTTAAGGATTCCCGGGCTTTCTCTTGCAAGTTTGCCTGACAAGCAACAAACTCGGCCCAAATTTTCTCAACCTCAGCGACCTTCTCATTGAGTTCAGATCGACAGGTGTGAAGTTCGTCGCTCACTTCTGACAGTCGTTGCTTGAGATCTTGGTGTTCTTCAGATGGAATTGCCACCAATCCATGGATCGCAGCCTTTGAGCTAACGTACTGCTCAGAAGGCGCATCAAACTGCCGTTTCAACGAGCTCATTTCTGCTTGAACAGAATCAAGCTCTTTACTTCTGATCGCTAAATCAGAGCCAAGCACATCCACTTTCTGGCGCTGAGCTTCCAAATCTTTCTTGGACGCCAGAAGATGACTATACTCTTCCTCAGGGACGGCAGTACGTCCAAACTGCTTCAACTCCAACTGCAAGAACTCCTTGTTCTTCAGCTGAGCTTCGAGCTGAGCCAACCTTTCAGCCTTGGTTTGTAAATTGTTGTAGTCAGTAACCGGCAACAGCTTGTGATCATGCTCCTCAACCTTTGCAGACAACTGGACCTTATCAATGTCTTCGTACTGCGATTTCCTTACCAACGCCTCGTATTCATCCCGTTTGATCGGGATCAATCCAACTTTTGAACACTTCTCTTCCAGAATTTCATAAGAGTATTGCTTCGGGGTATCATTAGGCAAAGCGAGGATATTGTATTCGGTCGATGCTTGAACAATCGACTTTTCCTGGTCCTCGATGTTTTCTATCGGAACAAGTCTCAGATTGTGTTCTCTGGCGTATTTTTCGACAGCTTCAAAGTCATTAGTGAGATGACCCAATTCGTCCGCCAGAACTTGTTTGGTGTCTAAGTTAGACGTCTCTGTCACGTCTTCCTCATCTTCATCAGAAGAATCGTTCTTCACAAGGTTAGGAATGTTGCTCAGCTTGTCACCCGACAAGCTCTGATCATAAGCTTCCCAGTCATTGTCCTCTTCAGAGTCCTCAATATAAGAGTATCTGCGGCTATCTCTGGTCGATGACACAAAGCCACTAGTGTTTGGACTCTGAGTACTGATTCTGGACCTTCTTTCGGCCTTTTTGGACTTGACTCTACCAGAGACCTTGTCTTTTCCGTTGAGTTGTCGTTCCAAATCGTCTTTATCAGCTCTCAACTTCAATAGTCCTTGTCTCAATTTCATTATGGTCTTGTGCGCTCTTTCCAAGTTAGCATTCAACGTTTCTCTTTCGAGCTCAACGTTTCTCTCTGGAACTTGTCGGATTGGCGAAATTGAGGGATCGATCAGCAGCGAGTCGTCAAAACCTTCGTTGTCATCGTTGGTGTTTTCCACGAATGGATTCAAGTCTGGAATGGCCGTTAAGGTGACGCTAGATTTTGCTTTGTCCAAATCAGTAGACAGAGTTTCAACCTTTTGATGAAGCTCGTCATTCTCGTCGTTCAAATCGTGATTTCTTTGCTTCAGCTGCTTAACTTCTGCTGTCAGTTGAGCAAGTTGTTGGCTCGAACTCTTTTCAAACTCGGCCTTTTGAAGCTTGAAAGTATCCAGCTGGGTCTTCAGTTCGCTCAATTCCGAGTCCAAAATTTGGTTCTGTTTCTTTGTCTTTTCAAAGAGACTCAGATTCTTGTTCGACTCCTCCTTCAGGTTGCCGTTGTCTGTCTCGAGTTCCCAGATTCGGTCATTGGACGACTCCTCTTTCTGACTCAGCTTTTTGTTCAGCAAAGTCAAATTGCTGATCTGTTTGGAAAATGTTTCATTACTCGCCTCAATCTCCTGGATTTTCTGCTTCAGCTGCTTGTTTTCGAACGCGAGTCTTCTAGACTCCACCAGAAGCCCATCACTCAGATCACTCAGGAAATCCACATTAGTGTTTGCACCTCCGTTGGAACCTCGAGTCAGCTGTGTGGTGGCTCTTCTTCTTGCACTTTCCCGCTAAAATTCCGTTAGTAATCACAAATCACGATGATGGTCCAGGTTACATACCCTTGCTAAGCTCGACCGCAAATCATCAGTCGACATAGAACTATTGCCGGGCAAAGGAGGCAGCTGTGTGTTTGGCTGGGACTGTCTTCTGCCGCTGTTGTTGAAAATATTTGTCGTGTCCCGAATGACTGTCTCCGAATTTTCGGAACTGCTAGACGAGGACATAGGCCCTTGACTCTGTGGTCTCCTGTTGAATCGTTGTTGCAGATCTGACAACTGATTTTTCAGATCATTGGTCGATATCTTATTCCTGAGCGAGCCTCCGTGGGAGGACTGCTCTGATTTGTCGGAAGACATTGCGTTTGCAGTTTCAACACTACCTTTCACGGTAACCAGTACTCTGTATCAGTGTTTACACTAAGAAGGAGCGTTCATCTCACCACTTTGTTTTGGTTTTTTTCTTGTTTATCAAATGTCGCGAAAAATATTAGAATCTGAGTCACGTGATGCAAGATTTATAATGTGTGCACAGCCGGCATTTGTTGAGCTTTTGGCGACTTGAAAAGTTGAAGAGAAACAGTGTGGCATGGCATAATATTACAAATTGAAACCGCTGATCCACAAAAAACCTACAACATGGTACGTCAGCTTTCCACCACTCCACCCGATCAGTTACTAACTCTCCCAGTTGAGACTCAAAAAGATGCAAAAGGAGAACGCTAACAAATCCGGCTCGCAGTCGGTTTCTGTGGCCTTCATTAGAGCGAAAAAAGACCTACAGGAATACGAGGAAATACCCTGCATATCGATCTCATACGAGGAGTCTAATCCTATGCGGATCAGCCTGTCTGTGCGGCCCAACGAGGGCCTCTACATGGACGGAACGTTTAAGTTTGTGTGCGAAATACCTGAAGACTACCCAAACAGAGCACCCGAGTTCAAGTGTTTGCACAAGATTTACCATCCAAACATCGATCTTGAGGGCCACGTGTGTCTGAACATTCTTCGAAACGACTGGAAACCGACGCTGACATTACAGCTTGTGTTTGCGGGGATTTTGCATCTCTTTTTACAACCGAACGCCAACGACCCGCTCAACAAGAACGCAGCAAACGATCTATCAAAGTACCCGTCCCAGTTCAAAGTGCACGTCCGACAGGCCATGGCCGGGGGATATGTCGGCAACGAGCGGTTCGACAAGGTTATCGACGGGCCCGGAGCGGGCTCCCTCAGGTACTACAATTAGCAGTCATGAACATAATCATTACCAGAAATACTAAACACGCAAATTTGCACTGAAAAACGCCTTCTGCACAGCAGAAATATACCCAAAAAATGCAGCCATCACCTTAAAAAATTACTCCTGGGGGTGTCCAGGGGTCACGTGCCCAATGCCGCTGAAAGAACCGCTACCGGAAACAGTTGGAACAAACCCTTTTGGGGCGGCCTGTGCAGCAGACTCGATCTTGAGCTCTGGGTGCGAGTCCTCAGCGTTCTTGATGTACGTCATGGAGTGTTGCTGGATGGATTCAAAGCCGGCGCCGCCGTTGTTGCTCACTTTCGGACTGGCTCCGGACGCCTGGCCGTGTAGCTTGTCGATGGGGTGTTCCTGGTTGTACAGGTCATGGTACGAGTACTGTGGTCTTGTGTAGGACGTGAAATTCTTTCTGATGGTTGGTATCGTGGAGGCAACTTGTGTGTGTTTGGTCATTTTCACGACACATCTGGAGCCGAGATTGAGGTTGAGAATGGACTTTGCTGGGGTCATTTTGTAGCCTGTTCTTGTTGGTAGACAGAATGCCTGAACATTGCCATAGCTTGGAGATTTCCCGGCTTATATATTTGCTCAGACTCATCGTTCCACCTGGCGCCCGGAGACATGGAGCCGATGACTCAATGACGTCAAATTTTCTCACATCCGGGGTACAGGAATGTGCCGGCACGCCGTTCGCGCGCGCGCGCAAACGGCCGGACAGGCGGAAAGGCTGAGAAATTTCACCGCGCAACTCCCGCGAACCGTCCAAGTTTCGGGGCAGCGGACTCCAAAATAATCAGCCGAGGAACAATCCTGGGGTTTTAGCCGCGCGCCGCACAGCCGCAGGAAAACCGAAGGTGGATTTTGCTAGAATCAGCAAGGACATCAGCAATGGTGACAGACGACAGTCGTCTGTGGACTCTTGCGCCGAGCAATCTACTGTAGTGAGCAATTTTACACGTGCAATGAATCTATATGAGCTAAACACCGAAACACATGACCAAATCTCGACTCCGGTATACGTCTAGTCATCAACCTCTGCCTCGGACCCTGAATAACTCACTTTCTGAGCATCGACAAACTCACCTTCTCCAACCACCCTCGCTTCCGCCGGGTTCTCAGCAAAATAAGTCACCTTCCATGCAGCCATTGTGGCCCCGTCGAACGGCCCATAAACCTCCTTGTCCCCGATCCATCGATATTCCCACATCTTTGGTGTGTCGTCCTCCCGGCCTCTCTTGCGACTCATCTTGATGCTTGTTCCCGTCAGCCTCTCGTACTCTCTGCTCAGCTCCTCCCGGCTCAGCTCATAGATCCCGTATCCCCGGTCTGCCAGCAAATCAATGTCGTCCATCAGCCGTCTCAACAGACTGCGCACCTCCTCTTCCTGCTCCTTATCCCCTTGTTTCCGAAAACGCTTCGCCAGGCCGTTCAAGCGCTGCAACAGCTCTATAGGCGTTTCCACAGGTTCAAGCTCGGCTACGAGCCTCGCAATCACTAGCTCCACGTTGGCGGCCCGCAACTGGCCCCTTTTCTCCATCAATTGCCGTCTTTGCCGCTCCTTTCGCGACTTTTCCGCCTCTTGAGCACGCAAAACGTCCGTCTTTTTGATACCAGACAACCATTGGTCCTTCTTGGGGTCGTCGTCGTCGTCGTCAGAGTTTTTCTCGCGACGAATATAATTGCCAAACTCGTCATAAACACCTTCTTCGTTCTCTTGTTTCAAGTCAAAGGCCTCCATTTTCGGCCCTTTCTTCGTTTTCACTGTGTTGGGATCTTCGGGGTTCGTGTAGTACTGCCTGAACTGCTCCTGCGCATACTCTTCCTCGTCTTCGCTGTCACTGTCACCGTGCAAATCGACTGCAACCTGCGGTAAATCCATCTCCTCCTCTTGCTGTAGATCCTTTTCAAACTGGCTCATATCCATAACTCGCACACCGTTGACCAGACTCGGTTTCTTCGTGGTTTCCTCGTCAGAGGCAAACATGTCGCCGTCATCGTCGTTCTGTTTCTTTTCGACGGGCTCTCCATCAGACGAGTCCGAAGCATATTCCTCAGCCCGTACAGCCTTCTTCCTTCTCCTTTTGTTCCCAATGTCCTCCAACAAAAGCTTGTTTTCTTCCATTTGTGCAATCTGAGTTCCCAGCTGTTTTCCTTATGTGTAGATTTTTCTCCAGAAACTTTAAAATTCACCAGATTTAAAAATTTCTACTTTTTTATCTCCGAAATTTTTTGTCTTTTCCATCTTCACGCTATGATTTATTGAAGCCTTCATTCTGTGCCCGCCATGCCTACCGAATCGTGCGACGGATTGGACTTTGACGACCTGCTCAATCTGGAGAACCAGTATTACCAGGAGGGGTTTCAGGAAGGTCAAATAGCCGGGTCTAGACAGCAGTTCCAAGAGGGAAAACAATTGGGCATTCAAACAGGTTTTCAAAGGTTCCTCGTGGTAGGCCAGCTGACCGAGCTCGCTAAGTCGTGGATCGTCAGCGTACAGAATAAAGTGGATGCTGGTGTCACGGTAGACCATAAAGGGAAATCCAGACCGTACCCAAAGATTCACAAATCCCTGCTGGATCTCCAGAGATTACTAGACTCGTTCTACGAGAACGGGTCCATCAGAACTACAAACAGCGAAGCAGATGTGGTGAATTACGAGAATATTCTCAAAAAGGTCCGGGCGAAAATGCGGTCGCTCAGCTCGGCTCTGGGAGACGAAGAGCTGTACAAGTCTATAGAAGAGAGCTGTCAAAAGGTCGGTGGGTCAATTCCGGCCGCACCGGTGTTAGACGAGGCAGAAATGTGGTGAGAAATCATTCGAAAATGAAATTTTCAATTTCAAAACCAACATCGTCCGAGAACCGTTTGACCACGTTCCAGTTCACGTTACACTTCCATTTGGTGGTGCCTCCGATTGTATCACCTCCCTTCAGCTTGAGGATCGACTTCAACGTCGCCAGCGTCGCAAGCTCCGACAAAAGCTCCACGTCGTTGGACAGCGGCTCTTCTCGCGTTTGGTCGTAGATCGCACGCAGAATGGCCAAAAGACGCTCCAAGGTGAATGCCTGCGGTTGCAGCATTCTCGAGCTCAGCTGCGAGCTATTTTTCGACGAGTTGGCGTTCTTCTTCGAGTGTCGCACTTTTCTGTTTGCGCGGACGTCTCTTTGTTTCGAGAAAAGAATCAAGTCGTACCGCGGCTCATTGAACGATGCCAGATACGACGCAATCATGATGTACTTGGTCTTGACAGGCAGATCGTAGTTTCCTTTGCTATCGGAAACGTCGTTGTTCCCGGCCAGATCGTCCACCAATCCGTACTCGGTCTGCAAAAGAGCCTTGTTGCGCAAAAAAGTGCTCAGCACGTCGTTCACCTTGTTCTCGATCTTGCCGTGCCGCAAAACAGGCTCATAAAACAACGGCCACAGCTTGTTCAAGACCGGCATCATCAGCTGGATGTCTCTCCCGAAGTACGACGGATACGTGTCGATGATGATGTCGATATAGTTGCTGACAAAACTTTTGAATTGCGTCATTGTCACATCCGCGTCTGCCAAACTTGCAGCACTATTCCTTATCCACTCCTCTTCCATCATGTAATTATTCAGTATATCTTTGATCTGTTCCAATGTGTAGGGCGTGAACTTCACCAGCGGCAGCGAGAAAGTCTGCAAATTCAAAACATCGGACCTGTTCACAATGTAAAGGAACACAAACCCGCACAATTCGGGACTTTGTTCGTGTACTCTCGACAGAGCAGCACAAAGTTCTCCCGGGTTCTCGTTGGGCAACAGTCTCTCAGCACGGTCCAAAACAAACACAATCGGCGTGCGCTGATACTCTGCGTCCTGCTGCTTTTTCTCGTGCAAAAGTTGCTTCAAAAGCTCCACAAAAGTGCCCAGTCCGTCGCACCTCATCACCAGATCATGCATTTCCTCCGCATCCATCTTCAACAAAACCACAAGATGCCGCAGAATCTTCTGCAAAACACCTCTTTTTGTAAGACAGTACTCGCATTCAATCTCGGCAAACTGGAGAGCGTCTTCAGCTGCCAAAAACCGTAGCAAACTACCCACTGTGTGTGTCTTTCCCGTGGAAGAGGGACCTTCCACAATCAGAGAAGGCGATAAAACGTCCGGCGGCTGCACAAACGTCGCAAGAAGGTCAATCTGCTGGTTTCTGTATTTGCATTGCTGTTTCAAAGTCGCGAGGTTGTCCAAGTCGGGCATTTCCAACTGACTTGAGTGTCTGCTTTCTAATAAACCTGATCATATCAAAATTACGTCTGTAAATATCAAGACGATTGAAAAACATTCTCGCGTCGATCGACGCAGTCGCGAAAAAATCCTCGGCAAGCCGATAACTTTTCGAGCCTCTAAAAATAATTTTTTTTCCCCAGCTTATCTATATAATTAAATGAGTCTGCATGGATAAGTGAAGGCAAACTCTTCTTTTCTCATCAGCTTACACCAACAATGTCGTACAATAGAATTGGAGTGCCACCTCCTTACACAGCGTATGAGGACCTCTCCGACGAAGAGGATCCCCCTCCAGAATACGAATACACGTTTGAAAAGCCCAAAGTTCCTGTGGAGTCCGAGAAGTTTGAGCAGTCCTTTGTTGTCGAGACTCCAACTTACAACGACAAATTTTTCACAATAATTTTCCTTATAACTGTGGTTCTTCTTGCCTTCCTTTCTACCGTTTCGGTGAAGAGTCTTTTCAACAACAAACATGTCTTTGTTTCCGCCGCCTCTTCCTCTCCAAAAACCGACCAAAAAGCGCTTCTTCTCCTTGTCGGACTGTGCGTCGCCCTTCCAATTGTCACCTCGCTGCTGATGCTATTTCTCGCATGGAGTTTCCCGCTTTTTTTCGTCTTTGTCGGGTACTTTTTGCTTCCTCTGACAATGTTCAGCTTGGCTTTCACGTCACTGGTTGCCGGCCGTATTGGTCCTGCCATCATGTTTGGTATCGTTGGACTGTTCTCCATCTGGTTTTTGTTCGTCAACTTCAGCAAACTGAGCTTCACGAGTCTCGTACTGAAAATTGTTATTGGTGTGATGGTTCAGTACCCGTCAACGCTTGTTATTTCGTGTCTCAGCTCGGTCTTTTCCGGGGTTGTTGGTATCGTCTACTTTGCTGTTTCGACCGCGATCGTCGTGGACAGAATGAACAAAGACGACGCCAACTGTTCGCACAGTAGCGACGGCAACGACGTGTGTGTTTCGAACAAATCTGCCGCCATCAACCTGTTTGTTCTGTTTGCCGGCTACCTCATTTTTGAAGTGCTGGAGAACCTAACACACGTGACCATCAGCGGCGTCTACGGAACGTGGTACTTTTTCCACCGGGCGGCAACCAAGCCTTTGAACCCGGCGTGGGGGTCGTTTAAGCGTGCAATCACCTACTCGTTCGGCTCGATCTGCTTTGGATCGTTGATCGTCTCGCTTGCAAAGACCATCAGAGCCCTGATCACGCTAACCAAGGAAAAACTACAAAACAGACGGATAAACACGAGGGACAACGAGGAGGGCGGTGACATGATCCTGTGCGCAATGATCTGTCTGTTCTCCATCCTCGAGTGGTTTGCGGACCAGGCCGAGTTCTGGATCAAATGGTTTAACAAGTTCGCCTACTCGTACCTCGCGTTGTACGGAAAGGACTACTTGAGCTCTGCAAAGGATACGTACGAGATTCTGCGGTTCAAAGGAGCTTTGGTTCTGATCACAGACTCGCTGATCGACTCGACGCTGATTCTTTACTCGATTCTCACGGCCGTGCTGAGCAGCGGGATGTTCTATCTCGTCTACAAGACCACGACCTTGTTTGATAGACTCACGCCCGAGTTCTTAGTGGTTGGGTTTGTTCTGCAGCTGATTCTCGGCTTCTTCATTACCAAGATCACACTCAACTCCATCAACTCGGGCTTTATCACGTTCCTGGTTTGTCTCTGCATCAAGCCAGAAATCTTCCAGAACAACTACCACGACTACTACGTGAAGCTGGTGAACTACTATCCGGAAATCAGCCACACCCTTAACGTTCCCTTCCCAGAGAATTAATACGGACATTGTATATTGTATCTCGAGAAACGACGAAAAAAAATAATTTAACCCCGGAGAAAAATTGACTTGACGATAGTAGAAGAAACACCATTCTTATTTCACCATGGAGAAATTCAGTGATTGGAGAGACAAGGGGACGGGAGTTTCCCCGTTCATGCCACAGCCGAGCTCCGACGGCGCCTTTTTGAACTATGTCGTGCGACCTGTTGTTGTTCTAGCCAAGACTCCGTTCATCCTGTTTCTGGAGATCGTGCTGTTTCTGTCCCGGCCAATCGCACCACTGCACAAGTTGTTTCTCAGAATCTCGCTGTGTCTTCTTTTCAACGTCACTAGCATTGACTTCCTCGTGGACGGTGTCAAAAAAACCAATCTGGCAGCCATCAACTCCAAGCGTCCGCGCAGCGGCGATGTTATATTTGTCAACTTCTCGTCCCCGCTCGATCCCCTGGTGCTATACTTGAGCTCCAACTCCAGCAACGTGGTCTTCTACTACGTGGACAACAGAGGAAACTATCGCAAGATTGGAACGGCGTGGAAGTGTCTGCAGTTTGCCCTGGCAGCCCCCGTTCTGCACCAGAACGACGACGGAACAGCAGACCTGCCAACCGACAAGACGGTCTTTGTGCTTGCCGAGGGAACGACGACCAACAACAAGGCAGTGCTGACATTTCCGGCGAGATTCGACCCAAGAACGATAAACAGACCTACCAAGGCGATCAGCATCAAGTGCCAGCCGTCGTCTCTAGTTTCGACTCCTCTGCCCCAGTCTTTGACCTCGTTCCTCTGGAAAAACCTCGGCAACCTCAAGTTCGATGTGAAGTACACGATGAAGCTGTTTGAACTGCCAAAGGAGACGACGGCCCGTGCAATGAGAGAAAAGATGTCCAATTACGGCAAGCTCAAGATGACGGGAGAAGAGCTGGGCTTGGAACAGAAGGCACGGTTCATCGCAGCGTACAGCAAGAAGGAAAATAGATGAAAAATGTTGATTATATGACTGTATGTATCACTTTGTCAGTCCGGGTTTCGGATGGACAAACTCTCCACTTGGATATTTCAAGACCGCAGCGTTGGTATAATCGCTGCGTCTGTTTCCACCGGATCTCGCCACTCTCAAGTACAATTTGACTTCATCTTTCAGTCGCAAGGCCTCTTTCAGCTGCTCGCCGAACTCCTTGTTCTCGAGCGACAGAGCGTCGATGCTAATCGACGTGTTTCCGCCGTTGTACCGCTCCACGTCGTTGATCAGCAGCGAGTACTTCTTCATTTGGTCGTGTGGCGAGATAAACTCGCCGTTGATCATCTTGGGCTGCTCGGAATCGGCCACCTTCCACGACAGCGAGTTGTTCGAGGCCTCGAACCCGACAAACGTTGGAGGCTTGATCTCTCCCGTCGGGTCGGCACGGCGTAACGACCGGTCGGTCTCAAGAACCGACGCCAGTCCCCACCGCGAGATGCCGTTCACCAGTAGTCCCAACAAAACTCCCTGGAACAAAATGGCCGTCCAGCCTTTGGTATTGGTTCCCGGGATTAGCAGGAGTGCCAGGATGTAGTGGTGGATGCGGAGGTTGAGACCGTTCACGTTTGCCAGAACAAACAGTCCACAAATGAAGGTCAGATACAGAGCGAGGTATCTTTTGAACTTTCCCGCTGCCCAGAGAGTGTACGCCTGGACGCAGACACCCGTTGCGATCACGAGGACAATCGCGAGCGTCGCAGTCAAAGAGCCCGGCTGCGTCATGATGTCTGTGAGCGTGAGTCTGTCGACGGGGAGTCTGTCGAAGGTGACGTTATTGAGCATTCCCACCCAGAACAACGGGTACCAGATAAGCGTTTTGCACAAGGGCGACGACGGGGAGCCGAGAGTTGTTTGGCAACACACTTTCCAGACAACGTAGAGGATGAAACAGAGCGGGAGGAACCGCTCAAACCCGAGCGACACCAGACTCGCCAAGGATTCCGGGTCCTGTGCTTTCACGATCAATGGCGGGTCGAAAATCAGCACAATGGTCCAGAACCCGGAAATGCAGCACGTCCAGAACGCAAACTGGCCGTCCACAGACATCAGCATGACGGGAAGACCGAGCAGAATGTTGATCAGAGCGATCAAAACGCGCGGATCGTAGCAGTTTTTGCAGGTTTCTGGCTTTTGGACAAACTGGTACGACGCAGGAAAGAAGCTGTCAAAGCCAACAGAATCGTCTGTTCTGTACTGCGATTTTGTCGAGTTGAACTCGCTCTGGAACCCGCTGAACCGGATTCGTGCACAGCCGCCCATGTACGGCGACAAGACACCCGCGTGGACGGCCGATCCGCACGGATACGAGTCTGCTCTGTACGGCAGAGAGAGGTATTCGTCATTCGAGGATTCCAGCTTACCACCGCCAACGTAGAAGTCTTTATACTTGACGTTCTCCTTGCCGACGGTGATGGACGAGTACGTGATCGATTCAGTGTCGCACAACGCCGGACACCGGAAGACAACTTCTCTGTCCTCGAATGGCTTGCACTTTTCGCCGTTGATTCCACAGACGGAATTCTTTCCTTTCCAGATGGACGTTTCCCGGCGACACGACACGCTGATAATGTCGATTTCTTTCCCTTGCGCGTCCGTGTACATGGGCTGTTCCGTGAGATACGGCTTCATCGCTTGGCGCAGAACGACGAGCCAGAACGTGTAGTAGACGAGGATGAAGGGGAGCTTGATCTTGAACGGGAACGATCTGGATATTCTGCTGGGAAAATTCTCAAACTGTTGCAGGTACTCGTTTCGAAGGAGCGGCGGCTCATCGTGCGGAACGGCGGGTCCCTGCCACAAATTGCGGCCGAACCGGCGCACTCTGTGCTTGATCCGGGCAGATCTCGAGCCGGAATGCCCCAGAAACAGGTCTTCTTCCAGCTCGTCGTCGCGGGACTCGGGAATCTCAAAGTACTCCGGATCCACCGGATCGAAGGGAGGCGTCTTGTCCGGCTGCGATCCGTCGAGGATGCTCAATTCCACGTCCTCGGAGGGGGAGATCTCGGACTGGCGAGACATGGGGAGTGGGAGAGGAAATATGAGAGGTATGGGTAGCGATCTATAAGGTATAGTTGTGGTGGATGCAAAGACGGTGACTCGAGAAGGGGAATGTTGTTCTCTGGGGATTCAGACCACTTTTAGATGTCTTGCGAGCGACACTGGCGAGATGAGTACAACAGAATGCGCTTGCGGGCTCGGTTTCTGCTGAGGATATTTTTCAAGTGCGCCGATGTGGGACGATCGACGTGCTCATTGCGTCGATTGTACGAGCCGCTTGCACATGCCCGCTCGCTTACATCAGCCGAGGCCGCAATACCGAGATAAAATTTTTCAGAGTTGACGTGAGAATGACTATTCTGGTTTGCACTAAAAAAACACATCCTATACCGCTGATCTGTGTCACCGCAAGTACTACAACCCACAAAGATGAGCGTAAGTGACATAGAAACAAGACACAAGTCAACCATTACTAACTCATTAGGATTTGTTCCACTTCGACAAGCCTAGAACGAACACTCCTACGCCAGAGGAGTACGACGATGTCAGAATTGCAGGCTACGAGCCTTTGGTGCCGCCGGCACTTTTGACGAGCGAGATTCCAGCGACAAGAAAATCGCTTGACGCCGTCATTAGAGGAAGAAAGGACTCTGCTAAAATCATCAAGCAGCAGGACGACAGACTGCTGGTGATTGTCGGTCCATGCTCGCTACACGACCCCGATGCCGCCATGGAGTACGCCAGAAGACTCAAGAAGCTCTCTGACGAGCTGACTGGCGAACTGGTCATAATAATGAGAGCGTACCTGGAGAAGCCAAGAACCACTGTTGGCTGGAAAGGTTTGATCAACGACCCTGATCTCGACACCACTTTCAACATCAACAAGGGTCTCAAGATCTCGAGAAAGCTGTTTGTCGACTTGACCAACGAGGGTCTTCCAATCGGATCCGAGATGCTCGACACCATCTCGCCGCAATACCTGAGTGACTTGCTGTCTTTCGGTGCCGTCGGAGCCAGAACCACCGAGTCTCAGCTCCACAGAGAGCTGGCTTCTGGTTTGTCTTTCCCGATTGGTTTCAAGAATGGAACTGATGGGTCGCTGGACGTTGCCGTCGACGCTATCCAGGCTGCTGCCTGCTCGCACCATTTCATGGGTGTTACCAAGCACGGTCTCGCGGCCATCACCACGACCAAGGGTAACGACCAGTGTTTTGTCATTCTTAGAGGAGGAAAGAAGGGAACCAACTACGACGAGGAGTCGGTTGCCGACGCCAAGAAGAAGCTGCCTCCAGGAAAGGTGCTCATGGTGGACTGCTCGCACGGCAACTCCAACAAGGATTACAGAAACCAGCCAAAGGTTTCGAGCGAGGTGGCCAGACAGGTTTCCAAAGGTGAGGATAAGATCATAGGTGTTATGATTGAGTCCCACATTAACGAGGGAAAACAGTCTATTCCAGAAGACAAGTCTCAGCTCAAGTACGGTGTGAGTGTCACTGACGGTTGTGTCTCGTGGGAAACCACCGAGGAAATGTTGAAAGAGCTGGCCAATGCTGTCAAGACTAGAAGGGCGCTCAAGACTGCCAACTAAGTACGTTACGTAGGCCAACGGCCAAATGTATATACCGGTGGACACTAGACAATTTGATGACTCTAGAGTCAGTTGAGTTTCGCACGACCATTTCTAATTTTTTTTATATTTCACTTGGTGAAGAAAAGTCAGACTTGAATCATATTAGTCACTTAGATCCACTTCATTTTCAACCGTCCCACCATGACTAGAGAGGTTGTTCACGTTATCGACTTGGAGAGCGGGAACTTGCGGTCCCTGCAGAATGCCATCGAACACCTTGGTTACGAGGTGAAGTTCATCAGAACTCCGCAAGACGGAGGACTGGCCGCTGCCACAAAACTGTTCCTCCCTGGAGTGGGCAACTATGGCCATTTTGTGAAGCAATTTAACGAGCGCGGGTTTGTCAAGCCTGTGTTGGAGTACATCCAGTCCGGTAAGCCGGTGATGGGGATTTGTGTTGGATTGCAGACGCTGTTCAGCTCGTCCGAGGAGAGTCCGGGAGTGAAAGGTCTCGGGCTCGTTGATTTGGCCCTCAAGAGGTTTGACGACTCCGATAAGTCTGTTCCCGAGATTGGTTGGAACTCGCTGCGTGTTCCGTCGCTAAATTCTGAGGGAAAGACGCTTTACAACATGAACCCGGGCTCGCGGTACTACTTTGTCCACTCGTATGCTGCTATTGTGGAGCCTACTGAGATCGAGCAACTTGAAAAGGAAGGATGGCAGTTGGCTCTGGCCACGTACGGGTCCGAGACGTTTATTGCAGCCGTTACGAGGGACAACGTCTTTGCTACGCAATTTCACCCAGAGAAATCTGGAGTCGCTGGATTGAAGCTGATCCGCTCTTTCTTGAGAGGAGAGAAGATCACGAGCATTCCAGCTCACGCGCAGGCCGACGAGAACATTGAAAAGACCCCTACGGGCCTCACGAGACGTGTGATTGCATGCCTGGACGTCAGAAGCAACGACAGAGGTGACCTGGTGGTGACGAAAGGCGACCAATACGACGTCAGAGAAAAAGATAACGGCGGAGACGTGAGGAACCTTGGTAAGCCTGTTGAGATGGCAGAGAGATACTACAAACAGGGAGCAGACGAGGTGACATTCCTCAACATCACGTCTTTTAGAAGCTGTCCAGTGAAGGACGCTCCAATGTTGGAGGTGCTGAAGCTTGCAGCAAAGACGTGTTTTGTTCCATTGACTGTCGGGGGAGGAATCAAAGACGTTGTTGATCCAGACGGAACAAAAATACCGGCACTCGACGTTGCAACACTGTATTTCCGCGCGGGAGCAGACAAGGTTTCCATTGGATCTGACGCTGTTTCCGCCGCCGAGGCGTTCATTGCACGCGGAAACAAGTCTTCTGGGGACACGCCGATTGAGACCATCTCCAAGGCGTACGGAATCCAGGCTGTTGTGATATCTGTGGACCCAAAGAGATTTTATGTGAGCGACCCAGAAAGCTGCAAATACAACACCATCAAGACGCAGTACCCCGGTCCTAACGGCGAGGAGTACTGCTACTATCAGGTGACGTCACAGGGTGGACGCAAGACCCACGAACTCGGGGCATACGAGCTGTGTCAGGCGTGCGAGAAGCTGGGAGCAGGAGAAATTCTGCTGAACTGTATAGACAAGGACGGCTCGAATTCCGGTTACGACATGGAGCTCATCAGACAGATCAAGAGTGCCGTTTCCATTCCGGTGATTGCATCGAGCGGAGCCGGCAAACCAGTCCATTTCGAAGATGTTTTTAGACAGACCAGCGTGGATGCTGCCTTGGGAGCAGGAATGTTCCACAGAGGAGAGTACACTGTGAAGCAGGTGAAGCAGTGGATGAGAGACAGAGGACTCTGTGTTAGAATAGACGAAGGGGATCTGTAGATAATCAAAGAATAACAGACTTTAGATTTTTACTTTGATTGACGGTGTCATCTATTAATAATACATAATAAAAATTACAAACACTACTCCAGACTCTCTTCCCAGTCTTCGATCTCATCTGTCCGTTTTTCTGCTTCTTCCTCTCCCAGCTTCACACCTGCACTCACACTGAACTGACCTCCGCAACCAAGGATTCTGATGTCGTGGTCCCGGGTGGCCGTGTTGTTGATTCTCGTTGGAGAAGCGACATCCTCGTCCAAATTACCCAGCCCAAGAGCATAGGTATCGGCAAAACCCCACGAGAACGCAATCCCGCTCTCGGTCACAGCGATGGAGTGGTGTGACCCAGCAGCAACAGCCTTGCACTTTGGAAGCGTGCTCAGCTTGGTTGCAATAGGCAAAGATCTCACGTTCCCGTGAGCGTCGGTGATCACATCGTCTTTAGGCAGCTTGTCTTCCTCAATTCCAATCTCCTTCATGTCAAATCTGCCAAAAGTGTACACCTCTCCAGACTTGGACAACGCAATCGAGTGGTGCTCACCTCCAGTGATGTAGACAATATCCTTACCAGACAGTTCCTTGATTTCAGTAGGCTTAGAAACAACCGCACCGTCTTCAATGTCGATGTGGATACCACATTGGCCATACTGGTTCAATCCCCAACTCAAAACTTTACCGTCCGTGGTGATCGCAAACGAATGAAACTCTCCAGACCCAATGAACTTCACGTTCTTCAAACCAAAAGATCTTGGCTCCAGGGAGGTCATTCTGGTTCTCTCGAGGATCTTTCTTCCCAGTTGGTTCTGCTGGCCATTACCCCATGCGTAGACAACTCCTTTGACGTCCAGGCCCAACAAGTGGTCTTTTCCGGCAGCCAATTGAACAATGTTCTCAAAATCCGGGATCTTCACCGGGATTCTTTGAATTTCCACGTTTTTGTTGAATCCCAAAATACCTTCGTTACATCTAAAGGTTCCCCAAGCCCAGACTTCACCAGTCTCAAGCAAGACGGCAGACAAGTTGTCTGTTGCAGCGAGTTGAACGACTTGAATGTCTTTTGGAAGACCCTCAACTTTGCCTGGTGTCGACTCCAACGAGTTCAGATCGCCGTCTTCGTCGTCATCATCATCATCATCGGCGCTCCTGAGCTGCTCGGCGCCGGCCTTAGCGGTATCTCTGCCCAAAACTCCGGAGTCGTTTCCTCCCCAGGACCACACCTGATTCTTGTGGTCCAAAGCCAAACTGTGCATACCACCTGCTGTGATGTCCACAATGCCCACATCTTCTTTCTTCAACAAAGGGTTCAGTCTTGGTCTCTTAACCTCTTTGGTGCTAGCGGCTGGACCCAATCCTAGCTCACACATAGATCCCGATCCCCACACGAAGACGTCCAACAGAGTCTTGTTGACTGTTGGAATCTCGTTGATGGATTTCAATTTCGAAGCTCTGAGCGACTGGATCGAATGCGAAAGTCTCGCCTTCTTGACCGGGGTTGGAGCGTCTGTCTCGCTAGGAGAAGGGGATGCGGCGGCTCTCTTTTTGCCGTTGGCAGATCTATTCAGTGCAACCATTGTGAGTGTTGATTGTCCCTTATGATAGTCTGTATGTTTTCAAAACAAATCCAATTCTAATGCGGCAAAGTGTGTCCTTTTTCGTGAGCTGACGACCGTTTATGACCTTTTCAGTAAACAAAGGGGGAGTATACAGTAAAAGGGGAGTTTTTTTTCTTTAG
Organism: Ogataea corticis; assembly: GCA_030555865.1. Classification (NCBI taxonomy): domain Eukaryota; kingdom Fungi; phylum Ascomycota; class Pichiomycetes; order Pichiales; family Pichiaceae; genus Ogataea; species Ogataea corticis. The sequence continues at coordinate 758,448 of JANIVM010000002.1, read as the reverse complement.
ATCAGCTAAAACATTTCGGTGGTCGAAAAGTCTGTCATACTAGAATCGTGCAGAAATTACCGAATTGAAAAAAAAATTAAAAAAAATTTCAGAAAAAAAAAATATCTAACGAAAAAAGTTTTAAAATTTTCTTGCAGCTTGTAGTTTAACGAGATCACAGAACTACATCAAGCACCATCACCAACCATGGGGAAAATTTCAGTTAAAGAGGCCAAGGAAAAGGCAAGACATGGTCCATTGTATAAGGATATCACCCAGAATGGAAATCTGCGGTCGGTGAACAGCAAGAAATCTAAGAGAAGTAAGATCGACAGAGAAGCTGAAGAAGATGCCGAAGAAGAGATGGTCTTGGACGCCGTCGCATCGCGCAAAGTGTTACAACTGGCGAAAGAACAGCAAGAAGAAATTGAAAGCGAGGAAAACAGACTCGCACAGTCCAACAAGCCTAGATTCCAGATGATCTCGCACGACTCTGACGACTCTGACGATGACGTGCAATACGAAGAGATGACGGACGAGGAGGAACAAGAGTACTATGATGATGATGAAGAGGTTGAAGAAGTGGATGAACAGGATTTGGAGCTGTTTGAGTCGTACTTCAAAGCTGACACAAACCCATTCAGCAGCTTCAATCTGGCAGATAAGGTGATGGCCAAGCTGAACGAGACAAAACAGGCTCAAGAAGACAAACAGGAAAGACCACAAGACAAAGTTCTACTGCCTCCAAGAGTTATTGAAGCTTACGAAAAAGTGGGGGAGAGTTTGCACGCATGGAGACACGGTAAACTGCCAAAGTTGTTCAAAGTCCTGCCGAGTATCAAGAACTGGGAAGATCTTATCTTTGTGACCAACCCAGAAGAATGGACTCCACAGGTCTGCTATGAAGCTACCAGACTTTTTGTTTCTAATTTGTCGTCGAACAAGGCAGAGAGGTTTGTGAATCTTGTTCTCTATCCGAGAGTGAGAAGAGATATTGAGGAGAGCGACGACCACAAGCTGAACTATCACTTGTACAGATCTTTGAAGAAGTCATTATACAAGCCTGCTGCATTTTTCAGAGGGTTTTTGTTTCCTCTGATCGACGAAGGTTGTACCACGAGAGAGGCCATGATCATTGGTTCCATTTTGACCAAGTGTTCCATTCCAGTGCAACACTCTTCTGTTGCGCTTTCGTGGCTTCTGGAGAAGGAGTTCAACCCTGCTAGCACAGTTTTCATCAGAATATTGGTGGAGAAGAAATACGCTCTTCCATACCAAACCATTGACGATCTCGTTTTTTTCTTTATGAGATTCAGAGTGATAACCGACCAAAACAGAGACGACATCATTATTGAAGACAACACAGAAATAGCCGAACAGAGAAGAATCAGACAGGCTCCGCCTATGCCGCTGGTGTGGCACAAGGCGTTCCTTGCCTTTGCTCAACGTTACAAGAATGATATCACCGAGGACCAGAGAGATTTTCTGATGGAAGTTGTGAGACAGAGAGGACACAAGGAGATCGGCCCGGAGATCAGACGTGAGCTACGTGCTGGAAAGGAGAGAACGTCAACTGTTGTTGAGCCACAAAACGAAGACGACATCATGTCGTACTTTTAGAGCTACGATTGTTTCGCATTATCATAATAAAAATCATATATTCATGCGCTTCCGTAATCGATTCTGACAAATAACGTCGAATAAATATACTCTTCACCTTGGAGATCGTATAACGGCAGATGTCTGTAGCCGTGTTTGAGGTAGTCGAGCTTGCAACAGTGGACGCCAATAACGTTTTCGGAGTGGTCAGAGTTGTAGGACTTGACCACAAATCTCAAAAACACAAGATTGTTTTCGTTCGAGAGAAACCGTAGACTGCATTGCTGGTTCCAGATCGGATTGAACGCGTTGCGAGGCACTATGTGGGTCTTGAACACGGCAGAAGCAGTACTCAGGCTCAACAACTCGTCTGTGTGGAACTCCCCAGAGTTCTCATCAGATGACGCATCGGCCAGCGAGTTTGTCAAGCGAACAGAACCACTGGCGTCGGAACCAGAGGCAGGTCTGATGGAAGCATCCAAAACATCACCAGCGTACGCTTCCAGTTCGATGAACGTGTCAAAAGAGTCACTTTTGTAGTCTTTCGGCCGCGGTAACTGCTGGCAGGAAATGATGTCAACCGAAAAAAACGAGGTGCTTTTGAACATCAGCTGTTTTCCAATGTCTATGGTCTTCAGTTTAGTCTGTTCCAATCTCTGGTTTTCGGGCTTCAGCACATATCCTGCATTGGTCCCTATACTGAACAAACTTTCGTTGAGTTGCTGTCCAAGATCGAAAATTTGCCAGTTGGTGGCCACCATTTGGGTTCCCAGCTCCCAAAACAGCAGAGGACTGAAGTTGTTGGAGTTGATTCTGTAGAAAGATGGGTAAACTCTCATCAGGAACTTGCGGTTGTGTTTGAGCACAGCCGCCACTTTCAACTTATCACCCATGATTTTCGTCATAGTTTTGTCACTGAAAGAGAAACAATGGTTGTAAGTTTTCGATTCTGGAAGCGAGAAGTTGCGATACTTCGTTCCCACCACATAAACTCCCAGATTGCTCAGTTCACTTGCGATCTTTACGCTGTTTCTCTTCTTAGGTATGATCTTGGTGATTGACGAGGATGACGAGTTCTGCGGTAAGCCTCCATCTTCACTGAATGACGAAGACGCAGACAGCGAGAACTCACTGGAATCGGCAGCAGAGTCCACAGCGCGACCGGGACTTGACTCCTCTCGTGACTTTCTCACCTTCACGATGATCCTGTGCTTCAGCTCGCTCGGCGACGGGAGCGTTGTTTGCTTACCTGGGAGAGGCTCTGTCAGCAACAAGTCGCCTAAAACATCCTTGAGAATCCGCCCTACCAAATGCTGGTTTTGGTAGCCACACCTGATCTCCAGCGACAAAATCACCGGATACGGCGACGTGATGAACGAGTATTTTCTGATTGTCTCAACGACATTTTGGAAGTCGATTGAAGTGGTCAATGTTCTTCCATGGGTCACTATAGGCCCGTGATCACCGTCCCAAACGTCAATCTCAAGGCATCTGCATCCTCTCTGTAAAGCTCTGATGTACCCTTCCACCGAGGAATTACCATTGAACTGTCTTCCAAGAAGGTAAGTGTTGTGCGAGGAGGAGATGTAATACTCGTTCAAGGGTCTGGAAAAATCTTCAATCGTGTCTCTTCGTGGAGCAGTGTACGAGCTGATGAGAAATTGCCCAAAATCCTCCAAATCTAAGTGTGATTTTCCCTTAGAAAAACGCTCAAAGATTTTGAGCACCGAATTGTTGCGGATCGTTTCCTTTTGTGTGTCAACCAAAAAGCTCTCAAACTCGTCACGAGAAAGCTTTGTGGCATCGGCTTTTGGTATCTGTTCAAAGATTTGTGCAAACTCTTTGCGTTCTCTTAGAAGGGCCACAAACTTCTTAAATTGATCGAAATCAAGATATCCATGATGCAAAACGTCAATTGCGTCAAACAGACTTCTCAAATACTCTGGGTTGATATGTACATGCAGCTTTGTTGTGAGCTTGAGAACTCCGTCAAAAGAGAGTCGCTCGTGGTCAGAGGCCTTGTTGTTCCAGTGTAATTTGGTGAATATGTCATTGTCTGTAATGCTCGAAAAGCTCTTACTGAGCTGTCTTTTGAAAAAGAGCAGATTCTTCAAAGTGGCCACGAATATGTCGTAATCGTGTCGACTCGTTGCAATCATGTGCAGTGCTTTGATGTTGTTGTACTTCGAATTGTTGCGATAGATGATTGTGATCCACAGGTCTTTGTAATCAGAAGACACCTTGAACTCTTCTCTGTAGTTCTTTGCCTCATCACCAATTCTGATGGATTTGATCTTCTCAATCTCCAAAAACGAAGACGACTTGTTGTTCCAGGTGAGAATATCTTTATCGAGATCCAGCTTAAAAAGTCTCTTCACCTTTTTTTTATGAGTGATTCTGAGCATTTCGATCCCGGTATCCAGCAATTCCGGCGAGATCGACTTCTTATCGAGCGGAACCGTGAACGTTTCCTCTTCAAAATGAGTCGAGCTGGGCGACTTTGGGAGATCGATATCCATCTCGGACTCCTCGGAGCTTGATCTTGAAAGCCGGCGAACACTCTTGTTCAGTAGTCCCAAGATGGACTTCCGATCAGACAGGCTATCTGAGTTGCTGTTGTGGTCGCTGGAGCTGAGATTGTCGTTGCTAGTGTTCTTCTTCTTGAATATGGAGGACAATATCGGTGCTGAGGGCGCACAGGTAGTCGCTGACGAGGGAGGCGGAACGCTGGAGACAAGCGGCGAGTTGTCCTGCGGGAAACGCGTGCTGAGCGGGGAATCTAAGGCGTCATGGTGAGGAACAACGCCTGCCGAGCTTGCCGAGCCCGCAGAGCCAATATGGGGCCCCGTGGCAATGGATAAAGGAGTCTTGTTTCGCAAGATCGACAACCGCTCGGAAAGCCGCGACTTGATTGGGGTGTTGTTCGGAAGGTCTTGATGTGACGCGTCGTTTCCGGGAGACAACACGGCCGCCAAAGGCAACATCTCCGGAGGCGAGGCTACTCCGACAGACGACTGTGAGCCAGCAGAAAAGGGCGCAGGCATGGCTGGACGCTGGAAACCAAAAGTCGCAGCAGCACAGACGCCAAATCGAAGAACAGTGTCTAGTTTTTTTGCTGGATGAGCCCCGTTTTCTTCGCCCCTTGTAGATCAAACAGTTAAAAAGATAATATTTTTTGCTTTGATTTTTTTTTTGTTTATTGAGTAAAAAAATTAGTGCACGGGGCCCAAACAGGGCTGTGTACGTGGGGCAGAAAGATGGCGATGATTTTGCTTGCGCGAAAAGGGCGGTGGGAAAGAGCCCAAAAAAAGTGGGCCTTTACACGGCTGAGCTGCACGACTTTGTACGGGTGCACGTCTCACGTCTCGATCGCCACCTTTGCTACAGGTGAAGCTGCAACCATGCTCGCGGGGAAAGGTATGCGAAGAGACAAACGACAGCCATCACAGAGCAGCCATGCGCTAATACGCCTGGTGGCCACCACCGTACACTGGGGTGTAACGGGCCACAAAAAAGGCTGGCTCGTGGGATTTCGTCCCCCGGTGGCTAACAGGGCAGGCCCGCGCGTGCACAGCCGATGACGTATCGAGAACCAGGAAAATAAAAATTTACGGCTCGAATACCGCGGCCTCCGTGCAGGTCCGCGGCATGGAAATTTTTTCATGAGCGCGTGTGGATGCGGCCTGGTTGCCCGGTGGCACCCGCGCGAAACATGAGGTGCAGGCGATCCCGGTCTAGCCAGCCCCGGTTCTGCTGCAAGATGACATCATATCGGTTTTGGGATCTCCAGACTTACTTCATGGCCCTGGCGAAAAACGATGGCGCCGCTGCAGCTATCCCGGCCGCGCTGCAGGCCGGGGCCAGCCATAAACGTTTCTTTTTATCCGCTATTGTGGAGCGAACAAAGATGGTGGATATCGGGAGATGGACAACCTTGTGGGAGACCCAACGTTGCTAGAGTAATTGGGTTTTGTTCCTTCCATCCAGCCAAAAGGCTTTCGTTTTACGTCAGTTTTCTTCTCCTGTGGAATCTCCTTAGGCAGATCTATTTATAACAGCATTCTGCACTTGCGGCAGGTTACAAGAATCTAGACAAGAAGCTAGTGGCGGACGAGAAAAGCAGCAGGATTTCCTTGGCAGCCACCGCGCAAAAGAACAAACCTGTGAATATCCGAAACAGTGCAAAGCAGCACCCTAAGCAACAAGCACAAGGCACCAGGTGTTGCTGTTCTCTGTCAGTTGCGCAGCGTCATTATCAGCCTTCGTTTTTCCCGAATCTGTTCCCCTGTTATTATTCAGTAGGTTGGGAGTGGCTAGAGGCAAAAAACCAAAAGCAAAAAAAGTTTGTGTGATTTATTTTTAGCAGAACAAAAACATAGGGGAATAAAGTGGTTTCAAGGTTGACACATCGTTTATTTTGTTGCTAAACCTTCTATAGAACCAAGTCTGCACATCCCAGCATAGTGCGACATTCACAGATGATCACGATCAGCAGAAACGAACATTGACTAAACAACAAACACAGATCGTCTAACAAGAATCGCAAACACAAAACTACAAACACAACAACCCTCACATGTCTTCGCTGACAAGCTCGCCCCACTACACGTTTCCCGCCACTGCGTCGGGGTCCTCGTCAGCGGGAAAGCCTCGGTCGCCCAGCGGAACCGACTACTTCAACACTGCGCGTCCTTCCACGACCTACAACAGCGCAAAGTCGCCCGCCACGTCCAGTGGCGCGGGTATTGATATCGAGAACTCGCCTCCGCAGCAATCCACCGCTCCCCAGACCCATCAGGGTCTCAGTGGCGTCGCTCGTGAGTCTCTCTTTGGACATGTGCCTGGTTTGGCCGTCAAACCAGCCAAATCGGTCCAGCCTTTGAGCTCGGGCTCTGCGTGCGACAACCTCAAAAGCAGGTCAAGAAGCCACCAGAAATGCGCAAACTCTATCTCGTCACTCAACTCAGATTCCACGCTCGTTGGCGACCAGGTCAACGAGTCTTCGGGAAGAAACCTCTCGATTGCCAGCACAGACACGCTGTTTGAACCCCCTTCGCTGATGTCGCTCAAAATCAGCGAAGAGGAGGAGGGCGACGATATGTCAGCAACTAAAACAGATATCAAGTCATTGTCACAGCAACCAACGCCAAATCCAACGCCTATCAAGTCGCATTACCACCGTTCCACCAAAAGCGAGGCGTTCGCCTTGCTCAACAAGGTGCATCAGTCCAAAAATTCTCTCGTCAGCTCCAGCGGAGGTTCTCCTTCCACGGTGACTTTCAATTTAAAGCCCGCGCTCAGCAGCACAGGAGACCTCTTGGACCAGAAATCGTCTGTCCAAAACACTCCAACGCTATCACAAAACTCAACATTGTCCCTAAAGAGGTTCTTCACCAACACAGAGTCGTCCATCCCTTACAGACCGAGCCGGTTCAAGGACGTCAAGTACGATCTGCCTGTGGGCTGCTCGCTCCTTTCCAAAGAAAAGTCGTTCAGATACATTGAGAACTGGAGAGGAATTGTCGGAGAAGACGGCCTTCCAAACCTGCTTGTAGTGGATGTTAGGCCGTTCCAGGACTACTGCAAGTCGCACATTGTCGGCGCAGTGAACCTATGTCTTCCGTCGACACTACTGAAACGGGCAACGTTTACTCTGGACAGATGCATTGCAACGCTGACCTCTGATGAGAAGGCGTTGTTCACGAAGTATCTCGAGAGACAGTCTGAAGACCTCCCAACGCTGCTATTTTACGACAACTCCACGTGTTCTCCGGACGCCGCTTCACTGTCCGTGAGCAATCTGTCGGCGAAGTTTGCCAGTTCGGAAGTCTGGTCTTCGCCGATCTACGTGTTGCAAGGAGGTTTCACGGAGTTTCAAGAAAAGCATCCTACGCACATTGAGTCTGGATCCTCGGCGAGTATGCCGAAGGTGATGGTGTTTCCGAACAAAGACACGTGCTCGCCCAATAATACAAAAGCGCCAAAAATCACCATTTCTTTGCCCTCGCCATCATCCCCACTCTCGTCCGCGTCTTCAGAAAATAGGAATCGAAACAGTGGCAGCAGCAGTGGTAGCAGTGGCGGATGCAAATTCTTTAAGGGCAAATCGCCGATTGCGTCTCTTGGTTTGACTCATTTCGTGCTACCAGACAGCGGACCCACCTTCAAGTCGAGACACTACGAGGAGTTTTTGACGGCAAGACCCGACTCGACGTTGCATCTGTCAACGGACATGACCACGCCCGACATCAACACGTTGCCTGCTTGGTTAAGCAACGTCATTGGGTCAGACCTGGGAGCCTCTATCCTGTCGCGCAAGTTCAATGAGTTGCAGATGCAGGAGGTTGACAGACTGAACCAGGCTCTGTCAAGACACTCTGATGCCTCGACGCCGAGCCCGGAGACGCCATGTTTCTCTGCAGGAGTCGAGCTCGGCAGAAAAAATAGATACAAGGATATTTTCCCATACGAGCACGCGAGGGTGAAAATCCAGAAGTACGATGCCGACGCTGAGGAGCTGGACAAAGAGGCTTCGTACATCAATGCGTCGTATCTGAACTACTCAAGTTCTGACCTGAGTTACATCGCTGCACAAGGTCCGCTGGAGGAGACAATTGGTGATTTTTGGAAGGTTGTGTACGACCACAAGATCCCAATTGTCCTGTCGCTGACTGCACAGAAGGAGAACGAAGTGGAGAAGTGTGCGCCATACTGGGTCCCCGGAACGTATTCGTCCAACGGGGTATTCATAAACATCGAGAATCTTGAACAAATGAACGAGTTTAAGCTCACAAAAGATACCAATTGCGAATGTATTGCAAGAAGATTGAAGCTGAGCATCGGGAACAAACCTACGCACGAGGTGATCCAGATTCAGATTCTTTCGTGGCCAGATTACGGAGCTCTGATCAGCTCGTATGACCTGATTTCGCTGGTGGCACTGAAGAGATACATTTTGGCACGGACTCAAACGCAAAACGTGCCAATTTTAGTGCACTGCTCTGCGGGATGTGGCCGTACGGGCTGTTTCTGCACGATTGATGCCGCGATCGACATGATGGTGAATGACTCTCAGGAGGTGAACGACGACACAGACTTGGTTTACGACATCATTTCGAGTTTCCGGTCACAGCGAGTTTCGATGGTTCAGAATCTGAGACAGTACATTCTGATTTACGACACAATTTTAATGTTCAAAAAGTTACAGTGCGGAGGCGGTGTTGGCAAGCAAGATTTGGTTTATTCGTGGGACAACCACGATTATGATATTCTGAATCACTTTTTTGCAGATAAAGAAAAAGAGTGAGGTACGTACAATGCCTCTGTGTATAATGAATGCCACTCGTAATTAACATCAACAACTAACCGAGCACTAGTTCGTATAAAATCACCACGATGTTTGCTATAATCAGGGGGAATCGAAGTAGCGTTCTTGTTGCGCCAATCAAATTGATGAGTCTGCTCTTGATCGAAGACACCGACCCATCCGCAGGCGAGTTGGGTCCCCCGAGGTACGAAGGGGACGCGTCGAACGGCGTCGACGACCCCGAGTTTGTGTGCCATCCTATTCTATTGAGAAATCTGTCTTCACTGAGCACGGCAATACCGTTCACCATGAACAATATGACTAAGTCTGTTAGTATGAAAAGGTCCAGTAGGTGACACAGCGCATGCTCACGTACAGTAAAAGAGGGTCCCGAGCCCAAACATTGTGCGGAGTGTTTTGGTTCGGAGGGCGACGAGGAATATGAGCTTGCACCGTGACTTTTGTAATATTTATTTTACGTTTCAACTTGCTAGGCGTCGGCAAAAAAACAATGTTGGTCGACGCGAAACAAAACGTCGACAGACCCCCCCTTTTTTTTTTGTTCGCCTTCCTATCGTGAACAAGAAACTCGAAATAGCCAAACTTTGACGTGGTGTTGTCTTTTGACAACCACTGAATATTTGCAATTACTCTTTGGATTTGGCCAATCGCCCGTACAGCGTACAGAAATATCAAGAATGACATCTGCCGTTCCGTACGAGCCCGATGACTTTGACAACAATCCTTTTGCGGAGAGCAGTGTGATAATCCAGCCGGAGGCAACGACCCACTACGAGCCGGAACCAGTGCCGTCCGACCAATCTGTGTACACCGCTACGACGGAGCCTCTGCAGCCAAAGACGACCGAGGCACCGCCACAGGACCCAAACTCGCCTTTTCACAAATACCCCACGGATGCGGATCTCAAAAGATTCCTCCCTGAAAGACTAAACAAGAACTCGTTTGAGTTGGCGATCAAAGTGGTTGAGATTGAGAACAACGGCAGCGGGATGGCGAAAAATCCGGTGGTGAAAATCAGTGCGCAAATAAAGAACATTCCCGGATACAGAAAGTCGACCTACAAGGACGTGAGAAGGACATTCAAGGAGTTGGAGTCTCTGTACACGTATCTGATCTACAACAACATTGAGGTTTTTGTCCCTGCGTTGCCCAACGTTCCTACGCTTTACAAGCCGGGCTCGCCTGAGTTTGTGGCGTCGCTGAGCCGGTCGATCCAGGACTGGTTTGTGCGTGTTTGTTCAAGCCCGATCCTGATCAGGAATCAAGAGTTTGTGTTGTTCTTGGAGCAGAACGACTTTAGCTACACTCCGTCGAAAACTAAACCGTGCAGCAACTCGGTCATGGCCACGGGGCTGAAACGGAAGACCCTCAAACAATTCCAACCTCCGTATGACGCGTCGCAGGAGCTCGCTGCATACCGGCCGATGATCAAGTCGGTGTATATGAGCGCTCAGAAGCTGCTGGAAAAGCTGGAGAAGCTTTTGCGGCTACAGAAACAGTCATCGAGCATCAATGTCGAATTCTACACAAAGATGTCGGAACTGTCGCCCCTGGAGGAGAGCCAGGAGATGGCCAAGATATGGGCCAAGTTCAACAAAGTTCTGCAGATGTTCAACGAAATGGAGCTTGTTGGTGGGATCAGCCTGAGCTCGCACTTGGCCGAGACGTTCCAGCTTGTTTCTGACGACTGTTTTAACATCAAGGAGTCGCTCACTAACAGACACTTACTGATGAGGGAGCTGATTAACGCGGAGGAGAATACAAAGAAGAAACACATGGCGATTGCACGGCTCAAGACGAAGTCGGTGATTGACCCCATCAAGGTGGACGAGGCAATTCGTGCGTTGGAACTCGCCAGCAACTACGAGAAGGAGCTCAAGTACCAGGTGAAACGGACGACGTACGAGATGCTGATCGAGTCGCGTGACTACTTGACGTATTTGACGGGACTGGTGACGAAGGTGTTCAAACTGATTGCGCAGCAGCAGATTCAGCAGGAGCGCAAGAAGCTGCAATTGATGGTTTCGAACAAGTTGATCCACCCGCACGAGTCGCTGAGTCGACTTGGAAGAGAGTCACTGCCGCTGGCGCGCGGGCCGGGAGAGTCTGACACGTCGGACTCGTGGAACAGCCGGCCGAAGAAGAAGTTTGAGACGGACTCGGAGAGCTTGACTGCCGCGTCGACGATACGGGACGATGGAATTAATAACGAAATTGCGGGTGTGGATGCTAAGAGTGCGGCGAGTCTGCTGGCTGGGTCCAGCTTCTAGAGACGTATCGTTGATTGTTGGCTGCCCCTGCTGTCAAATATTCCATTGGTGTAGAGGTGCGAATTTTAGGGCTCGAGAACAAAAAAATAAATGATGTAAAAATAGTTGAAAAAACAATTCTGCAGGAGAAAGAACTTGAACCGGGCCTGTTTTACACTTACGACCACAAGCGAATATTCCCATGTTGAAAAAGAAACTTGGCATTTTTGATAAGAAGAAGAAATCGGAGTCTCCGGAGGCTCCGGATCACGCGAGCGACAGCTCCGGAAGGCCCCGGTCGACCTCGAGTCTGTCCTCGTATTCTAAGGTGACGTCGCCTAAGCCGTCGCTGAACAGCATTTCTAGCAAGTTTCGTGGCGGGGGACCGGGAAATCTGTCTACAGGGCTCGAGTCGGTCAAGTTTTCGGTAGACGAGCTGGAAACTTACGGGTTTGCGGGCAAAGTGAAGACCGTTGCGTTTGATCCGTTACAGAGCCTGATGGCGGTGGTTACGGATTTGCACCACGTGCACATCTTTGGGCAATCGCGGGTGTCGCACATGATAAAGCTGACAACTATTAACACAATTCGCGCTCTGCGGTTTGTGAAAGGTGTTTATCTGCTGGCAATCGACTCTGCCAAGACGGTGTATGTGATCTCTGTGGTGTCGAAGAAAGTGTTGCACACGATCACGATGCCGCACCAGATCACCGCCTTTGAGACAGACTACTCGCTTGAGTTTGTGTACATTGGTTTTTCCACGGGGACGATCAAGGCGTACAACATCGAAACGGCTGCCGAGACAATTCTGACGTTGCGGGAGCAGCAGCACAACACGTTTGTTCTGGAGTCGCGTGCGCCGGTGTCGTCGATCAAGCTGAGCCCGCGCGACCTGGGGACGCTTTTGATTTCGTACAACAAGCTCACGATTGTTTTCAATCTCGCGGAGAACCGTATTGTGCACCAGCTCGCGTACAAGCTGCCGAAGGGTGCACCGGGCGGCGAGAATGCGACGTACCGCTACGACACCTCTGGTTACTATGTTCCAGACGTGGTTCAGTCGCTGTGGCACCCGAACGGGTTGCACGTGGCGACCGTTCACGACGACAACTCGATCGTTTTTTGGGACGCTTTGACGGGACAACAGATTCTAGCGAGATCTCCTTTTGACAGTTACGTGGACGCGCCCACCGGAGGCGTCCAAACGGCAAAGCCGGCTGCAAACCGCATGACGAGCATCAAGAAGGCCGCGTGGTTGTGCGAGGCAGACCCGGAACGCACGTCGTTGTTGCTGTGCGGCGGAGACTCGTACTTGCACGAGGGTTACCACCAGCTTGTTCGCATGGATTTTGGCAAGATGCTGTCGTACTCGATGACCAGCTACACGCAGATGGCCAAGTACTACTCGCAGCCGAAGCAACAGAGCATTTTTGCGATTCATTCGCCGGCCAACATTGTCGATTTTGTCGCTTTGGGCGAGCAGTCGCCGTACTTTGACGGGAATCACGACCCGAAACTTGTGGCAATTGTTTTGAGTGACGGGTCGATGAAGTTTTTGAATTATCCGACGGGGAACCTGTCGTGCAAGGCTTCGCTCTTCCCGTCGACGGTCTCGTGGATCAACCCAAAGATCACTTTTTCGAGCTCGTCGTTCATCGACAAACGTGTGTTGAACGGGATAATTGGACTGGATCATGAGCATAGGAGCATTTTGAAAGGAGGCATCCCGGGACGGCCAAAGTACAAGGCGGATGTCGGCTCGGTGATTGTTTCGGGCCACGAGAGCGGGTATATCCGGTTGTGGAACGCTTCGGAGGGCGAGCTGGACAGCTCGACGGTGTTTGAGATCGATTTGCCCCGTATTTTGATGGACGATTCACTCGAGTTCTCGATTTCGAAGGTCTCGTTTGCCGCAGACGTGCTCGAGCTGGCGTGCAGTCTGTACAACAGCTGGGTGGTTCTGTTCGCGTACCAGGTGAACCCGAAGTACCAACCGAAAGAGGGTGATTTGAGTCGGCGGATGAGCTCGCTCGAGATCTCGTCGACGCGTGCCGAGAAGCAGGTGATTGATATCAGCGACCGTGCACCACGCGACGTGAAGAAAGGCTTTTTGCCGGTGGTGTTGGTGAAGTCGTTGGGCTACGGCAAGGTGACGGCTCTGTGCAACAGCAACCTTGGGTTTGTGGCTATTGGGTACGAGTCGGGACAGCTTGTGGTGGTGGACCGTCGTTCGAACGTGGTGATATACAGCGGAACACTGCAAGATCCGGGCTTGTCATTGGCAATCGTGCCGACAGCGGTGGAGTTTGCGTTGGGCGAGGTTTCTGGAACGCAGCGGTGCTCGATTCTGATGTATGTGGGCACAAATATCGGCCGATTGATCACGTTTGAGCTCGCGTCAGAGGCAAAGGTGCGGTACAGTGTCCGTTTTGTCGAGGAAGTTGACGCAAACGACGCAGCAATCAAAGATATCATTCCTGTGAGCACTGCTACGGGACGTCCCGTTGTTCCAACGCTCAAGACGCTGAGATCCCCGCCTCCTTCCTCCGAACAGGCCCAGCTCACGGTCATCACAGCGTCGGGCAGCGACATCCGCGTCGTTCGCAACGGGACGAAGATGGCACACAAGACTTACGGCCGCGGCGACGTGTCGAAGGTGGGAATAACGGGCTCGCGCACGGGATCTGGCCAGGTTGCCTTCTGCATCGTGGTGATTCTCGGTGGTAGCAAAAAGCTTGTGGTTTTGACCATTCCAGCGCTGGCAGAAATGTCCAATTTGCGCATTCCGTACCGTGTGGAGCCGACGTTTGCCGAGCAAAGCTCTGTTCTGCCGCTCGGAGATGTGTTTTTGCGAATCAACGAGACCGAGGCGGCGCTCGTCAACATCATGAAGCTTCGCAACCCGGTGCTGTCACTCGACACACTCCACGGCGACGACAACCTGTTTTTGCGCAACATCGTCATTCCCTACCGGCCGACGGCGAACACCTTCATCAAGGGCACCTGGTCGCTGCCATACCCGCGGTTGTACCAGTTGCTGGTGGGCCGGGAACGGCCTACCGTCTCGAAGATGCAGGAGTACGAGCTCGCGTGGGAGGTTTCGCCGTACAACCCGGCAAATTACACGCTCACAGGCCCGGCGAAACCGAAGTACTATGACCCGCGTGCGTTACACCAGCACCCGGGACTCACCGAGAAGCCCGCGGCCCCCATCAACGTGAATGCGGTGGGTAAGAACCTGTCGCGGTGGTCTCAGGTTGCACAGCACCGTCTGGATTTGACGTCGAACAAGATGGAGACGTATGTGAACGACATGAATGACGATTTCGACAGCTTTGTCAAGGAGACGAAGTCGGAGGCGATCAAGGGTGTGATTGGAGGGAAGCTGGGGCTGTAATCTGGGGTTTTGGTATGTGTTGGAGACCGCTTTGAAAAATGACAGACGTGCCGGAGTGCGAAAAATAAATCAAGAAAAAAAAACTGTCAGACTTAGAAAATCTTTCCTAATTGATACCAAAAAGCGCGGGCTTGAGGATTACGTAACAGTACAGCGAGACTGGGGTTCCGACACTCCTACTGGTGTAAGGTATCTTTTTATCTGATCTTAATTTAATGAGCATTTTCCACTCTTCTTCACCAGAAGGGTATACATCATATGAAGGGCAGCTCTGCATTTATATCATTCGCAAAGGGGGTGGCTTTCAAGTTTTGCCACCACAACTCGATTATTTGATTAGGTAACAAAGAGGATCGAGGATGTAAAATATGTTTGGATTACGTAAGAGAAAACTTGTTTATAATTTTTCTCACGTACCGACAAAAACTCTTGTCAATAAATACATGTAAATACACACACTCTTGTCTACAAACTACCAGCCATGGAGTTGCTCCAGAACCTGATGAGCACAAACAGTGCGTCCGAGAAGGAGGTGAACGACTCGATTGCCACGCTCGTGGACCGGTTGTCACACTCCACGCTGCTTTCCGACAGAAGGGCCGCGGTTCTGGGTCTCAAGAGCTTCAGCAGACAGTACCGGGAAGTTGTTGTGGCGAACGCGCTCAAGAGTCTGGTAGTCACGCTTAACCACGACTCAATTGATCTCGACACCGTCAAGGCTGTGCTGGAAACTCTGTTGATCCTGTTCATCCGAGGCGAAGGTGACCAGGATCTCACAAGAGACTGGATCAGCCAGCAGTCGCGACTGCGCAACGGCAAGTACCCATCGCCGAGTCTGCTTGTTCGCGACGTTACAGTTGACCAGTTTTCCTTGTGGATCGCAGACGAGCTCACGCAGTCGGTTAAGAACATCGACATGCTGGTGGATTTGCTAGAGACTGACGACATGCACATCAAGCTGTACTCGCTGCAGCTTTTACAGGCTCTTTGTTCGACGCGGCCAGTTCGCACGAAAGAGCTGATTTTGAAGTCGCCGCTCGCGGTGTCGAAACTGTGTGCGTCGCTCGACGACCCGTACGAGCCAATCCGCAACGAGGCGATCTTGTTGTTGATGGGAGTGGTGAAGGACAACTTCAACATTCAAAAATTGGTTGCGTTCGAAAACACGTTTGACAAGCTGTACCGGATCATCGAGGAGGAGGGCGGAATTGAGGGAAACATTGTTGTCCAAGACTGTCTGTCCCTCATCTCTAACCTTCTTCGATACAATGCCACAAACCAGAAGTTCTTCCTCGAGACCAGCTGTATGCCCAAACTCGCCGACCTGATCCACCAGCCACTCGTGGAAAGCGAGCTCGGTCCGATCGTTTGGAACGAACAGCGGCTCCAGAACCTCATCACCACAATGGAAACGTGCCGTTTGTTTGTTCTTGAAGGCACAGAGGCTATTACGCGTGCACAACAGGCGCTCGTCGACTCCAACGTCCTCATGCTTGTTCTGCGGTTGGTGTTCTCGCTCAACATCCCCAACGCGATCCGCGTCAACGCGCTGCTCACGACGGCAGACATCATCCGCTCGAACGCCGACATCCAGCTGCAATTTTCGCAGATCGACGTGCCGTACCTCGACCCCAGTCTTCCCAGCTCTGCACAGCGCTTTGAAGAAATTGTCCCTGTTATCGATGCGCTCCTCAACTGGTGTCTCTACGTGAACTCGGTGCACCTGTTTGACCTTCGGATTGCGTCTTCCATTGTTCTGCACGCCTACTTCACCAACAACGAGGAGGCCAAGCACGCGTTTTTGAAGGACCAGATCTATGAGTTCAACAAGCTCAACGGGAAGCCGGTTTCTGATGACGAGCTCAGCATTGCCGAGACGCAGGAGGCTCCAGAGGAGAGTAATGGGGAGGAAGCTAACGGCCATACCGAGAGAGATTCCTTATCTGAGTCCAGCCGTTTTTCGCCAACACCCGAAAGCTCGCCTCGAATCCTTGATGCCAATCTCTTCCAAACCCTCGTCAACGTCGACAACGAGATGCAGCTCAACCCCTACAAGATTTGGTTCTCCTCGATCATTTTTCTCTATCTGTTCGAAGACTATCTCGAGGGAAGAGAACTGGCTCTTAGCGTGAGTATTGGCGACGAGAGCGCCCACGAGGACGTGTTGAACATCGTCGAAGCCATCGGACAGGCACTTTGCTCCGCGCTGAGGTTCAGCGACCCACGGGTCCCTATCGCATACGTCATGCTGCTCAGCACGTGGATGTGGGAAGACTTTCAATCGGTGGACATGTTCCTACACGACTCGTCTGTCTTGGACCAACTGCTTGCGTACGTTGCCGAGACGGTCGAGGGCAGTATTCTGGTGCAAGGCATGGTGACCATTTTGCTGGGAGTTGCGTACGAGTTCACGCGGAAAGACTCGCCAATTGGCCGTGCTCAACTGAGTTTGCTGCTCAAGAACAGAATTGGCGACAACGCGTTCAGTCTGAAGATCCAGCAGTTTGAACAGACACCCGAGTTTGCCAACTTTGATCCGGACTCGGTTTTGAATCCGCAGAAAGATGACACTGGTCTTCCACAGGTTTACTTTGACCCCATTTTTGTGACTTTGGTGAGGCAGAACTTTAGACGGATCAAAGGTTCTATCGGCCACGACCCAAACGTCGAGCCGCTCCGGAACCTGAACTACGCTGCTTATGAGAAGGTTCAAGCAGGCTTTTCAGAGCTGTCAGACAGCTACAAAAAATTTAAGGAAGACTCAAAGTTGCTGGTTGACTCACAGCAGTCTGAGATCCAGAGGCTTGTTAAGGATTATGAAGAGCTTTCGGAAGCTTACGAAAAGACCAAAAGCGATTACAATCAGCTCAAGAGCATGAATGATCGATTGGACGACAACTTCGCCAAGAGTTCTGGCGATGTTGCCAAATTGAACGAGATTAGGACAGAGCTCGAGTCTCAATTGGCTGCACTTCGCGAGCAACATCAGGAGGCAAACGCAAAGATCACCTCTCTCGAGAACTCCAACAAGCAGATCACAGAAAAGCTGAACACCACCGAACAGTTGAAAGCCAAGGCGGAAGACGGTATTAACAAGATGAGCAGGGAGTTGATGCAGTTGACCAGAGAGAAGGAAGCTCAGACCAAGACCGTGAAAACCATGGAAAAGGAAGCGGCGAAGAGCTCTAAGAGCCAAACCAAGTTGGAGAATCAGCTGAAGACGACGGTGGCACAGCATGCTGAAGCTATTGCCTTGTTGGAGAGGAAAATACAGTCTCTGAGCTCTGATGTGAGAAGCAGAGATGAAAACTACAACTCTTTGCGCAAGACCTACGATGAGACTGTTCAGAAATTACATTCGTCGGAACAGCAGATTGAGAGACTGAATGCTCA
This sequence comes from Ogataea corticis, assembly GCA_030555865.1. NCBI lineage: Eukaryota > Fungi > Ascomycota > Pichiomycetes > Pichiales > Pichiaceae > Ogataea > Ogataea corticis. The sequence goes on along the minus strand of JANIVM010000002.1, from coordinate 740,504 downwards.
GTATCAAACAGCGACACAGCTTGTGGAGCGCTTGAAATCGGAGAAAGATTCTGTCTCAAGAGAAGCGCAGACCACAAGCACAAGCCTGACTGAGTTGAGAGCAACTATTGAGAGCTTGACCAGTGAGAACAAGAACTTGAAAGACAGCAATGCTGCGTTGGCAATGGAGCAGAGCAGGTTGAAGAAGTCTTTGGAGGACGTGACACAAGAGCTTGAAACTTTGCGTGCCAAGTCCGCTGAGGAGGTGACCAGTTTGAAACAGAAGCTTGAAGAGTCTGAGTCTGAGACAGCGAAACTTGAAGCTAAGATTGCTGAGCATGAGGAACAACATACCAAGTTGGCTGAGTCCCACACGAACGCTGTCGAGTCTCTGAGGTCTGATCATGAATTGGCATTGAAATCTTTGTCGGAGGAGTCATCAAAGAACAAATCTTTGCACGAAGAAGTGGCGAAAAAACTGGCTGATTTGGTCTCTGACCACTCGAGTGTCAGCAAGCAGCTCGAAGAGAAAGTCAGTCTGGTGTCTGTGTTAGAGTCTGAAAAGAACAGTTTGAGCGAACTTTCGAAGAAGCTATCCAGTGAGATTGCAGAGTTGAAAGCAAAAGAAGAGGAGACCAGAGCTGAACGGGAGAAGCATGTTAACATGCTTTCTGAGCTTGAAGAAAGTAAAGCTGTCGTGGAGAGGTCCTTGAAACAGAAAGAAGAAGAAGTGTCCCGACTAGACTCAGAATTGAGCGAGGCGCAGAACGCTGGTAATGCGAAGGTGGCAACTATCACTGAAGAGAAGGAGCAAGTCCAAAAGGAACTTGAAGACCAGAAGGAACAGTACGAGGCTACTGTTTCGTTGTTGAAACACGAACTAGGACAAATGAAAGAATCTCGCAACACTGCTCTCGATGAGAAGAAGTCTTTGGAGTCGACAATATCCATGATCTCTTTGAACATGGAGACCAAGGATGAAGAGAGCAAGGAGCTTTCTGAAAAGCTTTCCACGTTGTACACCACCTTGAAGGAATTGGAAGACTCCAAGAAGGATGTGGATGAGAAATCCACAAAGTTGGGTACTGAACTTGCTGAATTAAAGAAACAGTTGCAAGGCAAGACTTCTGAATTGGAGGAAACCAAGAAAGAGCTGAAGAACCGGACAAATACTGTGGACTCTTTAAAGGCCAAACTTGAAGATCAAAAGGAAGTATCCCAAGCGAAGGTTGCGAAGCTAGAAGAAGAGATCACGATTCTGAAAGACGATTTGGACAAGAAGGTGACCGAGCTTGAGGATGAGAGAGAACTGTTGACAGGTAGTTCTGAGGCAGTTGTCAAGGAGTACTCCGATAAGGTGAGTAAGCTCGAAGAAAAGTTGAAGAATCTACAAGCTCAGAAGCAGACTGAGGTGACGGAGTTGGAAACTGCAAAGAGTGAGCTCAGTTCGCAGAATAAGGAGGTCACTAATCTCGTTTCTCAGCTGAGAACCGACCTCTCTGAAGCCAATGTGCACATTGGAGAGCTGCAGAAGGAAGTTGAGAGCGGGAAGACCGCCACGACAACTTTTGAGTCGCAGATCGAAGACGTTAATAAGCAGATGGAGAAGTTGAAAGATGAAATGAGCACAAAACAGCGGTATTTGAAGGAAAAAGAAGCAAAGGTTGAGGAACTCGGAGCTGAGCTTTCTTCGTTGTCTGCTGAACTGATTGATGCAAGGTCTAAGTTGAAGGATGTTGAGGATAGTTCTTTGACCAAATTGCAAGAGAAGGAGCTGAAGTTGAAGGAAAGTGTGACGGAATTGGTCAAGCTGAAAAAAGAGGCAGCAGCTCTTAAGAAGGAACATGAAACAGAGAAGAAGATTCTTGAGGAGTCACACGATGTGAAGATAAAGGACCTGAAACGGTTGCTTCAGACAGACCTGGACTCCAAGGCCAGCGAGCTCGATAAACATATTGCACGTTTGTCTTCTCAGAGTGAAGAGTTGGCCAAGTTGAATAAGAAGCGCGAACAACTTGAAGAGCAGGTGGACAAATTCAAGGATTTGGCTGCCCAGCATGAGAAAGACCTCGAAGCGGAGAAGGCGGCCTGGGCAACAGAAACGAGCAAGAACAAAGCAACAATTTCGGAGTTGAAGAAGAAAGCGGAAATGGGTTCCAGTGAGGTTGAAAGTTTGCGTAGCAAGTCGGATTCCCTAGAGAGAGAGGTTGAGAAGTTGAAGTCCTTAGAAACGGAGGTTGCGAAGCTAAAGAGAGCTGAAACGGAAGCCAAAGAAAAAGCTGGGAAAGAAGCTTCGAAGGCAGAATCTGAATCGCAGATTCAAAATCTGACTCAAAAGGTGAAAGAACTTGAAGGAAAGCTAGAAGACGTTGTTCCAAAGAGTGATCTTGACGATCTCATGCTTGTGTTGAGCGAGCTTGACGATAAGAACAAGAAGCTAAAAAAGAAGCTCAAGAGTCTCGGCGAGGAAGTGTCCAGTGATGAGGATGACGACGATGACGACGAAAGCGATGACGATGACGACGATGACGAGTAGTCTCGCTGTATATATATGTACCACTAGATGATAGAAGAAAATGCATTAAATTAATTATACCCTTGCGGCTGTGCAAGAAATATTTTTTTACCCCACATTTTCACATTTTCACATGCGGATCACGAGTGACATTTATGTGGTATATTTTGCTCCCTGGGCATGTGATTGCTGGTGGATATATAAGGGTGTAGTTTTCTGCCGTAGTGTCTATAACGGTATCGGTATTACTGGAGCTGAAAAACGAAATGTCTGATTTAGTCGACGTTCAAGGAAAAGTAGTGATTATCACGGGTTCTGGAGGTGGGCTCGGGAAACAGTATGCTTTGTTGTTCGCTTCTCGTGGAGCGCGAGTTGTTGTGAATGACCTGGGTGGCACTCTCGGAGGCTCCGGAACGTCTACCAAAGCTGCCGACTTGGTTGTGGACGAAATCGTCTCGAACGGTGGTGAGGCCGTTTCGAATTACGACAACGTGGTGACCAATCCAGAGGGAATAGTTCAAAGCGCTATCGATGCTTTTGGCACTGTGGATATTCTGATCAACAATGCGGGGATTCTCAAAGATTCTTCTTTCAAAAAAATGACTGAGAAACAGTTTTGTGATGTTTTGGACGTTCATTTGACTGGCGCTTTCAAACTGACAAAACTGTGTTGGCCAATTTTCAGGGGAAAAGGCTATGGACGGGTGTTGATGACCGCATCGCCGGCAGGACTGTACGGTAACTTTGGCCAAACAAACTACTCTGCTGCCAAAATGGGGCTTGTCGGTTTGGCTGAGACTCTTGCAAAGGAGGGTCTCAAGTACAACATCCGTGTGAATGTTATTGCACCCTTGGCCAAGTCAAGGATGACGGAAACCATTCTGCCACCAGACATCTTGGAGAAACTTCTCCCTGAGAAGATTGCACCTCTGGTGTTCTATTTGAGCTCGGCGGAGTGTGAGTCCACGGGGGCCATATATGAGGTTGCTGCCGGCCTTTTTGCTGCCATTCGCTGGGAGAGAAGTGGGGGAGTCTATTTGAAGCCGGACTCTTCATTGACCGCGGAGGCATTCTTGGCGAGACTCGGTGATATCTTTGATTTTTCACAGAAAGATCATCCATCTCAGTTGAAAGACTACAATGCAGTTTTGAAAAAGTCTGGTGCACTGAAAGGCAACGATCAAGGATCACAGAAGGTTGAGTCTCTGCGTGGAAAAGTTGTGATTGTCACCGGCGCTGGCACAGGATTGGGACGCAGTCACGCCCTGTGGTTTGCACGGTACGGCGCAAAGGTGGTTGTGAATGACTTCAAAGACCCGGAGGGTGTTGTTTTGGAGATCAAGAAAGCAGGTGGAGAGGCTGTTGGTTCGAAACACGATGTTGTTAAGGAGCCGGAGGCTATTGTAAAAACAGCTCTTGACAGCTTTGGTACGGTTGATGTTTTGGTGAACAACGCAGGGATCTTGCGGGACCGGTCGTTTGCAAAAATGAGCAGCCAAGAATGGGAACAGGTGCTGGAAATCCATCTCATGGCAACTTTCAAGCTATGCAAGCTTGTGTGGCCGATCTTCAACGAAAAGCAGTACGGGCGAATCATCAACACAACCTCGACGTCAGGCATTTATGGAAACTTTGGTCAGGCAAACTACGCTGCCGCAAAGGCTGCTGTCTTGGGGTTCACGAAGAGCTTGGCGATCGAGGGGAAGAAAAACGGAATCAGGTGCAATGCCATTGCTCCACATGCTGAGACGTCGATGACCAGAACTATTTTCAAGCAAGAGGAGCTGAACAAGTTTTCTCCTGACCAGGTGTCGCCGTTCGTTGTACTTCTGGCCGGAGACGAGGTGGACGTTACGGGAGAGCTATTTGAGGTTGGAGCCGGGTGGGCAGGTAATACGCGGTGGCAGCGTGCCAAAGGTGCCGTTTGTCGAGAGAAACAAATCGAGCCGGAGTTTGTCAGAGATCATTGGAGCGATGTGGTTGACTTTGAACAGGGACTGACGTTGCGGAGTGCCAGCGAGAGCAGTGTGGCTATTTTGCAGAGCGTTGAAGGGGAGAAGGAGGATGACGATGATGACGATGATGATGATGATGAGGAAGAAGGGGAAGAAAAAGACGCTTTCTACTCTTACAGCCCCCGTCAAGTGATTCTCTACAATATCTCTGTCGGTGCCACGGCCAGAGAGTTGAATTACACCTACGAAAATAGCCCATCTTTCCAGTCTGTTCCTACTTTCGGAGTCATTCCGTTCATGAACCAGGAGGATGGCGGAATGGATTTCAGCTCAATTCTCAAGAACTTCAACCCAATGATGCTTCTCCATGGAGAACACTATTTGAAAGTGAAGAAATTCCCAATTCCAACGTCAGGAAAGCTTCAGACAAGATCTTTCCCAGTTTCCGTCACAAACAAGAACAAATCAGGCAAGACAAATGCGCTGATTGTTGCGGGATACGAGACCGTGGATGTCGAGACAAAGGATACGCTGTTCTACAATGAGGGATCGTACTTCGTCAGAAACTGTTCTTCAATGAGTGGTAAGGACGAAGTTTATCACGATAGCAAGAACCCCTTTCTACAGACAGATTTCAATCCTGGTAGTTCCAAGCCGGACTTTGAAGGAACCTTCACCACAGACAAGAACCTGGCAGCTTTGTACCGTCTGAACGGAGACCTGAACCCGCTTCATATTGACCCGGAATTTGCCAAGGGTGGTAACTTTGACTGCCCAATTTTGCATGGGCTTGGGTTTATGGGAATCTCTGCAAAGATGCTGCTGGACAGGTTTGGGCTTTTTGACGAGATCAAAGTGAGATTTGTGAATATTGTTTATCCGGGCGAGACGCTGCGTATTGTCGCATGGAAGAGAAAGAGAGTGGTGATCTTCCAGACCTGGTGTGTTGAGCGCAATTGTAAGGTGATTGATTTTGCTGGGATTCGTCTGGTCGAGGCAGGATCGAAGTTGTGAGTGGCATGCTGTATTTGATTTATAGCGATACACAGTTTAACCTTGATTATGAAATTATACGACGTAGCGAGACCAGCTTTGAAAATTGTCTATGGAACTCAGTGAATTCCACTCTTCCATGTCTCATTCAAATGGTTTCCCAAGATCTCTTTGCTGATCGCGACGAGCTTCTCGTCGGTTTCGTCGTTTTCCTTGCTGACCACCAATTTGTACTGCTCCAGAGCACTGTTGAGCTCCTCGACGTTGGAAACACCCAAAACAGTTCTACCACGCTTGTCCAGCCACGATCTGATTGCAAATCTGGTTGCAAGTTCAGCCAGTTCGACGTTGTGGTCGGTTTTCAGCGTCGTTGCAAGTGTCGCGCAGACATCTTTGAGTTCCTGAGGTGCTGGATGGAAAGATTTGGTCTCCTGAGAGCGCAGGAGCGACATGGAAAGAATTGAGCCGTTGTTCAGCATCTTAATACCTGTCTCTCTGAAAAACCGGTCATACCACTCCAAGAGACGAGTGTTTTGCAGACACATGTTTGAGTAGCTCATCACGGCGTCGAGCTTTCCGATTTTGCTGTTGTCGACACAGTCACGGGCAATTTGAAAGAGGAATTCCACTGGGTAGCCAGAGATTCCAACGTTCCTGATGACACCTGCTTTTTTCAGCTCCATGAGGGTCTCCAAGGCCTCAAAAATGCCAGCCGTTTCGACGAATTCCACATCGTGGAGGTACACCAAATCCAAGTAAGTAGTTCCAAGTCGTTCGAGCGATCTGGCAATAGATTTTCTCACCCATTGAGCACTGTAGTCGAACTCCTCCAGCCTGATACGGCCCACCTTGGTGCAAATGTAGAAGTTGTCTCTAGTGATTAGTTTTTCGTCGTTGATAAGAGTTTTAAACGCATTTCCGTAAATCTCCTCGGAGGGACCATAATACGGCGAAGTGTCGATGGCATTGATGCCCTGAGTGAAAGCCTCGACAATGAGATCTCTAACCCGCAGCTGGAACGGGTCTTCATTGTATTGCGTGTTGAGCACCGCTCCACCGAGGACCAGAGATGACAAATCATCGAGCTTTCCAGAAACTTTGGCAAGGGCAAGAGACATGATTTAACAAAAGAGCTGGGCAATTAGATAACGACCGCTAACGTGTAAGATAAGATTTTTGGTCCAAGTTTTTCTCCGAGTTTTCAACTAAGATCTGAGATCTCGAAATTGAGAAATTACTATAATACACGCGTGAGAATACGGGGAAACACGAGCTCACAAAGAAGCAATTGATACGAACCAAACGACAATGCCGCCAAAGGGCTTCAAAAAGGCCTCAAAGGCTTCTGGTTTCTCAAAGGATGCGAAGGATAGTGGCTCAGAGAAAGAATATCAGTTTGAGGTGAGTAGTAGCCTGGAAACCTTAGAAGGTCATGACTAACAGTTCAAGTTGGGTGTGGAGAAACGGAGAGTCACCGTGAAAAAGTTCCACGGACGTAATCTGATTGACATCCGCGAATACTACCAGAAGAACGATCAATGGCTTCCGGGATCAAAGGTAAGTGCAAAATATTTGTGCATCTGAAGAACACCGCTAACGAGAACAGGGAATTTCGTTGACTGAAGAACAGTGGGTGATGCTTTTGACTAGGGGCGCAGAGATCAACCATGCGTTGGCTGCATTGGACGGGAAAACAGGAGAGGTTTCGGGCTCTGACGGCACAGAAGGTGTGGAGTTTGAGGATGTGGAGGTTGTCGAGAAGACCCCGCCCTCGAAGAAGCGCAAGATTGAGGACGAGTCGGACAAGGAGTGACTGGGATGGACACAGAGTGTCTTTTGCTATTGTGAGAATGCTCTTGTTAGAGAAATTTGACAGCGCCCCTTATTTTGCTTATGTAAGCATTCCCCCTCGGTTTTTTTGCTAGTTCTGATAGTGTTATCTTTAGGAAAAAAAGGTGATGAGGATAGAAGGGCAATCCACAGTGTTTCATCTGTCTTTGCGGCAAAAAACAAACGGCTTGTCCACTCTGTACGATCTCAAACTTTACTGCTGACACCAACGATCTCGGTTAGTTCGGCGTGATGTCTGTGGGATCGGAGAAAGTGAAGTTTGACGTGGAGAGTCATGAGGGCAACAGGATGAAGCTAGAGGTCCCATCGGGCGGTCCTGACAGCCCTACATTCAACTCGAATGTCCCTCCTGAGCCCTTTCCAGGTAATCACCGACGAAACAGCAGAAATTCCAACAGATCTAGTAATTCCGAGCATCGTTCGCAGCAGCAACATACTGGCGAGGGCGAAGGGGAGATTGATGTTCTTGGACTGTTACACAATGACTTCTCTTCAGACTCGTCCGTGGGAATTGAGCCACTTATTGATCACCGTCGGTACAGTCATATGTCTATTGGGAGGACTCAAGTTCGTGCGCCCAAAGGGCGAGGAAAACGTCCGCAACAGGTGTCTGCGGGCACTGTTATGAGCGCTCCTGTGGTTAGTTCTGATCCCGGGACCGGTCTGATCGACAAAAAGAGGCCGCGCAGCAAATTGAACTCTGTTGTTGCGTCTTCCAACATCCATGCGGGATCACTCGACCGTACTTCAATGCCAAATCTCAAATCTCCGTTCTATAAAGGCCGGCTTGAGGATCAGCAGAGAGATTACGGAGCCACTGATGACAATGTTTTCCACAGCAGACGCAACTCAAAGCGAGGCAGTCGACAAGGCACCACTTTCAAGCCAGGATACACTTTAGACAGCTCCAATACGCACTACAAATCGGAGAATCCCTTCGAGGTGAAGTACAGAACATCTTTGGAGAACACGAGCCGGACGCCTGTGAAGCTTTTGCATTTTCCCTCTGAGTCACCGGGCAGAACAGCTTTTGACTCGAGCGACAACGAGGATGAAGAGTCCAATTCTGTGTACGCATCTTCGAATCCGTCGTCAAGACGCTCTTCGAACGCATCGTCTTTGGATGACGTTTGTTTCCCTGTGGAGTCGCTCGATGAGGCTGGAAAGCGGAAGAACTGGCCGGACATTTCTGTTCTGGAGGAGTTTGCAGCCGAGGAGATGGAGGAGCTGAAGAAGATCAACGAGGCGTCGGCCTGTTTGAGCAGCAGACGGTCATCGATGACCGGCGATGAGACTCTAGGAGTCAACTTCCAGCATCCAATTGTTTCCAATGTGGAGTCGGGAGAGAGTGAGCCGTTGAGCATTTACAATCAGGAGGAGGTTGATTTGGTTAACGGGAGACTAAAGCCACAGAGAGTTGTTCCGTGGATGAATAACAAGAAGTCGTCTGCGAATTATCCTGACTACGATCGACAGAATAAGCTTGAAAAATTCAGGTTCACGTATTTCCGTGAGGATTTGGAGAATACTATCCACGCTTCTAATATTTCTGGTCTCATCCACGACGGGAACGCTTCCTTGGAGGACTTATTTTCACCTGCTCACTATGGTAAGTCGGTGTCTGAAACGGAGAGTTTAATGAACAATGCGCCACCAACAGCGATTCCGCATAATCTGCAAGCCAACGTCTCTGTCCAGTCTTCTCAAACAAGTTTGAGGACGAAAGCTGTTGGCGGTGGAGCCACAACTCCCACTCCGTCTTTGGCAGCAGATTCTGTTGTTCCTGCAGAGATTCCGACTTTTTGGCTGGATGTTTTGAACCCGACGGAAGAGGAGATGAAGGTGCTATCAAAAGCGTTTGGGATCCATCCCTTGACAACAGAAGACATTTTCCTCGGTGAGACAAGAGAGAAGGTGGAGTTGTTCAAGGATTATTACCTGGTGTGCTTCACATCTTTCGATGTTGTTCAAGAACACCATAAGCGGAAGGCTTTGGAGAAAGCTTTAAGTTCAGACACTGACAGCACTACGAGCAAGCGTCGAAACAGTGAGACGTGGATCAGCAAGACTTTGAATCTGTTCCGCAAAAGACAATCGTCTTACGAGAATCTGGATTTACAGAAGAACACGTCTTCTCTGAGCTCCAAAAGAAAGTCTGAGGCTGGTCGTCGAAACAAGCGGAAAAACGGCGATTTGGAACCGCTGAACATGTACATAATTGTTTTCCGGAACGGAGTGATCACCTTCCATTTCAAGCCGACACCACATCCTGGAAACGTCCGGAGAAGAGTTCGCCTTTTGCGAGACTATTTGACTGTGACCTCCGACTGGATTGGATACGCTCTGATTGATGACATCACAGACGCGTATGCGCCGTTGATCGAGAGCATTGAGGACGAGGTGAATGCCATCGAGGACGCTATATTGGTGTTACAGAGTGGATTTGATTCTGAAGAGGACGAAGACAGTGACAGCGACGACGAGAATGAGGAACAGATATGGTTCAAACTTAAACGAAGAGACTCAACAGTGAACGGGGATAGACTTTCGTTGCTATCCTTTAGCTCCAAGGCTTCGACAACGTCATCGAGCACCAACAACACCAAGATCTTGAGCTGGAAAAGAAAGGGCGATATGCTGAGGAGAATTGGTGATTGTCGTAAGCGGGTGATGTCATTGTTGAGACTGTTGGGATTCAAAGCCGATGTTATTAAGGGCTTCTCAAAAAGATGCAATGAACAGTGGGACGTGGCACCAAGATCCGAGATCGGAATGTATTTGGGAGACATCCAGGACCACATTGTGACTATGGTTCAGTCGTTGAACCACTACGAGAAACTGCTTGCACGGTCTCATTCGAACTATCTTGCGCAAATCAACATCGACATGACCAAGGTGAATAACGACATGAATGACATTTTGGGGAAAATTACAATTATGGGTACAATCGTGTTACCTTTGAACATCATCACCGGGTTATGGGGAATGAACTGTCTTGTTCCGGGCCAAGATTCAGAGGGACTTACGTGGTTTTACAGCATTCTGGTTTGCATGCTGGTCTTTTCATTCACCTGTTATTACTATGTCAAAAAGGTGAGTGGTATTGTTTGATCCACTGCCATTGTGTCTTTTATTACAGTGATTATTGGTTATGATATACATTTCTTCAATTTCATGTTAATCCCTATACTTTACAAATCCACCAAATAATTACTTGGGGCCAGACCTGACTTTCCCGTGTTGAGATTCTCTGCAAACCACCAACCATCGGGCTGTTGGTGCAGGATCATCAAAATGTCCTTCTTTTTGAACGTTAGCTCCTGTTCTATGTCTGCGTTGTATGAGTATTGTGCTCTACAGTACTTCACAACCGGATATCCTTCAGAAGATCTAGAAGGGAGATTCGACCTGTTGACAAACTTGCCTTGCAACGTTGTTGAGGATTTCGACTTTCTCACCGCCGAGAGTTTGCGGGCCACGGCATCTGTCTCCTTGTGCTCTGTGTTTCTCACTTTCAAGGTGTCCTGTTTCAATGCGTTTTTCAAGATACCTCCAAGAGAGTTTTTACTAGTATGGTTGTTGAACCTTGTTTCGGGTGCTGTTTCTGGTGCAGTGTTCTTGACAGACATCATTGACTCTCTGAATTTGGACATGCTGCCGTTTCCGCCAAGTTTGAGGTCTGTCAGATATGCTTCGAGTGGATTGGCTTCTTGGAACGGTTTGTTGCCAATGTTGAATTTGGCAGCCATTTTCTGTGTTAGACGAATAGGCTCGGTTGGTTTGTCCAGCGAGTTCAAAGAGTTCAAAAGTGGGTTCGAGTACACTGAGGCGTCGTGTTTGCAGCTTTTTTCGCCTTCTCCAGCACTCGATGTGGACGTGGGGTTGGAGTATTCAGAGAACAGCTGTGAACTTGGCTCCGATTCGGTCTTTTCAGTCAACTCGTTCCTGGATTGCGCCTCGGATTGCGCCTGCTCTTGCAACTGTTTGAACGTTTCCTCTCTCCTGTCGATGAAATCCACTTCGATGGTCTGTTTCTCTGTGCGTTTTGGAGGAGGATTTTTCTTTTCAACGAGTTTTTGGTGTTTTTCCTGGATCAGTGGTATTTCATTCAGCTCCACCGTTTCTCTTTTGATCTGTTCATCTGAATCGGTCTCTCCTTTGGCAAAGTCCACAAAAATTATTGGACTCCATACAGTGTTTCCCGTCTTGTATTCCTCGACAAACAGGGGAATGTCTTCTCTGTAGTTGCATTTCTCCAGACTCAATCTGACGTTCTCGCAGCTTTGATCGTCTGCAATGCACGCAGTGCTCACTGCGTTTGCATATTCCCAAACATTCGACTTCAAAAACTTGATTTTGTCCTCTTCAAACGACTGGAGAGTTTCGCAACTGGTGTACCACTCATCTTTCCAAACGTCCTGTAGCGTCTTGCTGTCTTTGCAGAGCTTGTAGTATTCCGAGCGTCCTTCGATCATCTGTTGGGTGAGCTTTGTGATCTTAATCTGCAACCTCAGTGCTTCTCTTTCGTCCAGCAGAATCTGTTCTGTCTTGTAGTTGTTCAGTTTCACCCATTGCGCTTCGTATCTCTTTTTCGCCTGTTCCGCTTTGGCTTCAATGTTTTTCCTCTGTTTGGCCAGTCTCAACACACCAGACTCGGCAGGCTTCCCTTTAGCTCTGCGGTCGCTCAAAAATTCGCTTAGTGGTCTGTATAACGTGTCGTTGATTTTTGTGGCGACTGCAGAGTGGCTGACACTCAGCTGTTTGGTCTCTTCTTGGAGTATCTCGAGACTGTCTTTCAAAGTGCCTTGCACTTCGTGTTCGGCAAGAGACTGTTTTCTCGCTAGGTTGTTGAGTCTTCTGGAATATTCTTCTTCTATGGCGATTCTTTCCTTGTAAAATTGCAGCAGTGTTTCAACGGTTCTGTTTCCCTGGTGGAAGTGACCCAGTAACAGGTTGGAAGCAGAATCATCGCTCGACCAAAAGTTTTTGGCATACAGATGCTCACAAGTGGCTGCCATTTTGTTGCGCTTTCCTCGATGGTTCCAGTAAAAGAGCTTGAGAAACTAAAGACCTCACCTGTAAAAATGAAGCTCGAATTCTGTCGCAATGGTGTTCCGGGAAATGGAACTAAACTGAAGCAGTTTTGAAGATTTCTCTATTTATGTTTTGCCTATTTGGGAAGTATAATTGAAATTTTCCAGGGATCCTTTACGTGGCGGAGCAGTGTGGCTATGCTTGACACAGCCACAAAGAGGAGTGATGGTACTCTCATGATAGTGGGTCTCTTACTGACTGGACTCCTCAACATGGTTCACTATATGAGGCTTAGGTAACAGCTGCGCTACATGCTCATGATTACGCACTCAATGCTTGTTGTAATATAACTTATCATAAATTAACACTACAAGACTAAAAAAACGGCCAAGCCGCAAAATGACTAACGATATAACACATCTCCGACTTCCAATATAGCGGACAACATTCAGGCAGCGACACATGTTGCTGATAGCAAACACCGTAACGTCTCATTCGTCATATCCTTTAGAACAATACTGCAAAAGCTTGAGTATGAACAGTGGTATAATCAAATACACGGTACGCCTAGAGCCTTATATCAACTGAGAGTCCAGAATGCTGGTGTACCCGAATAATGGAGATCGGTTAAGTGTGTTGTATCTCTATTCGAAATCATCATCTTGCGAGCTTTCTCCATCTCAGTCCCATTGATGCATTTAAGCAGCAATGGTGACCTCGACATCGACACCTGGCTCGATGGTGATCTGGGTGATCTTCTTAACGAGCTGAGCTGGGGCGTGCAAGTCGATGTATCTCTTGTGGATTCTCATCTCGTAGGTCTCCCAGGTCTTGGAACCCTCACCGTTAGGAGTCTTTCTCGTGGAGACTCTCAAGGTCTTGGTTGGCATTCTAACAGGACCTCTCTTGTAGAGCTTCTCTCTGTTAGCATTGTTGATGATGTTTTGGGACACCTTCTCCAATTGCTTGACCTTGGTAGAGATCAAGGTGATTCTAATCTTGTGGATTTCTGGTTGTTGGACAACCTTCTTATCTTCGGTGGACATTATGGATGATGTTATATGAGTCTGAGACGTTCAAAGTTGGAGAAGACATACACTCAAGACTATAATGCGTAGAGATACTAGTGATTTTATTCAAACCGCTCGCTGCACAGAGTCGCACCTGGAAAATTTTCCAAAAAAAAAAAGACCGGTGTGAGTGTGAGGGTTTCAACCCTCGTTCTAAATCACGTGATTTATTGGCTCTATAAAGATATACACAATTAGAAGACCGTGCCGTCTGCGAATAGCTCGATTGGGGGGCCGCCGTTGTCCCGCAACTTCTTAGCAATCAGCCTTCCAGACTTCCACGAACCGGCCTCGATCAGCTGTGGCAACGTAAGCTCGTATTTAGTGCCCGTCACTTGCAACTTCTCGTTCACAAGTGGCAGAATCTGGTCCAACAGACAGATCGTACTGGATCTCCATTCAACGATGATGTCATCTTCTGGTGTGAACGTTGGAATTTCTGAGTTATAACCAACGGATTTGGAAAACTCCAAACCTTTTTTCATAGCTTCTGGCTTCAACGAAAGCACTTCAAAATCCACAAGTAGTCCACCGTTTCTGTACTCTGGCAAGCCGGTCATGTACTGGGCATTGAGAATCTCAAACTTGCCGTATTTTTTCAGAGGCAGGAACAGCGAGTACGTGAGCCATTGGGTCAGTTTGTGGAACGTGACCACTTTGGACCATTCTGGGATGTCGGTGGTACCGAATTCTTTCACCGACTCGTTGATTTTGTTCTTCAAAAACCAAGCATCGCCAATAGTCTTGCCGTAAACTTGGATTCTACCCTCCGTAGGCCAGATTGGAGTCAATCCGTCCATCAGACACATCCACAAGTCTTCCAGCTCCACTTTGTAGCCAGCGTCGGTAGTTTCTGACTGAGAAATCAAGTAATCCACGAGGTTTCCGGGTCTTCCATCTTCACCAAAGATCTTCTTATTTTCCACCAATGTTTGGCCAAGCTTATTGATCAGCTTCAACCTACCATCAAATCCCGCGAGTGGGTTTTCCTCTGACACCTGGAAGCCCTTTTGGAGCTGTTTGGCAGTGAAACTTGCCAATTTTTCACCATTGACAGTATACTTATCGGTATCTGTAGTGCTGGAGAATTCACCAGCGACAAACATGTGAAAACTGGCCACAGCGATTCCTTCAGATCTGCCGATTTTGACTCCTTCCTCTTCGAAACCCCACACGTTTCCCGCGCCAGCATCCAGCAGGACACTGATGATGAAAAGGTCGACGAGTTTACGGCAGATCTCGAGGTCTGAAACATTTTTGAACTCGATCTCGATCAGACTGGTGAGTCTAGGGACTCCATTGCACTCGAAATGCTGGTATCTTCCGTGGACCGGGATAGTGAGCAGCGAATCTTTGGTTGGGAACGAGTCGCGGATTGTGGCAGTGACAAAGTCCACCACTTTGTCAAGATTTTGCAGCTTGACATCGTAGTTCTGGAGCTTGTCATCTTGGATAAGCTTTCTGGTGCAGAGGTTTGTCTCTCTGACAGACTTGATCGTAGAGAGATACTTGAGCTGCGTTGTGTGTTCGGTAGCGGACGGCATGGTGTGTGGTGAATCGGCCATTGTGCTTTAGTAGGCAAAGATGGGGGCGCTGGACGCAGTTAAATAGCTTGTCTGTTTTGTCCACTTGTGCGGACTCCACAGATTAGACTCTTATCAGCGTACGGTTTTCGTCGGAGATGTCGACAGACAAATGTTTTAGTCGACGAGAAGTTTTTCGTCTGCTGGAGACTCTGTCGATGAAAAAAAAAATATTCCAATCTCTAGAGCTAGAAGTTTTACTAACGTCGTATTGATCCATTCATAACCAACAGAGCGAGAAAGACGGAACATCAGGGACATTTTAGGCTGCTCTTTGTGCAACTGCAAACGACAATAAATCACGCACATTTCCTTTTGCCACGGTCTGGCAACTCGTCCACTTACACAAGCTACACATGCCCACATCATGCGAGTACTCGAAAGGTTCATCCGACGGACCATGCTTTGTCCGCATTGCCGGTCCTACTCCTCACATAAAAGATCGCCCAAGCCCGAATTGATGTCCTCTGAGCCCGAATCATTCAATCTTGAAGATATTGTGCGGGCCACCGAGCAGGGTAACCGCATTCTGGAGAAGAAAAGACTGCAGCAGCAGAAACAGATACAAGAGCAGCGAGAGGCTCTGAAAAAGGTGGCAAAACCGCAGCATCTTGCTGCTGTGGGAGACCTATTGAATCAACGATACAGAAAACACAAAGAGAACTCGGTTGCAGTTGCCGCTCCCGTGAACAAACAGCTTCTTCGAGAAAGAGAACTAATGAAAGAATTGAAACACAATACACAAACAGCACGATATTCCTATGACTTCGGCACAGACAAAGTGAAGGACAGAATTTTGTCACCGACCGACATCCTGCGAATGGATCGATACCAGGACCAGTACGAAATGGCTGACGATATGACGATTTTTGAGCAGCGACTGTCTCAATTTCCAGTGCTGTTCATACTTAAGTCAGCAACCGCTTCTGTGTCGCTCAACTACAAAACACTTGCAGATTCCGTTCAGACAGTGAACCAAGAACACAACTCGACGAAACTCGACCTTAAACGCACGGATCCAAACGAGTACGAGCTAGTTTCAGACTTCTTCATCAGTCGAAAGGTGAAGCTTTTACGCAATTGGCTGAAACAAAGTTTTGAGCAGATCGACTCCAAGGACGGTTTCGTTGTAGTGGGAGTGACCGAGGTTGGATTCAAGAGTTCCACGAAATCTCTGGAAGCTCTGGCGACGTTAAAAGGCGTGTTTGAAACTGTCTCCTGTGTTCTAAACGTTCCTAAGTTCCCTTTTCTCAGCAAAGTGCGGGCTAAAAGTGACAATCTGAGCGAAACGGAGCGGCTCAGAGTGGAGGAAAACCTCTATAGTGTGGCCGGGATGGGCCTCGTTGAGGTGGAGACGCTGCAAGACGGAAAGCTGCTTCTCAAAGCACAGTCTCGCGAGAAATGAGGAGATTTACGGCATGGCAATGTTCATAGAATCGCATAATTGCATACTAAGAGCTTTTGTAGGGCGAAAACCGAAATCTTCGTCTCAGGACTCGATGAAATGAAGTTGACATCTTCTTCGTTTGCTTTGATTATCCGATTAATTACACTATACAGAACAAATTCCAACGCAGGTAGGTTTTTTTACTTTAATCTATCCCTGCGTCTGTCTGATATACTTGGCGATGTCCTCGGCAACATTGCTTGTAGCAGTCTTTGCGTCCCGCTCAAAAGCCTGTTGATAGACTCCCTGGACACCGCTGTTCTTCTGCTCTGTAACCTCTCCATTTCTGTCCTCCGCAAAAGTGTACTCTCTTTGAGGCTCGCTGATGTCCGGCTCCACCAGACCGTGTTCGTATCCTTCGATTTCCTCGTCAGAAGAAAGGTCCGACAAGACCTCCGCATTGTCTTCCTTGGTCTTCGTCTTCATTCCCTCCAGGCCCAGGTCTTTCATCAGATGCGTGATGTTCTTTTCCTTCTGTTTCTTCTCCTTTTCCTGTTTCTCTTTGATGATTCTCTCTCTCTCCTTCTCGTAAAACTCGTTGTACTCGTCCACTTTCGTGTCCACGGCCTTCAGGAAATCGTCGAATCCGGCGCCAGTGTACGCCGAACAGCTCACCACATCCAGCGTCGAGTAAAACTCCTCCAACATCAAACTCATCGAGTTCACGAGCGACGCCATGTAGCCAGATCCACTAGAGGTCTCGTCGTTCAGCTCCGTGTTGCTTCTGAGGGCATCCTGGAAAGCCTCGAAATCGGTCATCCACTCCTTTGCAAACTCCGCATCTCTCACGTCCGTCTTGTTGAACACCACAATCATCGGAAGCTTCGTTTTGTACAGGATCGAGCAGGCGTAGAGCATGTTGGAAATGAAAGTGGTAGGCGAGGAGTTTCTAGGTGTGTCGACAATGTATGCGATAACAGTGGGGAACGTAGACGCAAACGCCTCCGTTATAATCGAGCCGGATGCAGACCAGATGAAACACTCGATCTGGCCAGGAGTGTCGACGATGACATGGTCGAACCGATCCGACTTCTTTTCCACAAGGCCAATCACTTGGTCAATTTTGGTGGCAAATAGGTTCAATGATGTCACGATGGCTCCGTTCGGGCCCAAGTTGTAGTTCTCCATCACCTTCTTGTACTTGACGGAGTCGCGGATGTCGATGTTGCACCCAAAGGGCACTTTCAGGACTGCTGGGTCCAAGTTTACCACATAGGGAGGCTGTTTTTTAGCGTGTAAATGGGAGTTCAGGCGCTGCATAAACGTTGTCTTTCCGGAGCCGGCCATGCCGACACAGATGATCGTTGCTGGAGCCATGATGATATTGATTTTAACGAGGGCAACTGATTACAAAGAAGCAGATGGAAGATGTAAAAATTATTAAAAGGAAAAAATTATTTTTCACATATTGATTCCTTTTACACGACGCGTCGATCGACCCCGATGGGTCCACGACCAAATAAATAAAAAAAAAAAAAAAACTTCATAATTCGAAATCAGTCGTTGTTCGAACTGCAAAGGTGTCTCGCTATCTACTTCACATCTTCTTTCATTTCTTCTCATTCCCCAATGGACGTTCACGCGCTACACAAGTGTTTCCTTGGAACTTTACAGGCGGACCAGGCTGTGCGGCGCGAAGCGGAGCTGCAGCTCCAACAGGCTGAAGGCGTTGTTGGGTTTCTGGGAGCCTGTCTGGACATCCTGAACGCTGATGACGTCAACCCAGTGGTCAAGAAGGCATGCTGTATCTACTTCAAAAACAAGGTGCTCAGAAACTGGGGCAAAAGCGACGGCTCAATTGACAACGATGAGAAACCAGTGATTAGAGACCGTATCATTCCGACAATTGTGAAGCTTGACCGGGCTCTTCGTAACCAATTCATTCCGATTTTGAACGTGATGATTTCTTACGACATCCCACATGCATGGCCAAGTTATCTGCCAACAGCGCTTGCTTTGATTCAGCAAACCTCAGACATCCAATCTCTCTACACGGGTGTCCTTTGTTTCTCCGAACTGGCGAGACATTACCGCTGGAAAACCAACCAGGACCGTTCCCAGGAGCTCGATCCAATCATTGAACAGTATTTCCCTGTTCTGCTGCAAATTGGCCGCCAGAAAATATCGGATGCGGCATCATATGACCAAAGTCACGAGGCCGGAGAGGTGGTCAAGCTCATCATGAAGGCATACAAGTTTGTCACATACAACGATCTCCCTGAGCCGTTGCAAGGGGAACAGTCGTTTGTTGATTGGGGAAACTTCCATGTGGAGGTTATCAACATGAAGCTACCGCAGAGCGTCTTGGAGATCGAGGAGGAGGACAGATCATTGAGTCCGTGGGTGAAGTCACAGAAATGGGCCTTTTACAATCTATATCGTCTCTTTGAGAGATACGGCAGCAAGAGTTTGTCGAAACGGTTTGATTACGAGGTTTTCAGGCAAACGTTTGTCAGCCACGTTGTTCCAGGCTTGCTCTCTGTCTATTTCAAGAAGATTGAGCTTTGGAGACAGGGCAAGGAGTGGATCAGTGATGCTTCGTTGTACCACCTGATTTCTTTCTTGGAACAGTGTGTGGTTCAGAAGTCGTGCTTCCAGGTGTTAAAGCCGCACGTGGTCGAGCTGATCTCAGAGGTTGCGTTCCCGCTTCTGTGTCCTACAGACACCATTTTGGATATGTTCGAGAACGATCCTTCTGAGTACATTCACATGATTCTGGACATTTACGAGGAGACAAATTCGCCACAGATGGCTGTTTTGTCGCTGATTTTCACGCTCGTTGAAAAAAGAACCAAGGTGACACTGGAGCCAATTTTACAGTTTGCATACGAAAAACTAAGTTCGTTTGACAACGTTCCAGAGACACTGGAGGTGGCAAAGCAGAAGGAGTCTGCATTCCGGATCATTGGCAGCATCGCGTACAAGCTCTCGGGGAACAAGTCTCCTGTGAAGGGCCAGATGGAGCAGTTTGTGGCGTCGTACATTCTCCCATGTTTCCAGTCGCAGCATGCCTTCTTGCGGGCCAGAACGTGCGAGGTCTCTTCCAAGTTTGACAAGCTCGAGTTCACACAAGAACAAAACTTGAACGCTCTGTTTAACGGTGTTTTGAGCTGTTTTAACGAGACGGACAATCTTCCTGTTCAGCTTGAAGGAGCATTGGCGATCCAGGCGTTCATGTCTTTCGACCAGTTCAAAGAGGCTCTTGGTTCGATTATTGTCGAGACGATGGAGAAGCTTTTGGAGCTCTCGAACAAGGTGGAGAGCGACACGGTTTCTGCTGTTATCCAGGAGTGTGTGGAGAGCTACTCTGAGCAGTTGCAACCATTTGGAGCCAGTCTGATGGCCAAATTGAGCCAACAGCTGCTGCGTCTTTTGACGGAAATCAACGAGGCCTCGAGTACGGGGCCGGACGATTTCGACAACGACGACCTTTCCGACAAGCATACGGCTGCTCTCGGAGTGTTCAACACGATGGTTACGGTTCTGTTGTACTTTGAGAGTTCGCGAGACGTGATTGCGCAGCTCGAGCAAAGCTATGCCCCTGTTCTGCAGTACACTTTGGTAAACAAGATGGATGATTTCTATGCGGAGACGGCTGAGATGATCGAAAACACCACGTTTTTGACGCGGTCGGTTTCGCCGACGATGTGGAAGCTGTTTGAGAGTCTGATGACTGCGGTCATGGATTGCGATTTGTCGCTTTTCCTCGGTGACGTTGTTGCGGCCCTGAAAAACTACATGGTTTACGGCAGCGCAACACTGCGAGCCAACCAAAACTATCAGCAGGCGATGTTCCAGCTCGTCATCAAAGTGTTTACGCTGGATCCCGAGGAAAACGACATTGGTGCCACGGAAATCATGTGCGCTGCGGACCTGGCCGCCAACTTTGTGCTGTGTCTTGACAGAGACACGGCTGCCGCGTATGTTCCTGTGCTAGTCCAACACGCGCTTCGTCTAAGTGGTGAGCAAGATGCCGCGCACACGGCGACAAAATACCCAATATCCCTGGTGAGCATTATCGTTGCCGGATTGGTGATCAATCCAAACGTTTGTATGCAGACGTTGCACGATGCCGGTGCCGTTCAAACCGTGATGGTTCAATGGTTCACGCTCGCGTCGAAAATGAAGAGAGTGTTTGACTTGAAATTGTCGGTTCTCGGTGTTTTGTCGGTGCTGAACATCGAATTGTCTGCTCTCGAAGAGCTCGGACTGGTGAACGGCTTATCGCAGTGCGGCTCAATGCTTGCAAAACTGCTCGGGGACCTGCCGTCTGCGATCAAAGAGCTCGAAAAGAGACGGGAGGAGTTCAACCCAGAGGACCAGTTCGACGAGTCGGTCATCTACGGAGGCGAACAATGGGAGGACGAGGATGACGGGGATCTTGGCGGAGACGGAGACCCCGGCGCAGACGAGTATCTGCAGTTCCTGGAGCGCGAGGCCGATTTGCTGGCCAAGGAGAACAGCCGGTCCGTGTTTGGCCGTTTTGGCGAGGACGACGACTTCGAGGACGACGACCCGTACTCGAACACGTCCCTGGACAACATCAACGTGTTCAAGGCGTTCAGAGACTGTTTTGTGTCGATCCAGGGCTCCGATGCAGCCAAGTACCACTCGATTGTGGGGCAGTTGAGCGCAGACGAGCAAGACGTTTTGAGTAACGTAGCGTCTATAGCGTCAGACTAAAGCGGCTATTTTGTGTAAGATCGTCTCAGTTTAGCGTTTTTTTACTACATAAGAAGCCAGTAGAAGAAAAACAAAGGCACTGAATTTTACCACTTTCCGGGCATTCCGAAATTTGCACAGCCTCGAGTTTGTCTGGCCCGGATATAAAGCCAAGTGCACGGCTCCCTCCTAAAAGGGGTCTTTTTACAACAACTCGGCACAACGTAGAACAAATCAAAACCACCAAACCCACTAATACCACAAACACATCATAATGAAGAGAGTCAACCAGGTGAGCGCCAAGGCAGCCCAAGCGGCCAAGAAGCTGAACGGATTGGTCTACTACAGTCTGCCATTCTATCTCATGACCTCCACGGAGGCGATTTTCACTCTTGTGGCGTTCATCTTTGGTATCGCACTGTTTTCTTACGGAGTCAGCGCCCTCACACAACAGCTCGTCTTCCTCATCTCCCCATACATCAACATCGACGTCTCCCTCGCTACCATGCTTTCTGCTAACTCCATTGGTAAGGCCCTGCAGCACGTGAAAATGACTTAGGCCCGGCCTTGCCCTTTTTTTTTCGAGATGAGCATTTTCCGCAACATGGGTGTCCGTGCATCCCACTAATCTCCCAAACATCTCGTCTGCCGATATTCATTGCCGTGGACCATCCACAGGCCCTTCTAATTGCTCTGTTTTGATCATATCCCTCTGAAAGGACCCCCATCGGCTGCCATTTCTAGACTCTGTCGCGGAATCTACCTAAGAAAAAAAAAATTCTTTCATTGGCTGTCAACGTCAAAAAAAAAATTCATTTGACTCTCGGGGACGCTTCCGTGACACATTCTTTGGCCCGGTTCGGTTCGGTTCTTATCATGATACTATAATTCTTCACGTTTCACGTTTTAATGGCTTTTTTAGGGTTGCTCCGTCGTGGTCCTATTTGCATCCCTCGTATGGACCTGACCAAACTAGGGAGCTGTATAATTTCACTACTATAATAAACAAACACACTTAATGCCCAATTGGGAATCGGTTTTGATACGCTCTAGGCTGAGAAATTAGATAGCGATATCACACTTCCTTTTGCGGAAAAGTCATTTCATGCAGACCATCTCGGTCGCTGCCTGGAACTCAGATGCCATTGGCTTTTGTCTCCTCTGCGAGGTCTCCAGCTTCCGAAAGTTGCCAGCCCCTTTGGCCTCACGTTTTGAACTCGATCCCCAGATAAAAAAAAATTCCCGATTAGTGCACTTCAATGATCTGAGCTAAAAAAAAATTATGTGCAGCACCAAGAACCAGTCGCCTGCATCTAATCTTCGAAAATCGAAAACTTCCTGATCGGGCTATGTCAATGGTTCCTCGAAGACAGAATCTGTCTCCGAGTTTTCGAGATCAGATTCAGATCAATGTGCGACAGGGATGGTTCTTGTCATAAAACACTTAAACACTCAAATACAGTAATCGTGCTACTGCACCTCTTCAAATTGTGAATCAATCACCTCCTCTATATGCACTCGTCTGCTTGTTCAACCTTTTGATACTGGTAGCCCGTTTATCAAACAAGCTCGAAATTTTGATATAAATACAGTCGATATCCGTTACCTTTTCCAACCTCCCAATCCTCTCGTCCCTCATCACTACTCAAAAAAAGCAAATCACCAACAAATCTTCAGCAACAAATAATGACTTCCAACCTCCAAGCCACCCAGAACCAGCACTCCGAGCAAGACGACGCTGACTTCAACTTTTACTCCAGCTACCACTGCCTCCTTGCCAACATGTGCACCATTGCCTAGATGGACAGAATTATGCTGATAAGCAAGTCTTATCTTCGCCAAACCATCGACTTTGCTGACTGGCTCTTTATCTTTGCTATACGCCTCGGATGAAAAGCTCTTTCCATATTGATGATTGATACCCAGCCATTGCGAGCTATCTATACCCCAAATGTCAAAATCCTACTGTTTGGACTAGACCTACTTTTAATTCTCAAGCTTTTTTTTAAGGCGCCCCTGATCAGGACCTTCTCTCCAGTTACTTTGGAATATACCGTTGTCCCTATGGACTCTTTTATAATTGTTGCAAATCCGCCACGATGATTTATCGTAGTTAGACCCCTATTATTCAGGTATCTTCTCCTCACATATTATGTAATCACTATCAGGTAGACTTTTTTTCTCGTGTTTTTTGATCCCACAAAATAAATAGAAGGCAAACGATCCAACTATTTATTTGTTCCACCACGCGTTGCTGGTTCCCGCTGGACATGTCGGAGCTCAAAAGCGCACACGAGCGCGTAGCAAGCCGAAATAGAGTGCAGTTCACTGCCTCAACCATGAATATTATTCCCATATACCAGCTGATCTCATCCACTTTAGCCTTTGGCAGGAACAGTTTGCTCAACATCACCGAGAATGGAATGTGTTTCAGCGTGACTGACAACAACATCTGCAGAGTCGTGTTGACACTGGACAAGAAGTTGTTCAGCAGCTATCTCTTCGACCCTTCGCTTCGCACAAATCCTCCCCAAGCAGGGCTCAAACGAGTCAAAAAGGAGGCTCTCTCACGTGAGGGAAGTGACTCTGACAGTGACGGGTCAACAACTGAAGATGACACGGATGCAGAAATGAGCGACTCCGCAGATACCCGATCAATTTCTCTCAATTTGGACCTTAAGTCGCTAGTCGAAACCATCAACATACACATTCCCAGCGAAAAAGACTCGTGGGAAACGCGAACAAAGTGTATACTGAGCTACCAAGGACAAGGGAACCCCTTCATATTGACCTTTGAGGACGAGTTCATAGTGGAAAGATGCGAACTTTCTACTCTTTTCCTTGATCCGACCACTTCAGAGCGGCATCTATCGGCCAAAAGAGCGACACATAAACCGTTAGGAGTCGTTGACTTCACGCACGACAGCTTCACCGACAGTTACAGCGATTTGTACTCGGAAAACTCGATATTTCAATTGGATCCGTCTAAAGTGATGTTTGAAATCGTCTTAAAGGCGTCCATATTATACGACGTGATGAAAGATATGAAAGACTTGAACACAGACGAGTTCATTGTCTATTGTGCTACAAACGAGGTTGGGTCTGGAAACCCCGCAAAAAAACTGGTGTTCATTTCTCGGTCGGACGACGATTCCATCGGGTTCTCCAAACTGATCATTCCCGATAAAAAGCCTTTTCTCAAAGAATTGAAGCTGTACAAACCTGTTTTCTACGCCGAACACGGAAACGACACGGTCGAAATGCTTCCTTGTATGTCGAACATCTCGTCGTTTTACAACTTCAACTACTTTTCCAAAATCATGAAGTCGATCAAACTGTCCAAGTTGATCAAAATCAGAAAAGATTTGAACGGACTCACTTCAATGTCACTTTTAGTGGGGTCTTCAAGTTTTGGGAGTGGCCACAGTTCTACCGGAGACACGAAAAACCTTTTTTATGGAACGAGCATCGAATTCATCACATTGGAGTCCCTGTCTTTGGAAGAGAGATTCATTGGAAACGCCAAAGAATCAAACGAAAGCCCAGTGACTGGTCTCGCGAAACACGGCTACAACAATCACGCAATAGAGCAATTGATTCAAGACGATGACAACATCAAGGTGATCAAGATTACCGGAGATGGACAACTAATGACTATCGATGACTACTTCCGCCCAAGAGATCCGCGTGACATGCATGGTCCAACAGCCTCGGGCAACAATGAGTTGATCATCACTGACGAGCTCGCACAGTCCGTTCTGGGACACAACGCTATACCTGTGGAGCAACAGGCTGACGAGAACGCTGCAAATGAAGCAGAGGGAGCTAAAAAGGGAGCCAGAAAAGGCAGAGGATCGAAGCGCGGCAGGAACGGCAAGTCTGACCAACAGAAGAATAAGAAGAGAGACGGGGTACAGACCGTCGGAGGGGCTATCGAAATACCCTTGTTCATATAGAGAACGGATATCTGACAGGGTTGTAACCCTCTTTGTTATCACGTGACAGGGCTTAAATTCTTTTGTACGAAATTTTTCAAAATTTTCAACTTCTCACTGGTGAGAGCAAAAAAAAAAACTCAGTTCATTTAGTTTATATATTCTTACGTAGAATTGAAACTCATCAAACTGACCAGAAGTTATCTGAGGAAGAAGTTGATAAATCTAATAATAGAAAATGTCTGACGTTGAAGAACAAGTCCAAGTTGAAGAGGAAGTTGTGGTTGAAGAATCCGCTTCTGTCTCTATTGAAGACTGCTTGCAAAAGGTCTTGAGAACCGCTCTTGTCCACGACGGTCTTGCTAGAGGTCTCAGAGAGGCTGCCAAGGCTTTGTCCAGAGGTGAGGCTCAACTCTGTGTTCTCTGTGAGTCCGTTACCGAGCAATCCATCGTCAAGTTGGTTGAGGCTCTCTGTAACGAGCCACAAGAGAAGATCCCATTGATCAAGGTCTCCGACGCCAAGCAACTCGGTGAGTGGGCTGGTCTGTGTGCTCTTGACAGAGAGGGTAACGCCAGAAAGGTTGTTGGTGCTTCTTGTGTTGTCATCAAGAACTGGGGTGCTGACTCTGAGGAGAGAAACGTCCTCCTTGAGTACTTCTCTCAGCAATAAGCGAGTCGATAGGTTTCACGAATTATTAGTTTAATTAGTATATACCGGAATAATCAGCTTGCCTAACTCAAAGTAGAGCGCCATCGGTTTTTATCACACTTGCTTATGTCACCAATGTTTGGCTTGATACTGAATGTTATAAAAAGGAGAGAGGCCCAAACGCAAACGCGCTCTCCAGCCGAAAAGAATCATAACAAAATGAGGAAACAACAAATATTAAACATTCGAAGGCTGACACTGGCCTTAAATCGGTAAATTTGATACAATGAAATGGGATAAGCTAAAGTTCAAAATCCATCTCGTCTTTGAAGCCATCCTCGTCGTCTTCATCTATGATTGCAGAATCGTTGATGGCTTGTGTAGGGTTTTGGTTTTGTTCGTCCTCGTCTTCGAAATCAACGTCAAAGAAATCGTCGTCAGAGCCAACGATGCTTGAATACAAGAGTCGAGCTTCAGTGATGATACCGTCGTACGAGATTTCAGCAGACGGCATGTTCGAGTAAACCACTCCGTGATCTGGAGCGTTCTTCCCAGACAGGTTCTTCTCTTCCTCTTTGTAAGCCTTCTTGAAAACGTTTTCGTTGACAACACCAAATGGCTCCACAGAGGTGTACTGAGTGAACATGAGCTTGAAAAGGAAAGTCAGTTTCTCTTTTGGAACAAACTCCTTGAAAGATTTGCCAAGTTTGACCGAGTTGATCACAGAAACATTGCCATCTGGCCTGATAACAACGTCGTCATCGTTCAGATCAACGTCAAATCCACCGTCTTCAGATTCTCTCAGTATACTCTCCTCCAGCTTCAACAAAGCACTTTCAAGGTCCAGCCTTCCTTTTTCTGCCTTTTCCACCGTGGATAGATACCAGATGCATTGTCCCGCAGGGCAGCAGCCCGAACCTGAACCCATGATGATAACCTGCACCGGGTACTGATTGTTGGAGGACAAGCTTTTTGGAGGGAAGACAACCACCGCGGCCGACTCACCCTCGGAAAACCATTCACGGCACGATTTCTCGACAATGGTAATAATTCTCGTGACCTTATACTTTCTATCTGGAACGTTCTGGGAGCTCGAAGGGGCCTGGGAAGGCGAGCAAACCACTTTCTCCGACACCTTCACCTTAGATCCGTCAGTGAACGTTGCAACCTTGGACTCGCTGTCAAAAGATTGCAACGCAGAGTCCAGCTTGTAAGTTGCACCAGCGACTGCGGCAGATCTACAGAAACCTTGAGAAATCTCTCCTGGCCCGCCGTACTTGGAGTACAGAGCAGGGAAGTTTCCGTAAACGTTGAAAGAGACAAGGTATCTTCTTATTCTTGACAGTCCTTGTATGGCTTGAATGTCGGGAATGGAGGAGAGTCCCAAAGTGTAGCAAATCTCGTTGATCTGGGCCGGCATGAGCTTGAACTTTTCTTCGATGAATTTGGTGAAACTCGTGTCTTTGTAGCTTTCCAGCAGCTCCGTGTTCTCCGGGTTGTCGTAATCCAAGACAAATTTCATAAACTTCATCAGTTGTCTCTTGGATGCCAACGACAGCGACTGATCGGTGAAAATTTCTTCCTTCGAAGACGACATTTTTCCAAAAGAGTCGTTCTCAAAAGTGTGGAAGTTGCTGATGGATTGGAACTCCAAGTACCGGTAAACTCTCGATTTTATCAGGAGAGCCAGCAAATCCGACTTTGCAAAGAGAATCCGCGGAGTCAGGTCAATGCTGTAATCTTTGGAGTTGAGCTGGTTCGGTCTTGGAATGTACAAGAGGGCCTTGGCGAACCCGTGGAAACCAGGGGTGTTGAGATTGACATTGTGACACCAAGCTTTAATTTGTTCTATAGTGAGCGTGGAACTGGTGTCTCCGTAGTAAGGGTTGGAATCAACGTGCAGGACGTTGGAGCCCTGCCACGCCAATGCGGCGGCCAAAATACTTTCAACCAGACCGGTTCCGCAAATCAACACGTCACAGGATTCCGGGGTCGTTGGGAGAACCGGCTTCTCGATACCAGCGAGATGCGGAATCACCGAAGGCCTTCTTGCGTTGACGGCCGAGGGTCTCCTTTCGGCCATTGAGGGCCGTCTTTCTGCCATCGAAGGTTTTCTAGAAGATTCAACGGTGGTGGAAGCCATTGTTGATAAAGCTTGACTTGTTTTTTTTTGTTATTGTGGGGCGTCCCAAAAGAAAACAGCGTTGCCCCGCAAAAACCGTGTTTGTAGTTGCCACTCAAGCTATGCGTCAGTGGTCTGAATAAGGCTGTTGGCAGACGCTCGGAATTGTTGAATCAATGTCAAAAGAGTTGAATAGAAACAGATGTAATCATCAATCGGATAAGAGAGC
Organism: Ogataea corticis; assembly: GCA_030555865.1. Classification (NCBI taxonomy): domain Eukaryota; kingdom Fungi; phylum Ascomycota; class Pichiomycetes; order Pichiales; family Pichiaceae; genus Ogataea; species Ogataea corticis. Next base: position 712,480 of record JANIVM010000002.1, on the reverse strand, counting down.
GCATGCCAGACTGTTTATTTATTTCTCCAGATTACGCATTTCCTTTTTCTTCGCCTTTCGAGAAAATTTTTCCATCTACGTGGTGCAAGGGTGTTCTATTCGACCCAGGGGAATTACAGGTCTGTACAGGTCTCGAGTCGGGTTGGCGCAATGGAAGGATGCGATAGGCGGCCGCGCATGGTAGGATGTGTAGAGCGCTCGAAGTGCGCCGATCTGCGGATTTGGAATGGCCGGGCCGGTCGGGAAGGGCGGCTCCAGGGACCGTTCCACCGTCAAAGAACCTGTGCGGGCCTGCGGGTTTGCGGGCTTTTGGCAGGTGGAGCGTGGCGTGTGCCGCGGGTTCTGTGGCGCGTTGGCACGTGAAGGACGCCGGCGTGACACTATACGCAGTTCCGTGCCCGACAGATAGGCTTAGCAACCTTTCTAGATTACAGTAATAGCCGAGCCTAGCAAAACATGTGGACGCATTGGGGAAAATTACTTGGCTGCTTCGGGAAAACTGCACGCACTTTTGGCAATTATGCATCTAATCTATTGTAAAGAGTCGGAGCACAGAAGGGGAAGGAAGGCAGAGAAAGGAGGGAAAGAAGAGAAGAACGGGATTCTGGATGTCAGGAGCATCGTATAGGGTGCTGCTAGCCGTCTATTGGAGGCTCCGGTGGTCTGTTGAAGCTATGCTGGTTGGAACTTCCGCCGGGAAAGCTCTCGCGAGCAGGCCGTCACACGATAAGAGCTGCATGCGCGAGCGCCGCACACCCCGTTTTAGGCCGAAAAATAAACAAAAATAGTGAAGAATTTAAGTGAAAAAACTTATATGAGGTGAAATTTACCATCTCCGGACACTGCGTCCCGCAACAGCAGGTTGAGCAGGCAGCTCGTAGGCAAAATGCGGTAATCCAAGTCCCAAGGGCGTGCGGGTGCATCTTCGCGGTGCCGCGGTGGTTTTCAAGCCTTCGCCGAGCGACGTCCTCACCCCGCGCAATGGATGCTATAAATGGCTGCCAATTCCCAGCCTGTAGTATCTTACCCTTGCTTCCTCCCTGCCACTGCCATTCGTTAAAATGCGTTTCTCCTCGTTGCTTCTCTCGCTTGTTTCCGCAGCCTCTGCCCTTGCGGCCTCTAAGTCAGCTTCGCACTCGGCCTCCGCCACTGTGTCGTTCTACCCGGCCAAGACCTCTGGCTTCAATGAGACCGTCTACGAAGAGCTCGAGACGTACAAGCCGCTCGTGTTCATCATCAACATGTTCACCAAGGAGCAGGAGCCTTTCCTCAAGGAATTCAAGCTGGTCCACAACCACACTCTGCCAGGTCTCTCTCCTATCTACCCATACGTGCACTGCAACAAGAACCACACCATCTGCCAGGTCACCACCGGTGAGGGTGAGGTGAACGCTGCCACCACGTTGACCGCGTTGAGTTTGAACCCAACGTTCGATCTGACCGATACCTACTTCCTTGTGGCCGGTATTGCTGGTATTTCTCCTCTCCAAGGTACTCTTGGTGACGTTACTTTTGCCAGATTCGCTGTCCAGATCCTCGAATACGAAGTCGATGCCAGACAAATGCCTTCGAACTGGACCACCGGGTACTTCCCATTCGGCACCACCAACAGCTCCCAGTACCCAGAGACCATTTACGGTACTGAAGTGTTTGAGTTGAACGAGAACTTGAGAGACAGAGCTCTTTCTCTGGCCCAGGAAGTTACCCTGAGCAACGGTTCCGCCGGTAACATTGCCTTCAGAGCTTTGTACGACTACGCTCCAGCAAACTCGACTCCAAAGGCCATTGCTTGTGACACTTTGACTTCCGACACTTACTGGTTCGGTTCCGACTTCGACGAGTCTTTCGCCAACTACACCGAGCTCCTCACTAACGGTACCGCTACCTACTGCACCACTCAACAGGAGGACAATGCCACCCTCGAGGCTCTTTTGAGAGCTGCTCAATACGGACTGGTTGACTTTTCCAGAATCGTCATCATGAGATCGGCCTCGGACTTCACCTACTCTGACTACTACTTGAACGAAACCACCTACTTCTTCAACGACGTTTACCAGGGCGGCAGCAAGGTGTCGCTCACTAACCTGCTTCTTGCCGGCAAGCCGTTCATCGAGGACGTTGTGAACAACTACGACGAGCTGTATGCTAACGGAACCACGTTTGCTCCTTCTAACTATATCGGAGACGTTTTTGCTTCGCTTGACGATGCCAGCATCAGAGAGTGGGGTCTCGAGAGCTGGGGTGCCGAGTAGGCCTGTTTTGATACCAAGCGCACGCAGCCGTTTGTCGGTTGTTTGTCGCTCTTTTGACTTCTTGACCGTTCCGGAAGCGAGCTAGCTTTGCTGGCGAGCTCCCGGCTTTTCTTGTACGGATACCATTAAATACTGAGCACTATTGCCCGAAGAGTGATAGTGGTTGAAAATTAGCTACTGAAAATTGAGTAAATTCAGTAAATTCAGCGTCCTTTTCTGAGCCGATGTGCCGACTACTTTTCCCGGGACCAACGGGCAGCAATTGACAGGCTTCTGTGTCTTTTCAGCCGCACACAGCATGCATCGCATGAATCTACATATTGGAGATTCGTTTTCACTGGCTCCCATGACAGGTCGCTGCGCCACTCCAGGGAAAACAAAAAAAAAAAAACGGTACAGCTGCGCCACTCTGTCTTTTTTGTGGCGCAGGCTTCCACTCGTTCCACAAAAGTCGCCTCTTGTTTCCCCTTTCCCTTTCCCTCTTCTTCCCTTTTCTTTCTTTTCTTCCCCATGGACTTTCCCTCAGACATCTCCCATTGGGTCAGTGATGCCCGGCTGAAACTCTCGCAGGCCGAGCAGATCTGTAACGAGGCGAACAACTACATCACCGCCACCACAGACAAGCTCCGACTCAGAGACGATAAGCTACCACGTCTCGTGTACTACCTGGACTCTGTGAAGCAGCAATTGCGACTGTTGGGGATTGTTCGGGACTCTCTCAGTCTAAATTTGAGCGAATCGCTTGAGAAGAAGACGAACTTGAAAAACAGAATCAACAAGGATCTCGACAGACTCCACAGCACCACTAAAGTCCTCCGCAGCATCAAGATCGATAAGGCATTCGACAGCGCAGACACCACCTCTTTGTTTGATTTCATCTCAGAGACCGAGTTAAACGACCTGTGTGGTGAAATCGCACTCAATCTCAAAGAAACAGATGAATTGATCAAAAACAACAGAACAGATGCTCTGCTTATACGGCTCGGGTCGGATCTCGATAACCTCAACAACGAGCTCAGCACTCTATCCAATCAATTCTACGACCTCAAGCTTGCCAACGTCAACAACGACGCAGATCCGATCAATAAACTGCTTGAAATCAACAACGAGCTCGAAATAGACATGGTTTCAATCCTCGAGAGCTTCAACAATCACTACGACCAATGCGAGAAAGGTTCAGCGCTACTTTCAGACCCGGCCGTGGCTGCAGAAGAGAAAATAGAGCTCGTCCAGGTGCTCCAAAACGATTTCAGCGAGCTCCCGTCCGTGCTCAAATATCTGACCAACGACTGCGATATCATCATCATGAATTGCAAAGAGGTGATGAAGATTATCAGCATTTTTGAGACGTTCTACGACCGTGTGGAGGCGTTTTTACGCGAACTCAAGGAGTACGGAGAAACAAAACTGCTCAACCAGGTGAAGGAGTTCGAACGAATCAACACCGACCTAAACGCAAAACTCGCAAAATCCGAAGACGACAAGCACGTGATCGCACAATACATTCACAACTTTAACCTGTTTGTGCGGGCATACTACTCGTTAATTCTCGAGCTCGATAGAAGAGCAGAATTGAACAAAAAAATTGGCCACTTTATAGACAACTTCAAGCTCAATCTGAACAACCTGATCAACGACGACTTTGAACAGCGACTGCAGTTTCTCAATTTAAACGGCGACTATCTGCCGCAGAATCTCATCGACTCCAACGTGATCAACAACTCCACACCGAAAATCGAAATTGCCTTCAAAGAAGAAAGCCTGCCTGAGATATCAAGAGAATCCGTCATGGAAGCCAACAGAAGGCTCAATTAGTATGTACAGTATACATCGGAGGTATTTCATAAACATCAATCAAGGAAGTTACTGATACGCATCCTCCAAACATTTGAACTTGTCCATCACTTGCTCAACTGTCAGACCCTCCACTTTTTTATCTTCCCTACTCCTCACAGCCAACTTCCCGCTCGCAATGTCCCGGTCTCCCACCAGAATGATATAGTTGTATCCTTTGGAGATGGCGTCTCTCGTTCTGAACCCAACAGTCTCCTGTCTGTCGTCCAGGTCCACATGGAAACGGTAGTCGGTCAGCTTTGAGGCGCTATCGTACTCCTCTCTAACGTTGCTGAGCGTTTGCTGGACATCGCGACAGTACTCAGCATGCGATGAGTTCACCGGGATCACCACTGCCTGGCGTGGGGACATCCAGAATGGCCACTTCCCATCGTATTGGTCGATGAGAAGAGCCATGAACCTTTCAACAGAGCCGAAAACGGCACGATGGATCATGATCGGAGTCTCGATTTCTTTCTCTCCTTGATAAGAGAGGTTGAATCTTTGCGGAAGCTGGAAGTCCAGCTGCACCGTCGCAACCTGGTGCTCTTTTCCGAAATTGTCTGTGAGCAACACGTCTATCTTGGGGCCGTAGAAGGCGCCGTCCTTGTCTCTGATCAGCCAATCAGACTCGCCAGAGTTCTCGTCCAGAACTTTCTTCAATGCATTTTCCGCCTGATCCCACTCCTCCACGGTACCGATGTGTGATTCAGGCCGCGTGGAAAGCATCAGCTTGTAATTATTGAAGCCAAACACCCCGTAACACAGCTTGATCAGTTGTAACGTCTTGGATATTTCCTCTCCAACCTGCTCCCGTGTGCAAAAAATGTGGCCATCGTCCTGGTGGAACCGCCTCACCCGCGTCAGGCCAGAAAGAGCACCGCTGGCTTCGTTCCTGTGCAAACTGGACCAATCAGAGAGCCTAATTGGCAGCTCGTTGTGCGACCTTTTAAACCGGTCAAAAACAAGACAGTGTCCAGGACAGTTCATTGGCTTTAATCCGTACACCGTCTGTAGCTCGTGTTCGCTCATTTTGCTCATATCGTTGCTCTCCACTTTGAACATGTCCTCCTTGTAGTTTTCCCAATGCCCTGACGTCTCCCATAGATCTTTCCTATAGATCAGAGGAGTGATCACCTCGTTGAAACCCTGTTTTTCCTGCTGCAACTTCATGAACTTCACCAGTTTGTTGAAAATCCGTGTTCCATGCGGCAGGAAGAACACAGACCCGGGCGAACTCGGATCAATCATGTACAACTGCTGTTTGTTTGCAATGGAGAGATTGGCAGTAGCGGTGGAGGTTGATGCTGCAGAGGAATATAGTCTCCGCAGGCCATGGAGGGTGGGAGAGTTTTGCTGTAACACTCTCATTCTAGATGGTGAGATGGGATGCATGGAGAACTGTAGGCAAAAAGTGGCCTGTGGGGAGAGATAACCAAGCACAATGGTCAGTGGTTTTGTCTTGAATAGTTTTCGAGGTAACTGTTTTTGATCTGGTGTAAGGATGTAACGTCGTCTCGGATACACCTTTAACGGTATTGTTTATTGGCTACAGTAAAGTGTTATGGGGACAGGGTGAAGCACGAAAGATCAAGTTGTTGTTGCCTTCACAGAATCCTATCCTTGCCATATTCCGTCTTCTGTGCCACGCTCCCTTCCTCTGTTCTACGCTCATCTCACCTCCTCTCCTACTTCTCGCTCACTCACGTGCTATCTTTATGTACAAATTTCAGTTCTTAGGTTCGGTAGGGGCTGTTGTTGGAGTCTGTGCGGCTGCTGCGGCTGCTGCCTGTGCAATCTCTGAGGTCTGTTGCGAAGCCTGCAGCTTCTGTCTCGCGAGCTCTGCTCTGCGCTGGCGCTCTTTCATCTCGTCGTCTCTTCTCTCCAGCTCCTCAATCCACAGTTTTTCTCTCATCCGAGCCTTCTCAATGGCGAGCTCTTCTTCGCTCTTTTCTGAACGGAATGCTTTGTCGTAGTACACCGAACCGAGGACCAGCGCAGCAATAGTCAGTCCCTGCATGGCGACTCTCCATCTAAACCAAACTTGTGCGCTCTTGGCATTTCCTGTTCTCACACCTCTGGCAGCAAAGGCGACGGCAACACACGTTCCCAGACAGCCGATAGGCACGAGGGGCTGTTGCTTCGATCTGAACATGATCTTCTCCAAAGGGGACATGCTGAATAATGTTAGAATGGGCTAAACAAAGCTGGCAAGCACCAAGTTTAACTTACTCCTCCAATGGCGTGTCTGCCGACGATGGATAGTTTTGCGATGCCATGGTTGTAGTGGTTGCAGAGGAGAAGATGTTGCTGTTCGGGTTATGGAGCTGGAATTTTGTTTTTTTTTGGGCGAGGATTTATTGTAAATGTCGACGCGTCGATCGACGCATTATGCATTACCGGGAGATCAAGCTTCCCAACACCATACTATAATAATACCGTGCTTGTTATCACAATCTAGCACAACTATACACTTCATTCTCGCTATTATAACACGCTCAACTCGCTGAGCAACGCGGGATGGTCCGACCTCGTCACGTGAACTTCCGGTGACTCGTGTAACTGTAGTCTTTCGGACTCACAACCAGACCCTTACCCTTGACAGCGCCACGGTATATCGTTTCTATCACGTCAATAAGCTCCTGTTTGTCTCCTACGAGAAAGTTCATCTTGTTGTTGTTCCCCGTACCGAAGTCGCACATCATATGCTTGTTCCGGAAGAAAAACATCACCGTCATCGGATCGTAAAGCTCATACATCTCGTTAAAATCTGGCACTTGGTCAATGTCACACAGATACACCACGGCAAACTGGGCGATTTTCTCTGATATGTTGTACAGCATCTCGTCCATCAGCATGCATTGTCTGTCGTTGTCTCTGCCAAACCGAACCACCACGATCCGATCATCTTCGGACAAGATCGCCTGGTCCACATGCCAGCCGGTTTTCAAATGTGGTAAAAACACACTACCCATGTTCGTTGGTGTCTGCCTATCTCTGTACGGCTCAGCCTTGTTGAATCACGCTTTACTAGCAAATGTATAAAAATATCTAAAAATATCACTCCTCACACCGTCCGGCAGTGCCCGAAATATATAAAAACTTTAATATTGTATACAGATGACATGGCTTTTTAGAAGGCAAACAGTCTATTTTCGACAATTAATAGGGGAGATCGAGAAAAAACCCGAGAAATTGTGACAGAGTGAGCAGAATAGTTGTATTTTGTTGCGAACTCCGCTGTTATTAACTATCACCAGTCGATTCCATCCGCTAATTGAACCGCCATCACCATGTCAAGCGCACAGGCATACGACCCATACAACCCATTCAACGATGACGTCCAGGAAGAGCAAAAGGCTCAGCCACAGTCGAACCAGAATCTGCACACTCTGCAGAACACGTTACAGGAGACCGCAGGCATAATGAGAAACAATATCGAGGCCATCAACCAGAGAGGAGAAGTGCTAGATGATATTGATACTAGAGCTAACGACCTGTCCAACAACGCTAAACTGTTCAACAGATCTGCCAATCAGGTCAGAAAGGACATGTGGAAGAAAAACCTGAAGCTCAAGCTGTGTCTCGTGGCTGTTGTTGTGGTGTTGTTGATTGTTGTTGTTGTTCCGATCGCGGTCCACTTTAGCAGTTAGAGAAGAAAGAAAACTGAGAACCTAAATTGTGAGGATAATTCAATTTAACTTGAGCGTTATTTTGTATATTTATGAGCTTTAATTTCAAGATTAAAAGGCCCAATCTTTAGAGTCGATTAATTCGTGAAGGTAACGAAAATTAATTAAAAACGTTGCAATCACGCCGTTTCTCCCATCTGACTGATTTTTTGGTAAATAACTTTGGTTTTCATCTCAATTGTCGCAAAAAAAGAAGACTTGCGTCAGATAATAGAACTATAAAACATCTTAAACACCCTCAACCTGTTGTTGTGCAGCTTCTTGTGCAGTGGCATTCTTGGTCACCAACTCGATGATCCGTCTGATCACAGGAACGTTCAACCACGCAGGAACATACGCCTCCACTCTATGGAACGGTCTCAAGTCAACGTGTCTGAAAGGATCCTCGAAGTGTCCCTCCGAGTTCAATGGCTCAAAGAAGTCGGTCGACCCTCCGTTCAGCTTCACCTTGTCGGCAAGAACTTTGGTCACCGCTGGAGAAATTGGAGTCTCGTAGTCAGCAACGTGGTATTGAGCGATCAGCTTTTGAATCTGAGCCGGCTTCAAAGCATAACAGATCTCATAAATAATCTCAATGTCGTCAGGCGTGTTCTTTCTCAGTTGAAGCAACTTTGACACTTGAAGCAGGTGCGCCAGGTACGTCGACGCCTCTTGAATATCGTGGCCCTTACACCACTCTTCCAGTCTGGTCACGTTGTAGTTCAACTGCAAACCTCTCTTCCAAGACAAAAAGTTTCTTCTCATAATCAAGTCGTTAAAACACAATGCGTCCACAAACTTTAACAGCTCAATGATCACCTCGTTGATGACTTGTGGCTCCACGAAATATGCCTTCATAGACCAGTAAACGTTGTTGAAGAAGGTCAAGATATCATCCATCTTGAATTGTGGATTGTTTTGGAAAACTTTGCTCAGGAATGGCGAGGACTCTGGTGCTAGGAACCCAGGCAAAGCTTGGGCCAAGACAACAGCAGAAATACACTTCTTCTCCAAATCTTTTTGCATCTTCTTCATCCACATGTTGTAAATGTTGTATGATAATGACTCAAAGTCCTCTTTCACAACTGCAACAAGTTTCAAGTACTCATCATACTCGGAATCGCTCATATCCTTGCTGATTGAGTCGTTGGCCAAGATCGTGGATTGTGCGTAGGCAACAAATGAGTACAATTCGTGGGTGTTTGTAAGCCAAAAGGCCCCATGAGGAATCACGTCATCGTCCTTCAAGGCACTCACCGTATTTTGAATGACAGACAGCACTTCACCAAGGAACGCCTCACTCTCAGAGGTCAGACCGAGTCTCCACATATCACTCAAAATAATGATGATGATTCTGGCTGGGAACAACACCTCTTTTCTCGTCAATTCGGAGGCAACAGATGCAGCAGGCAATCTCAATCCCTTCAACAAACCTTCAACTGTCTCCTTGTGCAAAGATTTGGCATCCTTCAGCATCGACCAAAGTTCTGTGTTGATCGCCTCGAGATTAGCTTCCTCCTTGCTTGATGTCGTGGTTATTATAGATGCTGGTCTTGGCTCGTAACTGCCGTTGGAGTTACGAGCAAGGTTTGGAGAACCACCAGCAGGTGCAACACCACGTGCAGATCCTTTAAACCCGGATTGTTTGGCGGATGTGAGCTGGTTTCGGAGTTCCACCAATTCTTGCTTCAGTTGCAGAATCGAGCCGTTCAAAGTCTCGTTTTCCTTCTTGCTGTCATCCAGGGCAACTTGAGCGGCCTTCAGCTGCTCAACATTATCCGCCAGTTCCTTTCTGAGCTGCACTTGTGTCTCGCTGAGCTCATCAACCTTCTTTCTGGCGCTTTCGTAGTCGAGCTTGTGTTTGCCGATTTGCTCATTCAGCTGTGAAATATTGCTATTGTGCTCGGAGACTGTCGAATCGTACTTCTTGTTGAACTCGATCTCTCTGTTCTTCATTCCCTCCTTGTGGCTGTCAGCTTCCTTGACAAGGGCTTGCAATTTCTCAATCTCGGAAACCAGCTTGGAATTTTCCTCAATCTTTGATGACAAAGATTGCGTCAACTCGATGACTTTGTTCTCCAAACTGTACTGAACCTCCTTCATTCTGTTGACTGACTTGGCCTCGATCTTCATCTTCTTGTATTGTTCACGTGCAACCTGTCTACGGTAGCAGTTTTGAGTGAACACAATTGCTCTTTGATGCTTCTTGTACTGGGTTCTGGCAGCCTGTCCTCTGAAAGCGGACTGTATCACTGTAGCAGCTGCATTTTTCTGGTTTTTGACCAAGTTTGTTCTCAAACTGACTCCACGGATCGCAGCTTGAAGCAGAATCAATGATCTGGTAGCAGACTGGAATTTGACCCTAACCAAATAACCTCTGGCTAACGATTGGATCTTCGTGGATGCTTCTTTCTCGATCTGTCTTCTGATACGTTCACGTGTCAGATAACCCTTCGTCAACGCCTGCAAAGAGATGAGAGATTCTCTTGTCTTGAGGTATTCTTTGCGTTGGTAGCTTGCTCTCAGGTTCTTTTGAATGATCGTGGCAGATTGTTTGATTTTGTTGGATCTGAACTTCTCCAACAGTGCTAGTATACCAGCCTTGAAGAAAATCTTCGTCTTACCCAGCTGGTATTTGTGGTCGTCATCAATCGTTTCTTTCAAAATCTTTCTCGTAAGGTCAACAGCATCCTTCTCAGATCCCACACTGCGCAAAAAGTCCTCGCGATCTCTAGAGTGAAGAAGAATCGAGTAGTACATGGCAAACTCCGGGTAGGTAGATCTCGATGGGAAACCAGCACAGGAGATCTTAATAGTTTCCAAAACACCACATGCTCTCAGTTGCGAAAGCACCATCACAGGGTCAAACTCCCAAGCTTTCTTCTCTTCATTAGGCTTGATACATCTGATGTAGTGGACGTTCGTGGAGTTGATGGTCTGCATGAGCTCAATCAGCGATGACTTGAAAATGGACCCCAAAGTTGGCTTCTTGACAACCTTCTTACCTGCCTTGGCTGAGGTCGCTGCAGCTGCTTGTTCCGCTGCCAGCCTCTCGGCCTGCTTGTCAACTGTGGTCAAAACGTCAAGCAACATGAAGTTCTTGGTGGCCTTGAGGGTATCCAGGTGTCCTTCCGAAACGGTATCTCTGTTCTTCTCAATGAAGCCTTCAGAGTTGTAAGTCACGTCGAGAGCATAGTGGCTCACAATGAACTTGTTATTACCGAATCTTGGCTTCTTGAACGATTCTCCGTGAGGTGGCTTGGTCAAAGATTGGTACATCTTTTCTATCCAGGATTGGTCGTTACCCGACGGAAGTCTCGACTCTTCATCCAGAAGAGCCAGAATACCAAGTCTGTTTTCGATAACATCAATGCATGGCTGGTTGTCCGAGAACTCAATGAAGGACCATTCAATCTCTTCCTTGACGTACTCTTCTTGTTCCAACTTGAAAACGTGTTGAGTGAATTCTTGCTGCAACTTCTCGTTGGCGTAGTTGATACAGAATTGCTCAAACGAGTTAGTCTCGAAATGCTCAAATCCGTAAATATCCAAAACACCAATAAATGTCTCAATCTTAGATTGAAGCTCTGGAGAACACAAGTCAGAGTTGACGTAATCAACCAGCCAGTCAAACAAGGAGGTGTAAATGTACTTAGCGACAGAGTCTCTAGCCACAATCGCCTGCTGATGATTCAAATTGGAGACAATCTTTTCCGATCTGGTTGTGATCTGTTTCTTAACAATCCATTTGGCAAAAGTGGCTGGATCAATTTCGAGAAGCTCACAAGCTTTCACCAGGTTTGGTTCGTCTGCAGACAAAATGGCATCGTTTCTGGTTTTCTGTATTTCAATGTTACCAATGTGTAACAGAGCCGCAAGAAGCTTGAAAATCTGGTGTCTTTTCTCTTCATTGATTCCCACGAGCGACAAGGAGTCGCATGTTTCTTTGAACTCCTTTGCGTCATCGACACCCGCAATCTTTGGCATCTTACCTTGATTCAGGTAAAAAAAGTCCTCAACACTCTTGAGGCCGAACTCATGTTTGGACGCGTCATCCAAACCTTCCAGCATTTGATAAAAGATGTGGTAGTTTCTCTCCGAGGTGGGCTGGAAAACGAGTCTGGAACGCTCCAATAGATAAGTTCTGATTCTGGCCCCAATGATCACAATGTTCTTGTTGAACAAGATTTCCAAATACTTTCCGAATCTCGACGAGTTATCGTTTCTGGTAGTTTTTGCGTTACCAAAAGCTTCCATGATTGGGTTCGTGGCCAAGATCTGCTTTTCCGTCTCAGACATGCCTTCTTCGCTGCTGTCCGAGTCCACAGATGCAAAATATCTCATAATGTACTTTGCAGAGACCGTCTTACCAGCTCCCGATTCACCGGAAACCACAATAGACTGATTCTGTTTGTCAGTCTTCATGCATCTGTAGGCATCCTCGGCGATCGCAAATAAGTGGGGCTCCTCCTCACCTCTTCTCTTGGACGCATATCTCTGGATTCTATGCGCAGAATATAACTCGTCGTTTCTTTGGAACGGATTGGTGGCAATCAGCACGATACCCGAGTATGTGTAGATGCTGAACTGCGTGTATCTGACGCGGATCGCGTTCAGCACAGACGGTTCGTTCAAGTGCGACAGTTCTGTAAGGTCCTCGACTGTTTCTGTTTGATTTCTCAGCATTGGCAGGTCTGGATTGCCCTCTTCGAGGCTGTCAGTCTCGATCTGGACAGTGCGTTCACCGTCCTCGCTCACCAGCTCTATCTGGTACTTGTCATTGACCTTAGTGCATTTTGTCACTTCCACACCGAGCCAGCCTTCTTTGTCATCTGGGATCCAACAACGGCTAAAAATGATGCTGTTAGTATCAGGGCGCAAAACATGCGCCAAACAAACCCTTTTTTTGTTCAAAACACAAACAAAATCAATTACTTACGTCCCCGTTTCGAAATGCGTCTCCATTCCAATCCTCTTCGTTCGCTGCTAATAGGTGTTTCTCGCTGTCAAGCTCGCCGGATCTTCAATATAGTTGGGACAAGCCTGCTCCAATGAAAACTGAAACCAGAGGAAACAAACGAAAAGAGGGAAACAAAAGTGAGTCGTTTGCCTTGCAAATGTCGCTGCAATTCCGAATCGTCTTTCTTTTCAGTGTAGCCTCTCAATTTCCAACAACAGCGCAGCTATTATAGAACGAAAACTAAGTCAAAGACACACTGTCGTGCTAAGTGTAAACACTCCCACTAATCAACACCTTTTTTTTTTACTTTGTTTTGTCTCTATCAACACTCAATCCGTGTGATTTGGACGCGAAACACCGTTACACATCTCTGCACCAGCCTTGTGCCAAATTTTTGTCCACGACGCTTGTGCGGTCTACCGACGCGTCGCGACGGACAGCTCCATCTACAGAAATTATAATTGCGTCAAAAGACCAGGTCTCATCCAGCCTTATCAGACTGCCACAGCACACCACCACTCCTGCCATTTGCTATCTCTGTCGTCCCGTCATACCCTTCATGTCCCGATAATGGTTTTGCGAAATCTGGCAACATTGGCCCTCCATGAGAAAGATGATACAGGCAGGCCACTCAAAGTGGATGTCGTTGTGGAGCCTCCGTCCGACGGCGAGAGCGTCGCCAGCTACAGCCCATATCGGCCGGATATCACGCCTAAGCGCACGGCTCCATCGGCACTTACACCGTGCGTGCTGACCCCTTCAGGTCCGGAAATCCACCATTCTAACTCCAATTTATCCATCCCGTCACTATATGTGACCGCTTCAGACACTCCTACCGCTGTCAGCTCGCCGCAAAAGACGACCACCGACGTAAGATCCAACTCTTTGGTGAACTTTCTGTCGTCCAGCAGCAGTGGCGGTGGCAGCGGAGGCGCCAGCAATAACACTGGTGGAGGGACGGGTGGAGGGAGCAGCAAAGACCACCGCCGTCTCTTGTCTGTTCCGAGCGTATTCAACGAGCAATTGTCGTTATCAGCAAACTCATCGCCTGAGGGAATCACGAGCGCAGTTTCGCCCTCCCCAGGGCGTCCAAGCCTTCTAGATCGCAGCATTTCGAGAATCAACAAAAACAGCACACATAGATTATCTCCACAGATCCGCAATAAATTCGACGAGCTCGGATCACTGATTGCAGACAGTTTCGACAAGAGAGTCGACATGGTTTACGCGGAAAATCTGAAATTGATTGATGAGCTGGCGGCAAGATACGACGAATTAGACGGACTCAATCGAAAACTGGCTGCTAATTTGGACGACCTGAACCGTTTTGTTGCCGAGCTGAACTCAAAAGACGACGAGATCAACAAACTCGGATCGAAAGACTTGTTCACAAACCTGAACGATTTGATTGCGCGGCTGGATCTGGTCAAACAGAATTTGGACCTTAATAAAGGCAAGCTGGAGACGTTTGATACAAACCTGGACATCTTGCAAGACCTCAAGACAAACAGCGTCATGAGCAAACAGTACCAGAAAAAATTGTTTCTCACCACAACAATCGGATTGGTGTTAATAGTATTGGGATACAGAATCATATAAAATGTCATGGATCGATCAAGTTGTTGAAACAATAGTCCATCTCCTCCTCGCTCAACGAGCTGATGTACAGACATTTGGACAGGACCTCGGTTTCCTTGCCAAAACTGTAGATCTTGGAGTACTCGATGTTGCGCAGAATGCTCTTGAGAATCGAGCACGAAATACGCAGCTTATCGACGTTGATCAATTCGTACGCCTCGTCGTGGTTCTCGTTATTGTCCTCTGCTTCCAGGATCGTTGCACGCTCAGAGTTCACTGCCAGGTCGCTCAAGTCCAATGCAATGAACGGAACAATCCCCTTGGACGTTTTTGCGTGTTTCAGCTCGGTGCGGAACTTGGAGAAATTTCTGTCGGGACTCGTGAGGTCCTTCAACTTCTTGTACAGCAACAAATCTCCTGCGTCCAGCCCGCTCCACGTGGTTTTGAGCCGCTTGACGATTGCCGAGCTAAGAGCAAGAACAATCTGGTACACCGTGGAGTAATTCTGCATGTTCTTGCAGTTGTTGGCCAGATGGATGAACTTGGAGATGGTGAGAATGCGGACCGGAAGACTTTTGCACAGCAGAACCTCTGAGATGATCCAGTTGGTCATCAGGTTGAACCGCAAAGTAATCATGTGCAATGCGGTCTTGTTTGCGCGGTCTGCAATCAGCTTGAGCCACGAGTTGTACGGCTCTAGAGGCTTGTCCCATTTGAGGTCAATCAGTTCTTTCCAGTCAATTTCTTGCAACGAATCGCGCTCGATCAGAGTGAATTGCTGTGCTAGACGCTCGGACTCGTAGCCCAGAACGAACGGAATGTGGCTGCCCTTGTACATTGTCTCCTCGACACTGAGTCCCTTGTCGACGATCAGACCTTTCTTTGGTGTCGTAGATAGCGAATTGAGGTCGAATTTGGACGTTCGAGTGGTTGTCTCGGCAAGTTCTTGCTGTTCTTGCTCTGTTTGGGCCTCCTGTTCTGCCTCGACATTTGGGTCTGCCGCGATGAACAGATCGCGCACTCTTTTCTCCAACTTCATCTCGTCGATAGAGCCCGTTGAGATTTCGTGTGACGTTTCATGCGACGTCTCGTCCTTGTATATTTCCTCAATCTCTTCCTCGCTCTCCTCTTCTGCTTCCTCCTCGTCGTTCAATCCAATCTCCGTTCTTGCCTTACCGCGCAGCTTCAACAACGTATGGCTGATCGGATTGCACTCTATTTTCTCGTCGGGAATCGCCGCGAGCTCTGCAATCGCGCTCTGCGAGATCCCCGGGTACGGCAGCAGACACGACTGCGACGGTGACGGGATCATTGAGATCGTCGAGCAGCCGCTTTGAAAGCTTTCGGCGGTGCGTGTGGTCACTCCAGAGAAGAATGGCAACTCTTTTAAAAGAGATACAGCGCCTGCGGCGCGCGACATAACCTCGTCGTTGTTCATGTCGATCTCGTCGATCTCCACGTCGTCCACGTCAGACTCGTCGTGGCCGGTACTGGTCTCTTGGGGCGTGGAAACGACGCGCAGGTCGCCAAACGAGCTCTTCTTGCGCAGCATTGCGTTGCCGCGGTCCTCCACGGCTGTCCGTTTCTCGCCCGCCGAAAAATCGGAGTCGTACGTCATGTAGGATTTGGTGGACAGATAACTGTTGCGGGAGATCACATTGACGGAAATCCGTTGTGCAAGTTCTGCGTGCTCTGTGTGCTCTGTGTGCTCTGTGTGCTCCGGGTGCTCCGGGTGCTCCGGGTGCTCCGGGTGATCTGCGTTGTCCGCACTGAGCACGGAGATGCGGTCGACCTCGTCTTGCGTGATCTGCAAAGACTGCTCGTCATTCTTCGCCGAGCTCTCGGCAATGTCGTTGATGCGATCCTGTTGATCCAGCTCACTCGACACATCCAGCGAGTTCGACCAATTCATTGTCACTGACGGCGTTTTGAACGACGGAGCAGAGATCCTGTTGATCGCCGCCAAGATCTCTTCTGTGTCTTCCTCTTCTGGCACCGACTGATGCCGCTGTTTGCGCTTAGTCGGCGAGTCGTGCGTGTAATCCTCGGTGGTTTCGTCGAGATCGTTGAGCGAGAACACGCTCTGTCGGCTCGCGGTGTTTCTCAGCTGCCGCGAGATTCGCCGTTTGAACGCGTTTGTTGTCTGTGCGTACGCCTGGTACTCGCTCATGACTCGGGAACTCAAAAGATCGATGTTATCGTCGCGCAAAACCGGCGGGTCGGATTGGCGGAGCGGACTCAGCAGCGCGCTGTCCGCAGGCGCAGGCACGGCAGCGGCCGTGGTGGCCACTGCTGCCGCGACACTTTCTTCAGATGACTTTCCGAATAACCCATGGAAAAATCCCTTCTTCTTCCTTCCCTCTGACTGGTCAAAAACAATCGGTTTGGCAGCAGGAACCGGCATTTGCACTCTGAGATCCATCTTCTTTAACGGCGTCGTCGGCGCAATCTTGCGAACTCGCGTCTCCGTAAAGATTGCAACTTTCCCGCTCACACTGAACCCGTTCTCCTTGTCGTCGTCATCCACGAGGTCGCTAATCTTTCGCACGCCTTGAATTGGCGTCGACTTGACCTCGCCCAGCATCTCGTTGTACAGCTTCTCGAGCGTCCCCGCCCGTTTCAGGCCGGCGTTGCGGGCGTCCGGCGGCACCAGTGAGGCAAGCGATGCTTTGGGGTAGAGAATGAACGGGTCGCGCAGCTGCTGTGGAGCATTTGTGTGCATAATGAGCCCTTCGAGGTTTTCTGAATGCTCGCGGATTAGCGAATTCACCGGACCCGACGACCGCTGCTCCACCATCGACAGAATTCCCGACCGCCGCACTGCCGGGTCGCGAATGTGTTTGAGTCCAAGCACAGAGAGCCGCGTGTTGGGCATCGACTCGTACGCAGACAGGTCGTATGTCAGCAAATCCACACTCTCAAGCTTTTCAAGCGACGTCGTGTTCCAGTAGATCTGACACAGTCGAATGTACGTTTTCTTGAGATCCACAAGAACTTTGCATTGGAGAGATGCCGGATCGGTGCCTGTGAGGCTCTGCAGCCGGCAAATCTCGTTGATGGCGTCCGTGTAAAGTTGTCGCAATTGGCAGTTGTTGATAAAATCGTCCTGGAAGTGGTTCAGAAGCCAATGGCGGAGGAGAACAAAGGTACGAACAAGCACGAGACTGCCTATGTGGGTGCGTGCGGTGGCTGTATCTCCAGAAGGCTCCTCAGGGGAGCCTTCCGAAGAAGCTTCTGGAGCTTTTGGCGACTCCCCTGTCGCACACCTCAACGCCCACGTCAACCGACAAAGCACCAACTCCAACAACGGCAAAGAGTCCACAAACTCACGAAAAGTAAGGAAGAAATCCACCAAAAACTGGTAATCAATCACTTCCGGAGACGTCAAATGCGTAACTAGAGACTCGATAGTGGCGCTCGTCAGCTTGTCGTTCTGGAATTTGGTGATCTCGGACTCCCGCGGCGTCGGATACAGCAGCTCGTTGTCGAATATCGGCTCGTTCTGCACAAAATTGTCTAACAAAGTGGACAAGGCAACTGTGTTATCCGACCCATCTGTGCCGTTTTCAGCCATGATGTGCAATTCGGTACAAGACAAACGCTGCTTGATCAGGTGATCTGAGCGGATTGTTTTGATCAATTTGGGTGCAAAAAAACCAATTTAAACACTCCAGATCAGCACACCAATACTCTTGCCCTTAACTCGTTAATGGTATCCGTCAACAAAACATTTCGGCAGACTGAAATAATTTGTTTGTTTACATTTGCAGGCGCATTGTTTACTTTTTCCCCATGCGTCCCCTGTTGTTTACTCCCAGAGGTTTGTCGCGGAACCAGTTACCCGGGAAAAATATGTTTATGTAAGTGCTGAGTAAGCGATTTTTTGAGCTCAGCTCTGATGCTTTCTTCCAGCTGGCCATCTAAATCTTACTCTCTACTGTTGTTTTACCACTGATTTTTCCGGTGAATATGTTTTCCAAATACTAGACAAATTCGAATACACAGCTCAATCGCGCTAGCGTCCCCACGCCGCTTAGATTTGTGGCTTGGAGAGACCGATTCTGACAGCCTTCCACTGGGTGTAGTTGTCAAGAGCCTGCGAACCCATCTCACGACCAATACCAGATTGCTTGTAACCTCCAAATGGCACCAATGGGTGGAAGTCGTTGTAGGTGTTGATCCACACGGAACCAGCCTCGAGCTTGTTGGCAACGTCAATGGCAGTGTCGATCGACTTGGTGTGAATACCAGCAGCGAGACCGTACTCAGAGTCGTTGGCGAGCTCAATAACCTCATCAATGGTCTTGAACTTGGTGATAACGGCAAAAGGTCCGAAAATCTCCTCACTGTAGATCTTCATGTCTGGGGTAACGTCGGCGAAAATGGTTGGCTTGAAAAAGTATCCCTTCTTTCCAAGTCTCTCACCACCAGCAACCAAGGTAGCACCCTCCTTCTTACCGGTCTCAACATATCCTTGAATCTTGTCAAGTTGCATTTGCGAGGTCTGGGCACCTTGGAAAGTTTGCAAGTCAAATGGATCACCAATCTTGAGCGTCTCGGCAGCCTTCTTGAACTCGGCAAGAACAGCGTCATAAGCCTCCTCTTGAACAAACACTCTCGAACCGGCGGAGCAGACTTCACCAGAGTTGTAGAAGATACCGGTGACAAGGCCTTGCACAGCCTTCTTCACGTCAGCGTCGGCAAAAACAATGTTTGGAGACTTTCCTCCGAGCTCGAGAGTAACCTTCTTGAGGTTCGAGTCAGCAGCAGCCTTCATGATGTGTCTACCAGTGGCGGTCGAACCAGTGAATGCAATCTTCTTAATCTTTGGGTGCGTGGAGATAGCCTCACCACAGATCTTACCGAAACCAGACAGGACGTTCACAACACCCTTTGGAATGCCAGCCTCTGCAACCAGCTTCGAGGCAAACAGAGCCGACAGAGGAGTGGATTCGGCAGTCTTGAGCACCACGGTGTTACCAGCAGCAAGAGCAGGACCAATCTTCCACGACCACATGAGCAATGGGAAGTTCCATGGGATGATTTGACCGCAGACACCAATTGGCTCTCTCTTGGTGTAGGTCAAGTGGGTTCTACCGGTGTCAATGTGCTCACCAGAAAGCTTGTCAGCCCATCCGGCACATGATCTGATGTAGTTGATCACCAGAGCAACATCTCCCTGGGCCAATTGCAGAGCCTTACCGTTGTCGAGCGACTCAATGTATGCCAGCGTATCCTTGTTGGCCTCGAGCAGCTCAGCAAGGTTGTACAGAGCCTTACCACGGACGGCAGGGTCACACTTGCTCCAATCGCTCTTGAAAGCAGCGTCGGCAGCGTCAACGGCGGCGTTAACATCCTCAGTTCTGGCCTCGTACACGTGACAAATCTCCTCCTCACTGCTTGGGTTGATCACCTCAAATGTCTTGTGCTGCTTGGAAGGCACAAACTCGTTGTTGATGAACAAACCAGTTGGCTGTTCGTACGAGTGGCCGTTAGGCAGGGTAATAGTGGTGGAAAGAGGGTATTGAGAATAGAATCTCACGACAGAAGGTTTGACAACCTTTGCGGAGCTGAATGCTAGTCTGGTAGATGCTCTCAACATTGTGATATCAGTGCAGAATTTACTATGGAATGAGGAAACAACAACGCAGGCAATACTGTGGTAGGGGGATTTATGGCTCCTTTTTATACCCGCAGCAGAGAAACAACGGGAGGCGAAAACACTTTAAACCCGGTCAGGCTAGCAAAAAACGGAGGCGAAGGAGGGGTATTCATGCACCCCCAATTGCGTCCCACCCCCGTGGACGGGCGGTTAGGGAAAGTGGGGTTGCCAAGGAGGACGGGGTGTGGTCTGCCGGGCAAAGAGGGGGTGCTGGGAGGCGGGGCCAGCTTAGCCCTGCACAACTCGCTCTGCTCACACAGTGCCAAGCGTGCAATGTTCGCCTTGCTCGCATTGCTATTGGATGCAGACAATTACATCACTCGGCATGTGGTCGCTGAATCGGCATTGCCCTACTCCGTGCCACGGAGTGTACTGCTTCTCCGCACTGACCGTTTCAAAAAAACAATCAGATTCTTCGAAATAGTGCCGGCTTTGCTCACGCGCACGACATTTTTGTAAGTGTGGTCGTGTCCCAATCATAATAGCCCCGCACCCCCTCTCGGAGTACAGCTCGTTACCCCTCATTCTTGTCTGGGAACGCTTCACCCCTCCTTGTGGTGGCGGAACTTGCGGCACCGGCTCGCCAGGCCGAAGGGAAAGTTGCATCACCTTAGTCACTCGTGTCACTCATGTCACACGTATCAAGTTTAGCACGTCCGGCAGAAAGGGCGTGGGAATAAAGGATGATTATGCTCGAAGCGACCACCAATAGCTTGAACCAGCTCCAGAATTTGTTGGACACCCCCAAGGGTGCACCCCCTCAATCCTTAAAACTTCATGAGCTCAACGGGCTCCGGCCAATCATGAGCCTGTTCCCCGGATTCGGAACATGTTTGCTTTTCGTTTTTCGCGTGCCGGAGTAATGATCCCACTCCGCACACCCCGTGGTTTGCGGAGTGGATCTCTTTTCCGATTCGCGGAGTAGCGCTGCACCCCGTTTCCCCACATCCGTTCGTCCAAGGACCTACCAGGGGTGTGCGCCAGGGAGGGGCTTGAAATTTGTGGAGAAACGGGAGAACAAGCGATACACAATGCGAAGTCTGGTCATTTATTCTCGCTAAAGTATACAAATCAGGCTACAACAATCCAGCTTCTTTGAATTTGGCTTCTGTCGAATCAAACGACTCTAATTGTTTCAAAGTCTGCTCGGTACCAAACAGCACGCCATTGAAGAAAAGTGATGGAACCCACTTGCGGCCGCTGATAGCGGTGAATTCAGCTTCGAGATCCGCAGCCTCTTTAGCAGGAAGCTTGTCCAGCTCTACGAGCTTGATCTGGTCCATAACCTTGTACTTGTTGAAGATGTTGATCGCGTAGTGGCAATCCGGGCACCAGGACTTGCTGAGCATCAGGAACCGGTTGTCTTTGATCAGTTGTTGCGCCTTGCCAGCCATGTTATAAATGTCCGTAGTAGTGGTGGTGGTGATGAAAGTGTGAAGCACCAGTGTAATGAATTACTAATATTTACCTGCGGTGAAACGTGGCTGCGCGTTGGGGAAAGAAATTTATGAAAAATTTCTGGATCTGACAAGTACAACAAAACGGTTGTCGCAGAGTTTCAATTTTTTTCAATCTTCAGATCAAAACCAAACACAACTCACATCTGTCAGGTCTTGGTAGTCATATGGTAAACCTCATGAGCACTTTTTTGACGAGTCCACTCACAAAAAAAAGCTCCACCTCATTTATCTCTCCTCCTTCAGACTTGTTGAATACTTTATCATTATTAATTCTTAAATTACCTAATCTTTACACTTTTGTTCCTCCCGATATTGTCCAAAAACTTCCTTCTTTCCGTCGAACGGCGGCCAAAATCAACGTGCAGTCCGTCCAGATAGTTGATATTTTCAAACCACAGAATCAGATCTGACTCGTACCGCATTCTCGCTTCGAAAACTCCGTTTGTCGCCCGTATGTTGTCCACAAAAACAGCATTCTTGTGACTCCAATTTTCCATCCCCTGTTTCTCGTAAAGCTTGGAGTACTCGATCGAAAATGCCTCGATGTCCTCGTAATCCTTCAAATTCAGTGTGGTCTCCTCCTCGAGCTCTCCGAGCTCCATGAGACTTTGATTGTTGTTATCAATTCCAGCAGTATCCCAGAACACGTACGGATACAGTCCTTTGTTGACCGGATTGACTCTCAAATCAAGCAGCTTCAGTGTGGTTCTTGAAGACGATGTGCTGCGGAAAAGAGATCCCAAATCGGTGATGCCGTTGCTCAAGAGTTTCAGTTTGCGCAGAAACTTCAGGTCCTCCAAGCCACCCAATGACCTGATCCGGTTGAAGTTCAAATTCAAATCACGCAAAAGCGGAAAAAAACGTCCCAAATTCTTGGGTATTGACTCTAAGTTCATTGCAGAAAGGTTCAGACTGACGACGCTCGAAAAATGGCCTGTGTGCTTGAAGGAAAGAGCCGGAAACTCACCCCCGGTCAGGTTCAAAGTACGAAGCTCGGGATTCGAAAAACTCTGCAAAATCAGTCGCTGTGTCACCGAAGAGTTTGTCTGGCATTTGATTGAGATTTTCACAATCTTGCTGTTGACGTTCGAAAGATTCCCAAAAAAGTTCTTGTCCACTTTGAGCACTTGCAATGCAGAAAACATCTCCAAATCCAGCTCAGTAAGGTTGTTGGAATTCAAACTGAGTTTTTTGAGCGTAGAATGCTCTTTTATGCACCGCACCGAAACCAGCTTGTTCTGGTTTGCGGAGAAACTGATCAAGGCAGAAACATTTTCTAAGCCGCTCACACTGGTCAGCTCATTCTGATCCAGCGTCAGCTCTTCCAAGTACCCCAAATCATATTTGCCCAAATCTAGCACCCCGTAGAGCCTGTTTTCCGACAAATTCAGCGTCCGAAGCAGTTTCAGGCTCGAAAGTCCATCTAAACTCTTCAGCTTGTTGGAGGAAACGTTTAATTGCGTTAGATTGTAAAGTCTTGTCAACCCCGTCAGCTTGTTCAAAGAGTTATTCGACACGTCTAAAATGTGCAAATTGGCAAAATTGAATAGCGTCATGCTGGTGAGTTCGTTGTACGCCAGCTTTAACACTTGCAAGTTTTGAGGAACCCCGTCGATGTGCGAGATCCGGTTATTTGAGGCATCAACGTACCGAACGTTCGGAGTGAACCTCTCGAGGTCCCGCAACTTGTCCAGCTCTTTATCGACAACCACTAGCTTTTCAACCTTGTTCCAGTCTTCCGCCGGAAAGCTCTCTGTTATGGCGGAGACAAGACTGTTGTTGGTCTGCGAAAACGAGAGCTCCTCCTTGCTCGGCAGCTTGAACGAAACTTCCGGCCGCCAATTCTGTCCATGTATCGGCTCCTCGTCCTGGAAGTCTGATATGTTTGCCAGGGCATCCACCGTCTCATCCATCACGAAAGATGTCGATTCGGTCGCCTGAACACGGTAATCCTTTCTTGGGATGTATTTTTGCAGCTTTTTGTCATATACTTTACCCCTGTACTCGTCTCCAGAGATGAATTTGAGTCCCTTGTGCTTACGAGCGGCTGCTTCTGCCCCAGTTTCCTTGATTCTTGGAGTTGAAACAGCCTTGTCAACAGTCTCGACGTGAGATCCAGCGAGATTCAGCTTTTGCTTTAGCACTCCCAGCGATGCCGTCACGTCTGGGTGTATCGAGGAAGGTGTTGGCGAGTTGTTCTCCGAATACTGTTCGTCCGAAGTGTAGTCAGAAGCTTCTTCGTCAACTTCTTTCGGAAGCTGTGGCCCCAGTCTGTTCTTCAGGTTGTCAAATAGATAGTTTCCTGCGCTCACCAGAGCGTTTGTCGTTGCGCTAGACGGAGCAGAGGTGTTGATATCTCCTGCCTCGGAAGTAAAATCCTCCGAGTAGGTAAGCGAGGCGCTGTTGTCTTCCTCGGAGTGGCCAATAAAGCCTTTGTGTTTTGTCAGTCCGTTGTAAAGCTCCTCTGAGCCCTTAACAAGCTGCTTTAATCGTCTATCGTTGTCATCTTCGGACGCTGTCGCGGCCGGCGCGGCCGGCGCAGCCAGCCGGTTCAGCATGTCTGTAAACCTCTCCGTCGTATAGGTATCCTGCTTGCTTCCAAAAAGCTTGAGAGGCGAAACAGGCGTGAAAGAGTCTGTGCTGAGGTTCTTATTATTTCTTTGTTTGTTGGCAAACGTGTCTGGAGCGAACGAGTCTGCGTCGGCCAATGGCTCCAGTTTCACCTCCTGCAACTTCAGACGGCCCTGAAACTTCTGGTCCTGGTACTTTCGCCATTCGGCCTGCTCTTTTGCGTTCGCAAGCTTGCTCTGGATCATCGTATCGGATCCTGCACCGAGGCTCAGGTACGGATTCGTGTTGTTGGCGTCGGAATCCGGCCAATGCTGGTCTTTTAAAATGTCCGGCATCCAATTGTCAAGTGGCGACGCTTTCTGCGAGGCCGACAGCTTCGAATCGGACGATCGCTGGTTGAAGTTGTGGTTAAGAGCGTACTTGTTTGAGTGTGATAGCGCGGATTTGGTCCCCATGATAGGCGCACTGGGCGGCACACAATCCTCCGTCTTGATTGTATCGGAATTTCCACGCAGCGGACTCATTACAGACCCAACACTGGCCTCGATCTGGAGACTTGTGAAATCGGCAATGAGCTGTTTTGTAGCCGGCGACTCGTTTTCGTCGTTGACGTACACGTGAGACGGCGACGCGGGGAGCATGTCAGCAAACGCAGTCGGCTCCGATTCGCTGGCGGAAAATTGCGGGTCTGCGCTTTCCGACATGGGCTGAGGAGAACAAAAGAGTGTCTGAGTAAAAATTGCCCTCATTTGAGATAAAGGATTGTAAATAGTAAACAAGAAAAAAAAAATCAGATTCGAAACGCGGAACATCCGTGCACCAGCGGTACCACAAAACCACATCTCTACACCGGCCAATGCGCCACGTCGACGCACCGATTGCGACGCTCGCATGGCGATGCTGCATCGACTCGGGAGCAGCAATTCGAGCAAATCGGGAATTATTTTGTGACGCGCAGAGTTCCATCCATCGCGTTGCACACGGCCGCCAGGGCGCGCCTGGCGCCGCCATGCCGTCTTTTTGTTGTGGCTCTGTTTCCCTATTGAAACACGTTCTTTGCATAAGCTGAGCCACTGAAACTCTATTGTGTCTATTATCCTTGGAGTAATTATTCAGTCAAAAACTTCACACGCGCACCAGAGAATGTGGCTAGTGCGGAGCGGTGCTTCGTGAAACAGGTAAACAAAGTGCAAAAACTGTAAACAAAGTTTTTTTCTACGCTTTATCTAGGCAAACTACGATCTAAACAACCGCCAACTAGCGTCTTAACCAACGGGAAACCACCATTTATTGCTAGATTACTATCAGGGAAACATAGGTCACTGTTTAGTCGGTTTTTAAAGTACCGCTTGCAATCTCATTGCTATCAATACAGAGCTCTCTCTTTTGCCACCTTGTCACACGGTGAATGAAGCAACAGTGACCGCTAAATTTGCCTACAGTATCCACCATGTCGCCGCCAAACGACAGATTTCTCCTCAGCTCGTCGCCTTCAAAGATGTTTGACCACTTTATCGAGGAAAGCGTGGGGCCAATAGGAATATCGGACCCGCAAACCACCGGCCCGGGCACGGGACCCACTGGGGGAACCGGCTGGACTCCATACATCGACAAGGTTTTCATGACCGCAAACACGCCAAACAGCTACAAAGCGAGCCCCATCAAGGCCAGAAGAGGTTATTCGCAGTCGGGACATTCGGGACAGCCCGGAATGCTTGCTTTGCATCCGCACTATCTGCCGCAACAGCTGCAACAGAGCACAACAGGGCTCACAGGGCAGCTCAGCTCGTCTCCACAAAGATTTGATGCGGACCAGGCTCAAAACTACGGTGCTTTAGCACAACATCACCACATTCAGGACCGTAATCCCTCGAATATACAGACTCCTCTTGCGGCGGAGAAGTCGTTCAAGCTGTCTGATTTCTTCGTGGACACCCCGACATTCAACAACTACGACATGAACAATTTTCTGGGAATTGACAACGGCAACAAGGAGAACGATCCGATTTTCGCCAACATGGGGACCCCAATGGGCCACCATATCCGATCTTTCAAGACCCCGATCCACGAACTCACACACACGCCAAGGCTCCTAGGATCCACGAGTGTACGCAAGTTACCGCTCGCGTGCAATAACCAGCTTCCTTTACAACAGCACGCACAACAGACGATACCGCACACGAGGATGGCCACGCCCAGCAAGTCCAGCTTCAAGACTCCGTCCAAAGGAGGCCACCAGCAATCGTCTCCGTCGACAATCATCATGACCTCCTCCACCAAGAGACAGGCCACCGCGAACGCACAACTGCAAAGCACGCAAGAGATGTCTCCTACGCCGCTTGCAAAGTCTTTCAAGACCGCGCCTTGCAAGCTGGTGCGATCGGCGTCTTCCATGGAGCCTGTGATTGGAATTTTCAACGACAAGCGTGTCAACCAACCTCCGAAGATGTCCAATTTTTCGACGGCGGAGTTGACAGGCAGCAAGAAACGGTCAGGAACGGACGGTGCCAGCGGAGGCGCAAAGTTCCAGATCATCTTTACGGACATGAACACTTTGAAAGGCAGCTATCGCAGCTCGAAGCCTAAGAAACAGCGCAAACTTGCAAGATCCAACACCATCCACTCGATATCGGAGGTGACACCAAAAGACTTGGACGTGCAGAAGAAGAAACAAAAGAAGAACAAGAGTTTGACGCGGTTCAAGACCCTACCTGCTGTCACGGACGGCAAGCCTCTCTCTGTTGTGCACGAGCCAGAACAGGCCCAGTGGACCGATAATCAGGGCAAGGAAGGGTCGACCTCGCTGAGCGAGATTGAGGAGTTTTTGGGGCTCAATTAAGAGACAAGTGCGTCATAATAGAACGGAAGGTTGCCGTTCATTCATTGTCATCGAGGACTCTTGAATGGTTGTCAGAGTTGGAAATATCGTTGGGTAACATTGTTGGGTTATATTTGGATTTATTGGTTTTATACGTTTGATTTATAGGGACTAACAGGATTCTATGGATCGCAAAGACTGTAAGCTTGAAAGTTCTGGATCGGCCGTAAGAAACCGTGAAGGTTTTCATCACAGAAGCCTGAAAAAGGCTGTGAACATCTACATTACAACATTGGTGCTCGCTCTCAACTTTTGCTATAACGTCTATCTACTTCCCATTCATCTCCTCCGCGGTCCCTTTGGTTTCGAGAACTTTGGCTCGGCTCTCGCTTCTCTGACCTCTGTCTCCCCTTCAAACTCGCTCAATTCCAGCTCTTCGGCGTCGCCAACCTCAAAAACCTTTGCTGGAACAAACCCGGTTGCTTTTAAATCATTCAACAGCCCCTGTTTAGACGAGGCGTACACCATTCTTTGTCTCACTTTCGAGCCAGAAGGACACGAGTAGATGAAGAACAGCTGCCCTTTGTACTGATACAAACTGTAGCTGGGCTGCTCTTTGAGCAGTTTGTTAGGCAGATCCAACGGACCAGACACAGAAGCTTCTCCCTGCAAGACAATCTTCTCCTCTGGGCCAATCACAAGAGTCACCAGCTGGTCAGGACCGAGTTCTTTTAATGCTGTAACCACTTCTTCTGCCAAACCAAAGGTCAAAGCGTTCGAACTTTGGCTGACGAGCGCCTTTTTGCGGCTTTCAATGCCCCCAGAGCCCAAAAGTTCAAATTGCTTGACTTTTTCCAAGCTTTTCTCTTGGCTGCTGAGGGGCTTTTCCAAGCTCTCGTGTCTCTTGATTGCTTCCCAGCCTCCCGAACTGACCTCGTTTAGCTCGTTCAAGAACAGAATCGGGTGGAAAAACTCAGACCCAAGTTCCCGGATCAGTGTGTTTTTTGTCGAGGCGTACAGCATCTTGTCCTTGACCTTGGAGTTGTCCGGAACAAACGAGATGAAGATGTGCTTACCCGGAATGTCGTCGTTCTTCACCACCACGTAGTACGGGGTGTGTTCGTCCAAAAACTGCTGGATCTCATCAAAATCCGCCGACATCGACGCGGAGCCGGTAACGGTTCTCACAGCAATCACTTTCTCGTCGACAATCTGGATCATGATACATCTTGCTTCCGCAGTGATGTACTCCTTGAAGGAATCGATCAGCTCTTGCGAGGCTGTGCTAGTTAGCAAAACGTAGTTTGGTAATTTGTTGTTTCACTCACATGTTATACCCGATTGATTGGACATTTCTGTACTGTCAATTGACGGTTCAAACGTGTTTCTTGATTGACAAGCTGTCTGGTCTTTTTGATTTTTTTGATATGGAACAGTTCTGCCAAAATAAAATCGTGCTCACAATTTTTTTTTTGGAAAAAAAAGGGACTCAACGGAAGAACAAGTATGTATTCGTCTTGTTTCCCCCTTCAGTTTCTCTTTCTATCGTTTTTTGTCTGGAAACGTTCTCAGGGACATCTTTGAGCTTGACAAGACATAATTGTGTGTGTTGTACCACTGAAAGTGGTTTCAAGTTAGCAGCGGGTCGCTTCCTTTCAATTCACAAAGAACAGAGTGTTTTTACGCCACCACAGCCGTTTCCCGATAAAAGGGCACCATCCACTTCTCTACTCTCGCTTTTTTGAAGGAAAATGGACAAATCCGAAAGTTTGGTAGACTCCCCTTCGTCGAACTCGCAACAGCAGGGCTCGATGATGTTTTCACCGACACCATCAAACGCCTCAATGGCGGTTCTGTCCCCGCCAGCCTCGCGGTACGCATTCGAGCCCAGTGTGCAGACGTCCTCGATCCCGCCAATTGCGAGCTCGGTCATGTCGCCGGCACAGTCGCAGCAGAACCTGAACTCGCCGCTCTCGGACCCAAACAACCGCGGGATGATGGGTGGCTATTTCAGTGACGGAGGACCATCTTCGTTTGGATACGGCAACGAGAACGACGTGCCGGCATTCGAGCCACAAACAGAACTCATCTTGCAGAATTTTACCGACGACCTGAAAACTTTCACAAACTGGATTAAAAATCTGAATGCAGAGGAGCAAAAGATCTCGATGGACGTCTTTTTAACCAACATTCAAGAAGAGGTTTTGCAGTACGTCAAGAGCAAAATCAACAACACCACCGTCACCAAGTCGGAAAAGGACGAGTGCCTTTTATTCTCGCCTCCGCTCGGAAACAACAATATATACCAACCGCACGTGAGACCTGTTTCTCCTCTGTTGGCGCTGAGATCGGACCCAGTTACTCTCGATTCGGTCTTAAGCGAGGAGACTGCTGTTGCTGCTCCGACCATGATGCAGCCACAGCCGGTTCACAACTTCTCGCCCACCATGAAGACCGGTTCTGCGCTCGGAGGGTTCATCGACCCTGTAATGAGACCAAGATCCGCAGGGCCGATCAACTCGGATCTGCCGATCTCCTCGTTTGGGAACGGGGGATTTGGCCGGCTCACGCAACAGTACAAGCCGAACGCTTTCAGCAACCAAAACTCGCAGTACATGCAACAGCACCAAGCCCCGCTGATGCGCGTCTTTTCTCCCGACGTTGATCCGAACGGGTTCCAGAGAAGGACTAGAGAGTTTCTGGACCCAGCTGGAGCCAATTCTGGCAGTCCATTGCGGAACTCGTCGTCGTCATCGACAGCTGCGGCACAACAACAGTTTGGTTTAACCTCGGCGGATTTTGCAGGGCAAAATGCCATCAAGTTGAGCCATTCGTTGAGCACGATCGCGCACCGATCGAAATTGGACTCGAACAAGCTGAAACAGAACTCGAGCACCAACAGTTTGGGCAGCGTTCTGTCGATGAGCACGACTGCCGACGAAAGAGGCCGTGCGACGAACAAGTTCCACAACGCTGGCGGGCGTGGATTACAATCGCAGCATTCGACGTCTCTGCCGCCGGTGAACAGAGCGTCGCAATTCCCCCCTCTTTCTGCCAAATTGGATAGTGTCTCGAGCACGACGACACCGCAGGCCGAAAACCGAATTTTTTCGCCGATACCTAAACAAGCGCAGGCGAGCCACTTACGACCATCTGTGGCGATGACTGTGGCTCCTGCGCCGCCTAAGTCGCCTGTTCCAAAAGACATTGCCTCGAAGACACTGCTGGCCGACATTCCGAGCTGGCTGAAGACGCTGCGGCTACACAAGTACACCGAGAACTTGAAGAGCTTGGACTGGAAGGAGATGATTGAGCTGGACGATGCACAGCTGTCAGAGCTGGGCGTGAGCACGGTTGGTGCTAGAAACAAGCTGCTCAAGTCATTTTTGTTTGTGAAGGAAAATTTACATGATTAGGTCTGGTACCATGGAAGTTACAGGTCGCTATTACGGAACGTGGGGAGGCGAGGTGAGATGAGGTTACATAGGTGTATAATATTTTCCAGTGTGCGCCGATCGACTCGTCGATACCGCGAATTCCATAATTAGCAGAAATACATTTAGTCACATAGACAAAACTGGACGCTGTGTGTCCGACGTGTGCCGAACTACGTCGTGGCACGCTGTGATACGCCACAACATGTAGTCGTGCTGAGCGTGACGTGCAAGCTCTGTACTGGCCAGGCTGCGCTCAGGCGCTCCGAGCTGCCGTTTAGTTGACCTGTGCCTGGTCTAGATCCGATTCTCGGGAAATGACATCGCTGATCCGGGGCTGTCAAAAAGTAAAAAAGGTCGAGACTGCCGAGTGTGCGTCGACTGTGATTGGTATCGTACGATCGGTGGGCCAGATTAGCGCAATGCAGAAGATTTGCGCGGGTTCTGTGACGTCTGGCGTCCAGCTGTGCCGTCGATCGTCGCAACAACGTTTCTCACTGCCAAACGGCGCGTGCCGCGGCAGCCAGTTAATATTCTCCCGCAGCACTGTGCGGCCCACACGGCGCGGGGAGCCCTTCGTAGCGCGGAGGGCCAGCGGGGGCCAGCGGTCCTCAACGGGGATGCGGGCGTGCGCCGCCTACAGGGCCGTGCGCCATTCCAACGGCTCGCGCTGCCACGGTGCGCGTGTTTCGCGGGTCCCCGGTGGAAACCTGTCCTGCTGTACCTGCTCCACGCGGCCCGACTCGCGACGTCTGCGCCGGAAAACTCAAAGACAATAGAAACCGATTGCGAAAAACAAAAGAAACGAGTCACCCACAAGTTGTAGCAGCCTGTCTAACGGATATTGTTATTAGGTACGGGTTTAGCTTTTAGGATTTAGTCCCTTTTGTTTTGTTGTGTTTTTCTTTATTCTGAGAGTGCCAGGTGACCACAGGAGGGCTCAACAGACCCGAAGAACCACACGAACTGAGCTTGACGACAACACGCGAGTTCGCGCACAATTTCTACACCGATTTGCCCTCTTCGCCAATCTGCCGGAGCGTTGCCCACGATGATTTCGGCCATTTATATTTTGGATGGCAAACGCCCAGACGACCCGAGCCCGGCAACTGTCCCTGCACAGATTTGCGGTCGGTTTGACACCAAGGACACGTATTTTTCGGCATTTCCCAACCTCCATTCGCTCTGCACAAACCTTTCGGTGGCGTCCAGCTTCACGCTGGCGCGCGACGAGCGCTCGGGACAAGTCCAGCGCGTGGCAAATGCCAGTGACGAGGAGCTGTGGTACCCGGTCGGCGTGGTGATCAACGCAGACTCGTTTGTGGCGGCTGAGGCTGCCGACGGCGGCGCAAAACATCTCGCTTCTCTCCCTCTGGAGCTGCAAAAACAGCTTATCGAGCTCAGATTTCGCAACCTGAACGTGGTAGTGACAACTATCTCGTTTGCCACAGAGAAACTGCCCGACTCTTTCGTCGAAAGACTGGAATTGACAGCAAGATGCATCAAAGACAGGCTCTCGAGAATTCAATCGTGGGTCGGTCTGAACCCGCTTTTGGAGGAGTTCGGGACCGATGTGCCGATAAATACCATGACGACGTTTCTCAAAAGATTCGAGAAAGGTTTCGACGAGGAGCAAATGACGGACTTTTTTGAGAGACTGGCAACGGACATTGATTATTCTCAGCTGCTCAACGTCCCTGAGCCGGACGAGTACTATTGGGCCCGCATCAACACGTGGGAGTTTCCGGCGTACAATTTGTCGAACGACGAATTGCTGTACTGCGCATACCTGATTTTCCAGCGTTCTCTCACTATGTTCAAGAAGGAGGACGCCAAGAGACCGCTTGTCGGAAGAACGTTGCAATGTCTGCTGTTCTTTGTCAGAGACTTCTACAGAAACGGGAACCCTTTCCACAATTTTAGGCACGCCATCGATGTTCTACAGGCCTCGAACTACTTCATCGACAGAGTCTCAGAGGACCAGTTTAGCACCTTCAAATTCGAGCCGGCGGTGGCCACGGCGCTGCTTTTCTCCTCGCTGGGCCACGACTTGGGCCATCCAGGAACCACCAATGTATTTTTAACCAACCACAAGACCCCGATGGCCGTTTACTACAACAACAAGTCAGTTCTGGAGCAGTACCACTATTCCTTCTTCAGCTCTTTGGTCGTCCCCTTTGTCAACATCGATGGCATGTGCGCGGACGTCACTAGGCACGCCATATTGGCCACAGACATGGCCCAGCACGACAACTTTGTCAGGCAGATCGATCAGTTCATGGCACACGAGGACCGGCTGGATCAGATAATAATGATGTGCTCCTTGTTGATCAAGTGCGCTGATATTTCTAATGTTTGCAGGCCTTTGAAAGTGTCTGTGAAGTGGGGGTTGAGTCTCGGAGATGAGTTTAATGAGGTGGCTCTGCTAGAAAAGTTTCTGAGCAAGGAGCTCTCGCAGACCCACGTTGTCAACCACTATCTGAAAATCAAGGACATCAAACCAGAGGAGGCGGTGAAACAGTTCCCGCAACTGTGCGGCTCACAGATATTTTTCATTGACCGTTTTGCAGAGGAGTTTTTCCGCAAGATCTCAGACGCCTTCCCCTCGTTGAAGTTCTTGATCGACCAGCTACAAGAAAACAGAGAGTACTGGACCAAGAACAAACCGCAGTGAGAACCATTTAAAATCACTCGACTATAAGAGGATAAGTTGGTTTCGATTCGCTCGATTGCACTTGATTGCGTGAAACCCCTCATACTTTATAGCTCATGTACTTATCGATTGATATCATTATGATAGACCATCAACTATGGGCACCAGCCAGGGTCTTTGTGACTCCTTCCAACTAAATCTGACTCTGCTCTCATGACTTGGATCCTGGTTTGGTGACTCCTTCGCGACCAAGTCAGCAACTTTTTCTTACAACGCGATGGGAGGAAAAAAAATGACAATCACACAGCAACAGCTTTTCCCCTACAATTACACCCCTTTCTCATCAACAAAGCCAATTGACAACATGTTTGCCGCTAAGAGCCTTTTCACCAGAAATGCTAGCGTGACCAGCAGAAAATTTGCTGCTTCCTCTTATAAGTTGGGCCTGATCGGCATGAGAATGAACTCGTCTGCCTCGGGCAACGTTCTGAACCCATCCTCTGTTGTCTCCACATACTCGGCCGGCCCGGTCGTGCTCAAGTTCACGCCAGAGCACGAGTGGTTATCGTCGCACCCGGACGGAACCACGTTTGTTGGAATCACGAAGTACGCTGCCGACGCCTTGGGAGACGCCACCTTCATCGAGCTTCCTACGGACCTTGTTGGCGAGGTGGTCAGCAAAGGTGACACTGTTGGATCGGTGGAAAGTGTCAAGTCTGCGTCCGAGATCTACTCGCCTGTTGAAGGTGAAATCGTGGAGGTGAACACTGCTTTGGACGAGAACCCCGGCCTTATAAACGAGGACCCAATGGGTGAGGGCTGGATCGCCAAGATCAAGGTCTCTGAGCTGCACGGAGCGGACTTACTTTCTGAGGAAGAGTACCTCAAATTGCTGCAAGAGCACGACGAGTGAAGTGGATTTGATGCCAAACTGATTTATTCGAAGATATATAAGTGGCGTAAATACACGTCAAATGCACAGATTGACGCGCGAAATGTCCAACAACGTAGCCAACGTTGCTGGCTGAATAAATATAGTGCCTATGTAGAAATACTATTCGATTTGTTGATTAGACCTTTGCTAATATTTGGCCGCCTTCTTTGCCTGTTCTCTTTCCCACTCCTCTGGTGTCTTTGTTTTGAGTTGTAGAGCATGCACTCCTTTCTCTGTGAGCTCCTCGTCCAGCAGCTTGTAGATCATACGGTGTCTCGACGGCAGGTTCACACCTTTGAACGTGTCGCTCACGATCGTGATGCGGAAATGAGACTCGGTCACGTTTGTGGCACCCCTGAGACCTGCGTGATGGGCATGTTTCCACGAGTCGTTGTCGATCTTGAAGTAGCTAGGACTTAGTTCTTCTTTCAGTTTTGATTCTATCGCGACCTGAATCGGAGAGTTAGCAGCAATACTTGTCTGGTTGGAAGCCATCCTGAGAGATATCGTTTGGACGGAGGCACTGTGTCTCAAAATGGAGCGGAAAGAACTGAGCATTTGTGCAAAGATGAAGTCCTATACAAAGGTGAAAGTTCGCAGAGATTACTTTTCTTATAAGTTCATGAAAACTTTCAACGCTTACATAATATTGACATTGCTTACCTAAGCAAATTTTGTTATTTCAACTATAAATCACAAGTCGTTTCACTAACACCTAATAGTTGTCTCTGCCACCGTACGAGTCGTTACCGCCTCTTCCAGAAGAGCCGTAGGAGTCAGAGTTTCCGCCGTAAGAGTCAGAGTTACCACCGTACGAGTCACCGCCTCTACCAGAAGATCCGTAAGAGTCGTTGTTGTCTCTGCCAGAAGAGCCGTAGGAGTCAGAGTTGCCTCCGTACGAGTTCGAAGAACCGCCATAGGAGTCGTCATTGTCTCTACCCGACGAACCGTAAGAGTCGCCGCCCTTACCGGAAGAACCGTAGGAGTTGTCATTGTCTCTACCGGAAGATCCGTAAGAGTTGTTATTGTCTCTACCGGAAGAACCACCGTAAGAGTCGGAAGAACCACCGTAAGAGTTCGACGATCCACCGTAGGAGTTGTCGTTATCTCTACCCGAGGATCCGTAAGAGTTGTCGTTGTCTCTGCCCGAGGATCCGTAAGAGTTGTCGTTGTCTCTACCAGACGAGCCGTAAGAGTTGTCGTTGTCGCTTCCCGAAGAGCCGTACGAGTTGCTGTTGTCGTTGTCGTTATCGTTACTGCCCTTGTTCTTGTAGGAATTGTAGGCGCTGGTGGCCTTGTCCTTCACATCGTTTCTGAACGATTCGTCGTTGAGCTTGTCCTTAACTTGGTCGAAGAGTCCCATTTTGTGTTTTTTATGTAATTGATTTATGAGGAGAAAAAGAAGAAAGAATATTAGTTGAAGGGGGGAACTTGACGCCAATTTATACCACTGACAACGTGGACGAGGGGTCAGTCGCCGGAGGCGTAGCTGCTGAATGTGGCGGCGAGCGAGATCATAATTCCACGCGTTGTTTGCTGGATCACACCGACCCCAGAGTCCTATTTAGCGCGAGCTGCAGATACCGGAAGATGGAATTATGCAGCATACAATGTGATGCACATTTGCGAAACAATACAATGCGAGTGAAGGAATTCAAAACAGGGGCAACGCGTCTGGATGGTGCAATAAGAAGAAGGCACGTCGGGAATGGCAGTATGGAAGAATTGTAGGCGCAGCTAAACGAGGGACATACCGCTAGGATCGGTGCAGCGCGCGCGGTGACTGGCAACTTTCTCCATGACGCAATAAAATTTCATCTTTGGATAAAGCCCGCCAAAATGGGAAACACACAAAAGTCTGTACGTACAAGTAAGAATGTGGCCGACGAAGACGCATTCCCCTTCGAGGATGGAGAAGGTTCAACGCAGCAGCTGCGGCAGGCGCAGCTGGGAGCTGTTTCATCAGAACTGATGCAATAGCGAGTGATGGTGTTCGAGGTGGGACGCGGCAGCCGCACCGAACTATCGATTCCATAAGACAGATTGCTTGGCACCGTGTTTTGCTTGCTGCACAGCCAGTGTGGGAATTGGTGCAGGTACCGCATCAGTGCACCACAAAGCTTTTTCCAAGCGAGGGGGTGTAAGGGTGTGCAGTGGGAATTTGAGAACGGACCCGTTTGGTACGAAATCATGAGGCCATAAGCCTTAACGTCACCTCCCCTCTCACGCCACCTCGTCGTTCTAGAACTTCCTATGTGATGCTTCTCTCGTATCGTACTCACCTGCCATCGGCAATGCCCGATCATGTGTTATGCCCTCCCTGAGTGTGCTACCCAGATCCCGGGAAAATCAGGACATCCCTTCAATGTTCCTGAGTCTCGAATCTCCCTTGACACGCCAAAAGTGGTCAGATGGGTCTTGTTGCAGATCCCCCTGTGCCAGTTTGATGGCCTCAGTATACACCCTTGCACCAGAAATGCAAAAACTTTTTTCTCATAACGTTTCCAAATTGGGTAAATTGTAAATATGGGGGAAAAATACATTGAAACGAATTTGTGCAAAAGTAGGAGCACAAGACTTGGTGATTCTTTTTCAAAAATCACTAAGAATCAGGTCTCTCAAAGACATACTTACATCGACAGCGCTTTGCACGATGTCGTCAGCGTACACGCCTGCAAAGAAGACGCCGATGGCGACGCCGCGGCACCGGACGGTGTTTGGCACCACCAGTCCCAACCTGCTGAGCCAGGGCAGAAACTCGATTTATGACGGCAAAAAGATCATCTCGCCCAACTTCAACGTTGTTCTGTCGGACTGGTCGATGTCGAGCAAGAACACCCTGTCCGAATGCGTGAGTCGCAAGAGCTACAACGACGACAACAGCGGCTCGCCCAAACGGCTACGGCGCACCAACACCTCGGAGCTTCTCGACAGATTCATTCCCTCGCGCCACACAACGTCGGGCAAGCTTGCGCGCGAGGAGGTTGTCAGCTCACACAGCCAGCTCCCCTACCAGCACCTCGAGTCGCAGACCAGCCAGATCTACAAGGACAGTGTCGCCGAGGCGTGCGGCCTGGAAGTTGGCGAGCGCATTCTACAATTTCAGCCCGTGCCACCGGGCGCGCGCCGCGCGGCCAAGCTGGCCGCCGGGCAATTCAAGACCCAGCAGGCGATTTCCACCGCGGCCGCGCAGGCGCGAATTAAAAGATTGCCCACCTGCCCCGAGAAAGTTTTGGACGCGCCCGGCTTTGTGGACGATTTCTATCTGAACCTTCTGTCGTGGTCGAGCGAGAACGTTTTAGCCATTGCCCTGGACAATTGCGTTTACTACTGGAACGCGAGCACGGGCGAAGTTGATCTCGCGGCCGAGTGCGCGTGCGGGGTTGCGTCGGTGCGGTGGTCCGACAATGGCTACTACCTGTCTGTGGGACTCGACTCTGGAGCGATCGAGATCTGGGATCTCGAGACCAACACACGACTGCGCACGATGGCGGCGCACGACACGCGTGTTGGCGCGCACGCGTGGAGCGAGCACCTGCTTACGTCGGGCAGCCGCAGCGGGGAAATGTTGAACCACGACGTGCGTGTTTCGCAGCACGTGACGGCCCGGCTCTTAAACCACACGGCAGAAGTGTGCGGCGTGGAGTGGCGGCCGGATGGGCTGCAAATTGCTTCGGGCGGGAACGATAACGTGGTGAATATCTGGGACGCGCGAAGCACCGTGCCGCAGCTGACAAAAAATTCCCACACCGCGGCCGTGAAAGCTCTCGCCTGGTGCCCGACCCAGACGTCCCTGCTGGCCACCGGGGGCGGCTCGACGTGCCGGCGGATCCATTTTTGGAACACGGCGACGGGGGCGCGTGTCAACACGATCGAGACCGATTCGCAGGTCTCGTCGCTGCAATGGGGATACTCGAATGGGATCGGCAAGGAGATCGCCGCGACACACGGGTTCCCCAACAATGATATCAGCATATACAGCTACCCTTCCCTGCAAAAAACCGGGGTTGTCGCTGGGGCGCACGACTCGCGCGTGCTGCACAGCGCGCTGTCCCCGGACCGCACGACGCTCGCGACCGTGGCCGCGGACGAGAACCTCAAGTTCTGGAAGATCTTCGACGCGGTTCCACGCGCCAAACAGGACTCGTTTGCTGCCGCCACGGGCAAGGACATGGCCAAGGTGATGACGATCCGCTGACCGTCTGCACCGCCCGAAAACCCCCGCTTATACAGTATAATACCTGCCAAAAGAAGAAGGTGCACACAGCACAGCTAAAATAAGCTTATCCGCGATAGTAAAAAAAAAAATTAAAATTCCGGTTGTGAGGCTTTCCGGATTCGGAGCGGAGAGATAAAAGTGACTGGGAGTCCTCCAAGAGGAAAACCACCACTGCTTCTTTACAACCAACAGCCCCCACCATGTCCAAATCCAAGGTTGAGATTCTCACGTTCAAAGACTGCAAAAAAGCAGCACGCACGCTGTACGAGTCGTTCGACAACGACGGCGTGGCCAGCTTCGTGTCCCGCCATCTCGAGAACGACCCTGATCTCAGACGCAAGTGCGACCTCCTACTGTACGAATCGTACGTGCACTCGCACATGCTCAAGGGCCTCGTCGTGGGCGTGCGCGGCGACGACCACGAGACCAGCGACTGTTTCGAGTCGGTCTCCGTGTGGACACATCCGGAGTCGGGTGTGATGGACGACTACCTCACGCTCGTGCGGTCCGGGTTTGCCAGACTCGCCTGGCTGACCGGTGCCGACGGCCGCAACCGAATCTTTGGCCAGATGTTCAAAGTGCTGCACCACAGCTTCGACGAAATCATGGCGGTGGACCCCGCCGCAGAAAACGTGTGGACGCTCGTGTACCTGGGTTCGAGTCCCAAGGCGCGCGGAAAGGGAAATGTTCGTGCCATTATGGAATACATGTTTGCCACCTACATCGATCCGAATAACTGCACAACGTATCTGGAAAGCTCCGCCGTTGAGAATTTGCCTATTTACGAGAAGTTCCAGTTCCGGGCCGTCGCGGACATCTGGCTCGGCGACGTCAGCGACCCGGTTGACAAGGCCCGCATGGACGTGATGGTCCGCGGGCCCCGCGGTACCGAGTGGCCATACCTGCAGGAAACCAGAGAGAAGTGGAACTATGTTGTTCCAGAGATCTCCGTCGCAAAGTAGAAGCAAATGAGATACACCAAACTTATATCGATCATGGTTTTGAGAATGAATCGCCTCGTTTGATACTTGTACCCTAAAAACCCGTACACTGGGGAAATGCAAAAAAAATCACACTGTAATTTTTTCCCGTGTATTTACCCTTGCTCGTGTTCTTCCTGTTGCCCTCCACTGCAATTGAATCACCACACCCACCTAATGTTCCCACACCCGTCCACCGTCGGGGATTCCAACATTCTACAAGGCCAGCTCAACCAGCAGCGGGCGTACGGTCTGGCGCAGTCGCAGCAGGCACAGCAGCCCTCGTCGGTATCATCGCTGCTCGCCCAACAGGCCATGGCACAGCACCTGCAGAACGCGGCCAGCCACATCCAGCAGCAGCAACCACAGACGCAGTCTCTGGCTGGCTTCCAGCAGTTGAAACCCGCCCCACAGGTCCCACAGGCCCCTCAGGGTCTCGGAATGGCCCCTGCGGGCGCCGCCGTGGGCTCTAAAGCGCTCGGAGACGAGAAGGTTTACCAGTGGATCGTGGAGCTGGTTTACGGTCCGAACAAGGAGCAAGCTTTGCTTGAACTGGGAAAAAAGAGAGAGTTGTACGACGACCTGGCGTTGGTTCTATGGAACTCTTTTGGAGTCATGACAAGTCTTTTAGAGGAGATTGTGGCTGTTTATCCGCTTTTGTCTCCTCCGAGTCTTGGGACTCCGGCCTCAAACAGAGTCTGCAACGCTCTGGCACTGTTGCAGTGTGTTGCCTCGCACCCGGAAACTAGAACACTTTTTTTGAACGCACAGATACCCCTGTTTTTGTACCCTTTCCTCAACACCAACTCCAAACAGCGGCCTTTTGAGTACCTGAGACTCACCTCGCTCGGCGTTGTTGGTGCTCTGGTGAAGAACGAGACCTCCGAGGTGATCCAGTTTCTTCTCACGACCGAGATCATTCCTCTGTGCCTAAAGATCAT
Organism: Ogataea corticis; assembly: GCA_030555865.1. Classification (NCBI taxonomy): domain Eukaryota; kingdom Fungi; phylum Ascomycota; class Pichiomycetes; order Pichiales; family Pichiaceae; genus Ogataea; species Ogataea corticis. The sequence continues at coordinate 672,514 of JANIVM010000002.1, read as the reverse complement.
GGAGTCATCTTCTGAGTTGAGCAAGACAGTGGCCATTTTTATCGTCCAAAAGATCCTGATTGACGATTCCGGCCTCGCTTATATTTGCCAGACTTTTGACAGATTCGAAGCCGTGTCAAATGTGCTGAAGCTCATGATCGAACAGCTGGTGGCCAACCCAACAGTGAGACTGCTCAAGCACGTGATACGCTGCTATCTGCGACTGGCAGATAACCCGGAGGCCAGAACAGCGTTGAAAGAGAGGCTTCCGGAAGCCTTGAAAAACAACACTTTCAGCGAGATCCTGAGAGACGACGAGGCAACCAAGGGGTGTCTCGCCCAGCTGCTTGCTGCCCTGCAGTAGCGGAGACCGGATGGAGCCGATTACCATAGACTGGAATTGTAGTGACGAATATATACATGGCTTTAAGGAGGACTTATTCTTACTCGAGTAATCTCAATTCGCGACGACCGACGCTGGCCGACGCAGGTTCGTAAATTTTTTGTCAGGCCGTTACCCGGTCATCCTCGAAAAACCAACACTTCAAAATACATTTTAAACAACACACCAAACAAATCATTCGGACCCGTGTTTTACCTTCTCCACTTCTTGCAAACTTAGGCCCCAGAATCACCCCGAGAGATCAATTTTGCTTGTGATAGCCATCGCAGTTGATTGCACACTCTCTCCACCGATTTGGAAATCAGCACGGGTTTTAAGGACCACCGAACAGTTCCCAGATCACAACCATGTCCACCCACACTTACAAGAAGTTCGAGGACCTCGAGTCCGGGGCGCTTCCAGACAAGATGACAGTTTACCAGGAGTGTTTGCAGGCGTTCAATGCTAGTCCTACACAGGCAAAAAGATGCCGTTTGCTGCTGTCTAGATTGTTGAGATTGTTGTACGCTGGCGAGACATTCCCACGTGTGGAGGCCACGAACTTGTTTTTCTCCATTTCCAAGCTGTTCCACCACAACGACGCGTCGTTGCGTCAATTGGTTTATCTGGCGATCAAGGAGCTCTGTGCCATCTCCGACGACATTCTCATGGCCACCTCTTCTATTATGAAGGATATTCAGAACGGCGAGATCATTTACAAGCCGAACGCCGTGAGAACTCTAGCTAGAGTCCTGGACGGCTCGACAATCCACGGTGCTGAAAGAGCCATGAAAAACTGTGTCGTGGACAAAAACCCCAACGTGTCCTCAGCAGCATTGGTTTCGTCGTATCATCTCTTGCCCGTTGCTAAAGACGTGGTGAAAAGATGGACAAACGAGACCCAAGAGGTTATTACTTCGCACAAGTCATATCCAGTGAACCAATTCGACTCCCACGACCATTACGGCGTGAAAACACTACCGGTTTCGACCCACATCTACAAATACCACGCTCTCGGTCTCTTGTACCATCTTAGAAATCACGACAAAATGGCTCTTTTGAAGATGATCCAGCAGTTCAACGACCAGCAGGTCTTGAACAACCCATTGGCCACCTTGCAGCTGATCAGATACGTTGGAAAGCTGATCGAGGAGGACTCCAATCTCACACAATCTCTGTGGCCGTTCTTCCCAGGATGGCTGAAGAACAAGTCTGTCATGGTGGAACTGGAAGCCGCTAAGACCATTCTGTCGCTGCCTAAGTTCACCGGTGAACAGCAAATGCAGGCCATCAACTCCTTGCAGGAGCTGCTGTCTGCTCCACGCGCCGTCACCAAGTTTGCTGCCGTGAGAATCCTCAACAAAGTCGCCATGAAGAGCCCCGAGAAGATCATGGTTTGCAACCTGGAGCTGGAAGGCCTGATCAACGACTCCAACAGATCCATCTCCACCTACGCCATCACCACGTTGCTGAAGACCGGAAATCTGGAGAACGTGGATAGATTGGTCAAGACCATTTCTGGGTTCATGGACGATATTTCTGACGAATTCAAAATCATTGTCATTGATGCAATCAGAACTTTGTCTTTGAAGTTCCCTGAGAAACACAAGTCCATGTTAGTGTTCTTGAACGATGTGTTGAGAGACGAGGGTGGATTCAACTTCAAAAACTCCATCATTGAGGCCATCTTTGACATCATCAAGTTTGTTCCAGCCTCGAGAGAGCTTGCTCTGGAAATGCTCTGCGAGTTTATCGAAGATTGCGAGTACACCGAGCTTGCGGTCAGAGTGTTGCACCTGTTGGGAGACGAGGGTCCAAAGACCTCGAGCCCAACTCTATACATAAGACACATCTACAACCGTGTGGTTCTGGAGAATTCGATTGTGAGATCGTCTGCCGTGATTGCTCTGTCCAAGTTTGCTCTGATCGGCGACGAGTCCATCACCAAGAGCATCAAGATTCTCTTAGAAAGATGTTTGCAGGATGTTGACGATGAAGTTAGAGACAGAGCTGCGTTGTCTTTGAAACTGTTGTCCACCAAGGACGTTGCACAGGCGAAGAGCTTCATTGCTCCAACGTTCAAGTATTCTCTGCCAATTTTGGAACAGCAGTTGTCGATGTACGTCAACAACTCCGACAAGTCCTCGTTTGTGCATCCATTCGACATCAAGGCCATCCCAACGATGACCGAAGAGGAGGCTAAGGCTGCCGAGTTCAAAGAGAAGACCACTGTTTTGGAAGAGCAGACGTCGAACGGTTCCGAAATGGCTTCCGATCAAGAGGAGAAAGTCAGCGAGGCCACCAAACAGGCTCTGTTGCACCAACAATACTCGCAAGAATTTGCTGCCATTCCAGAGATTGCGGCGTACGGTACCCTGCTGCACTCTTCTGCTGCTGTTGAGCTGACTGAGAAGGAGACCGAGTTTGTTGTGAGTGCCGTGAAGCACATTTTCGAAGGACACGTTGTCATCCAGTACAACATTGAAAACACCTTGAACGAGATTCAATTGGAGGATGTTTCTGTGGTGTCGCAGCCGGATGTGGAGGAGTACACCGAAGACTTCTTGATGCCTATTGATGTTTTGAAGGCCGAGTCGAACGGCGCCATCTATGTCTCGTTCACGAGACCAGACTCGATTGTTCCTGTCACTTTCGGCAACACGTTGTCGTACACGTCGAAGGACGTGGACCCATCTACTGGCGAGCCCACCGAGGGCGACGAGGGATTCCCTGATGAGTACCAGATCGAGGATCTTTCGATCAACCCTGGCGATTTCATTGTTCCGGCCTTCACGGGCAACTTCACTCACGCATGGGACGAGCTGGAGAACGAGCACGTTGCCGTGTACAACTTGGGAGACGCCGAGACCAACGAACTCCAGGAAGTTGTTTTGAGACTGATCAAGACGTTGTCGATGATGCCTGTGGAGTCGTCGGATCTCGTCACCTCGAGCTCGAGCCACACCCTCAAACTGTTTGGCAAGAGCGTGAAGGGCGACAAGATCGCCTCTATAATAAGACTCGCTGCCAGCAGCAAGGGTGTTATGATGAAGAACCAGGTGAGATCGACCGACGGTGAGTTGAGCGAGATGGTGGCCAACCACATTGAGTAGGGCTTGTGACATTGACTCTCATGGATACTTTCTATCTACCACTGTTTTTCTGAAAACTGTATTGCTTCAAGTTTTGTATTTTGCAGAAATAAACTTCTGACAATGAGTATATGTAACGTCTATTTTCAGCTCGAAAAGTCATCTATCTATCTATGTACAGAAAGCTGTATTTTGTTGTTGCTCAATTGGTCTCAAAACCAAATCCCTTCATGCACTTTTTGTACTGGGAAATGATGTCATCACACTTTCCAGACTCCTGGCCGTTAAGCAACAGGCACTCATCTCTCTTTTGCTTCTCCTCGAGACACACGCAACATGGCTTTGGCTTGGCTGAAAAGTGTTAGTATTGATCCGGAGACGTCGGAAAGGCCAACTTACACTCTTGCTTGACGGGCTCACTCATTTTTGAGGTATGGCTTAAGTGGTGGTTTTGTTGTCTGGTGGCTGAACGCTGTTATGTATGATTATGGACAGTTCTTTCTAATGACAAATGACGATTGAAAGAATTTAAATGTCTCTTTTTTTCCACTGAAAATGATGCAATCTGCGTTCTGCGCCACCCTAACTTCGCCACAGTTTGCGCCACGTGACCGAAATAAATATTCAAGATTATTTTTATTTTTCTCTACGATAAATGATCCTGAAAAGAGGGCAACAACCACTTGAATCTCCTTTGAACAAACAGCAAAACAACATCACTTGTCGCCGGCCATGGGGTCTATTGCTGAGGACGGGAAATGCGAGCTTTTGGGACCGTTCGCACTGGTGATACAATCTCTGATGGGGTTGCTTGCGCTTTCTTCGCTCGTCTGGAAGAGGTACAAGGAGTACCCCAACCGCAGACCGTGGAAAGTCTGGGTGTTTGACGTGTCCAAACAGCTCATTGGGGCGTTGGGAATACATATGCTTAACGTTTTCATGAGCATTTTGGGCGGAGAGTCTGATAACTGGGTTGCAGAAATGCCAGACAGCCCTTTTGTGGCCATGACGAACTTGAGTGGCCCATTTTTTTCGTTTGAAAAGGCCCATCGCACCTCTTCACACTACTTCCTGCCAGAGGAACACCCAAATCTGCCGCCACCTGAGGAGAATTACGATAATCCGTGCGATTACTATTTTCTCAATATTCTGTTTGACACAACGATAGGCATTCCAATACTGTGGGGAATCCTCTACATTGTTTTTGCATTGGCCCGCAAAGCCAGAATTGAAGGAATTGAAAGCGGAGAGTACGGGACTCCGCCCAAGTTCACGTGGTATTTCAAACAGCTCAGTCTTTACTTTGTGGGTCTGCTTTCCATGAAGCTCATTATCTACATTCTGCTCATCGTGTGTCCATTTCTTGTCAAGTTCGCGTACTGGATGCTGAGCTGGTCCGATAAGTTCCCGAATTTGCAAGTCTCGTTCGTGGTTCTGCTGTTTCCACTCGTGATGAACACGTTCCAGTATTATATCATCGACAGCATCATCCAAAGCCCCGAGTACAGCCATACCAACAAGAAGCTGAAGAAGCTACACGAGGAAAACGGAGACGATTTCTCCGACGGAGAGGACACGGAGCGAGAAGAGAGTCCCGAGGACGAGTCTGTGCGGGGGTTGTTGGGGCAGCATGAGAGCCATGTGCACCATAAATAAGGGCAGGTCAGCAGGTATTTATTGGTATGATTACAGAGTTTAGTCACTTTTGAGTGGACCAAAGGGTCAAACCGACCCTGTAGCGTACAACGTCTCAGCGTGGAAAGTGTCTCAGCTGAGTCTTAATTTTACACCCTTGCACCACCTGTCAAGCGCGACTTCTCCAGGTTGTTATCAGATAAGAAGAGGAAAAAAACCCTTTCTGAAGGCAAACATGTATGTTGTTTCTTTACCGTGTTCTCACACATAACTCCAAAATGATGGCGGAGAAGACATCACCAACCAAGAACGAGGCACCGTCTTACCCAAGTGGCATTTCCGGTCCTGACAGCGATGTTTTTGTCCCTTCCTTAGTCACGCATAAGCCAAAGAGCCAAAAGTTCAGACTTGTTGTTGTTGGACTGGTTTGCTACTTTGTCATGCTGTATTTCACATCAGAGGCATACTTCCACAGCACGGAGAACCTTCCAGCAGCGGAACTCGGCCTGTCAAGCAAAAAAAATATTATCATGATGGTGACCGATGGTACAGGACCAGCCTCGATCAACATGGCTAGATACTTCAAGCAGTACCGCGACGAGCTCGACTACAGCCAGATTTTGGCTATGGACAAATATTTTTTGGGCTCGAGTAGAACAAGAAGCAGCTCATCGCTGATCACCGACTCGGCAGCCGGTGCTACGGCTTTTTCGTGCGGCCTCAAGTCTTACAACGGTGCCATTGCCGTGAATCCGTTCCAGCAGCCTTGTGGGACGATTCTGGAGGCATTGAAGTTGAAGGGTTACAAGACGGGGCTCGTTGTGACGACTAGCATCACTGACGCGACCCCTGCCGCGTTTAACTCCCATGCAGACGACAGATCCATGCAGTCTCTCATTGCAGAGCACCAGCTGGGTTTCAAGACGAGTCTTGGTCTGGTGACCGACCTGATGATAGGAGGAGGTCGCTGCTACTACCTTCCCGGCAGTGAGTCCGGAGGATGTCGTCACGACGAGAAAAACATGATTGAAGAGGCGAGAAGACTCGGATTCACCGTGGCTTTGGACAAGAAAGAGTTTGACCAGCTGCAACTGGGCAAAAACGCTTCGTTGCCGCTACTGTCGCTACTGGCATACTATAACATTCCCTATGACATCGACAGAGACGAGTCGCAGTATCCTAGTCTGGAGGAAGAGGTGAAAACAGCGCTGCATCTGCTGTCTGAAGAAACTAAAGACTCGGACGAAGGGTTCTTTTTGATGATTGAGGGCTCCAGAATTGACCATGCAGGCCACCAGAACGATCCGGCCGCACAGGTGAGAGAGGTTCTCGCGTACGAGAAAGCTTTCCAGGCAGTGATTGACTTCATCGACTCGTCCGACGTGGAGACGTTTATGATCAGCACGTCGGACCACGAGACCGGCGGGCTGGCTGTCGGTCGCCAGATCGGCTCGGATTACCCTGAGTATTTGTGGAAACCGGAGGCGTTATTGAATGCGACTAAATCGGGCGAATACGTCTCGAGAAAGCTGATCTCGTACCGTTCGAAAGAGGAGAATAACAGCAAGATTGCTCAGTTTGTCAAAGAGGAGATTCTAGAGAAAGATTTGGGAATAACCGATTACACAGACGAAGACGTGACAAAGATAATTGAGCTGGAAGCAAAGGCCAACAAGTACTTGAACGACATGGTGTCTGTGCGTGCGGAGGTTGGTTGGTCGACAGAAGGACATACGGCCGTTGACGTGAACATCTACGGTCACTGCAACACCGTGCGGGGAATCAACCTTCTCAGAGAATACATAGCCGGAAACGTGGAGAACATCGACATTGGCAAGTTCTGGGCGGCCTTGACGGGCTCGAATTTGGAACAGGTTTCCGGACTCCTGGATGGAACCAGACACAGCGAGGACGACTCTGCGCGTGATATAGATCACGTGATAGGATTAGATAATGTTCAGAACTTTTGAGTAGATTGGCAATAGAGATACATGTATGTGTACGATTGCACATAGGCTTGTTTGCTAGATGAAGCGTAGAAGGTGAAGCACCGAACGGGGCACCTCTGAGGGATTTTATGGCTTTGTGCCAAGTGTAATGCCACTAACACACACCTCCCGCCATGACATCACACCGAGCACAAAATTTTCCTCGCTCGCCATATCAGGAATCTTAACCCAGCAATCTCAGAGCTTGTACCTTACATCGGGGCGCCGCGGGGTCCGGTGGGTGTGCTGGCGCGGTGGCACGCGGCCAGACAAAAATTCTCCCCGCGCTCCGGGCGCGCGCGCGGTGCGCTTGAACTGGTGGCGGGCTAATTTTTTTTCTTTCCTCTTTCCCCCCGGGAGCCGCGCGGTCTGCAGTAGTTCTTAAATACATACACATTTCTCAAATCAAACAAACAAATTTTGCTTGTCTTGTTCTCTCCTTCTCTTTGTTTGAAGACATCGATAGGAATTACAGCGCAGATAACAGGAAAAAAAGACTCGCCACGGTGTATCGGAAGATTACCTTTACGCACAAATCTACAGCCTGTTGTGTGTATACGTACGCAACATACAGGACAGCAAGGCACATCCCCCAGAGCCTACACTAAAGGCAAAGCCCTCTCCGAAGACCATATAAAGGTGTGGGATGCCACTTTTCAGACGTGCTGGCGACATGCGGCCTAAACAGTCGTCTGCGGAAGAGTCCCCGCGTCTGCAGCCCAATGTGATGGTAAACCAGGATGACTCTGATTTTTCCCTGTACCAGTCAATATCCAATACCTCCGCCTCAGATTTGCCTCATACGCTACAAGCAAGAAACAGGACCTCATCGATGGGCCAGAAGTTCAAGAGCTTTTTTACTCCGCACGCAAGCTCGGTGAGTTTGGCTCAAGACGGGTATTCTGCAGAGACCACGACCAATCTGGCCGCTGCACAAAGAGCAGCTGCAGTGGCGGGAGCACCACACACGGGCGAAACCCGTTCCGAATCACACATTGCAACTCTTCCCGTGTCGCGGGTTTCTCCAGATCATTCACCGAACACCCTACAACCACCTACAACAGGAAGAACACAGTCTGTGCGAGGCGCTCGCAAGACTAAGGTCCCCGCAATATCACTAGCTCCCGTCAATACGACCGCCACCAAATCCCCGTCAAGTCTTCCAACGTCTCCACCATTGTCGGCGAACTCTTCGTTGAATTCGCCCAATCTAGCAAGCCAGAACGACAAGGACAATAAGCTCACAATTTTAAACGTAGAGCTTGCTGAATCGCTCAGCAAGCTCAAGATGATGCCCTCCGTTATTGAGAATGACCTGGATGACGTGCTGGAGCGATCTGATGCTCCTTATAATGAAGCTGCAGTGTTGGAGCCACCTCCAAGCTCGCATCAGATGCCGGCGTCCGCGTCATCATCCCCTGGATTAGTCCCTGCTCATGAAACTAGAAAGCCTACTCCTAACGAACTTTCAACAATGCCACAGTCGGCATCCCTGACGTCGTCCGCGTCCTCAGTTTTGTCACAGACAGGACAACAGCAGAGAGGAAGATCTTCCGCAAAATTGAGGTCGAAATTCATAACTGGCGGTGGCGGTGCGCACGGGGATCCATCCGAGGAGTCTCTGTCCCCGCCATTGTCAAGATCCAACTCGATGGGTTCACGGATAAGAGCGAGCTCGATATCCATGGCCAACACCGATGCATATCAGCACAACACTGGGTTTTACAGTGCTCTCAAGCACACACAATCTGTCAATTACTCTTCTACGCATCTGAACTCCCAAAAAGAGCATCTCTTGAAACTCAAGAACGGGAGATTGAAGATCTCAACCGATGGTTCCTCGCACGAGCACGATTACATGAAATATAGGACGCAACCACTGAAAAACAAATCGTGGTTTGGGTGGGCAAAAAGGAAGGATGCCGAGGATGATTCATTTTCCACCACTGAGAAGTCTGTCAGTTTATTGCCAGACTCTTATAGCGAGCAATTGATGGAGCTGAAGAGCGATCCAAAAAATTATCGCTGGAATTATGACGACTCGGACGAGGGATCAGACAGCGAGGAAGATGTAGATTCGGAGGACGATGAGGACGATTATGACGACTTTGATGATGAAGCAGATGACCAGCTCATCGAACCGATCATTGGGAAAGACCAGTTGAATCTGATCAACATGATGATGGATAAAATCGAGCACCCAAACAAGTACAAAGACAAGCTTATGGCCACTGCAGGGAAGCGGCTCATCTTGAGTGCCAAATATGGACACATTGAAGGAGTTGTTGGAAAAGGATCATATGGTACGGTTTGCATATCCGTGAGAACGGATACGGAAAACAAGAAGAGAAAGTTTCTGTATGCCGTCAAGCAGCTGAAACAGAGACCAGGAGAATCTTTACACCATTTCGGGAACAGAGTCACTTCGGAGTTTATGATTTCATCCTCGCTCACGCATCAAGCTGTGATCAACGTCTACGATCTGATGGTTGATCCAGTGACCATGACGTATTCGCAGGTGATGGAATTCATCCCGTGTGGAGACCTGTTTTCGTTGATTGCAGTCACAAACGGTCTAGAAGTTATAGAGTGTGATTGTTTCTTTAAGCAGATTCTGAACGCCATTACCTATCTGCATTCGGTTGGTATTTCACACAACGATTTGAAAGTTGAGAACTTGTTGCTGACAAGAAAAGGTCAACTCAAGATCATTGATTTCGGCACTTCTGCGGTCTTTAAGACGGCATGGGAGGACAAAGTTCAATACTCGAAAGGAGCTTGTGGATCTGAGAGATATGTTTCACCGGAACAGTTTGTTCCTGACCGGGAGTATGATCCTAGACTGGCGGACATTTGGTCGTTGGGCGTTATTTATCTGGTGATGTTGTATGGAAACTATGCATGGGAAGTTGCCAAGACGTCAGACGAGGCGTACGAGCATTTCTTGAACGCAAGGTCACTCTTTGACTACACCCAAAGATCGAAGTCAGCATCGAAACAGTACAAGTTGGTGAGGAAGGGCACATTCAATCAGATTGAGTCCATCTCGAAAGGACCTTGTCCAAATTCGAGAAGATATGTGTTGTACAACATTTTGAATCCCGATCCAAAGTACAGAATGAGATCGTATCAGATCTGGCAAAGCGACTGGATCAAGTCGATCACTGTTTGCGACGCGGGACGTGGATTCTTGTCGCACGAGGACTACATCGACATGGCATACAAATCACTTCAACAGCAGCAGCAGTTGCAGCAGCAGAACGGACAGATGCCCTCTGTGTCAGGAGTCACTGCAGGAACGCCTCAGGTGACTACACCCGAGGAGCCACTTCACTGAGGATAGTGTACAGCTATGTTTGTTAATATTATAGAACGCGAGACCAGCTCGAGCGAGTCAGAGTTGATTAAATTCGATACTTTAGATACTAAATGAATAACGAAACAATGAACAATAATCGCAAGCTTGAAAGCTGTAGATGAAGAACGTGTGATCACGTGTGATGTAGCCAAAAATGATTTTTTGAAGTGAAATATTTTGGCCGGTGCACAATCCGATTACTAATGACATCTGGTTAGCAGATCTGGCAAACTGGGCACCTGTCAGGATTCTACAGTGACAGCTAAATATACTGAAGATTTCAGACTCCAGAGAAGTCGATTTCACTCGAAGTTCTCGGGAATCTCCATGTAATTCCAGAAGTGTATTAACTATTTAACACCAACATTTAAGCAGAGAAGAACTCTGGGAATTGTTGCATGTTCTGCTCAAGGTTACCCTTGGTGGACAAAAACTTAACGTAAGCACCGTCTTCCTTGACCTCGTTGTTCTGTCTCTTGGCAGCGTACTCGGCTCTGTTGAGAGGAGTGAAACCCCACTTCTTGGAGATGATGATCTTTTGTTGACCTGGGAACTTGTATCTAGCTCTTCTCAAAGCCTCGATGACAACGGCCTTGTTGTTGTCCTTGGTTCTGACAGAGAGCAAAACTTGTCCAATGTCAACTCTGGCAGCCAAACCGTGTGGCTTACCCCAAGCACCTCTCATACCTTGTTGCAATCTATCGGCACCGGCACACGACAACATCTTGTTAATTCTCAAAACGTGGTGAGGGTGGACTCTGACTCTCATGTGGAAAGACTCTCTTCCGGAAACCTTGGTGATGTACTTGTTGGCGCAAATTCTGGCAGCTTCGAGAGCCTCAGAAGAAAGTTGCTCAAGCTCGTTGGAAACCAAGTGCACACACAGTGGGAAGTCGTCAACGTTGGCCTTCTTTCTACCCAAGTCGAAGATTCTGATCTTGGCGTCTGGGACACCTCTGTTGAATCTAGACTTTGGGAAAGGCTTGTTCTTACAGTATCTGTAACATCTAGCTGGTCTTCTAGCCATTTTGAATGATCTAATAAAGTGTTAGTTTGGGTTCAGGAATGAAGACCAAGGAACAAAGCGGTTTATTATTATCACGGGGGAACGTTGTTCAAATATCGACGAATGGTTCTGGAATGAAGTCTCCGCTTTGCTCAATACCTTTGTCTTGTATCTCCACTTACTCTTTGCTTTTGCTGGATGGAAACAATCGGTCTGTGACTAACAACCACTCAGTCTACGTCCTCTTGTGAATCACTTGTATAACAGAGTTTGCCCTGCACAAACTCGCGACCTGGAGAATCTCTCCGCGAATTACTAATGGAAATGGTAGAGGTTGGAGGAGTGGGTCCAGAAAAATTTTCCCGCCCAACCCAAAAGACCTGGTGTGTGTCACGTGACATAACCTTTTGATTTGTGAACTTGCCACACCACAGCCACAATGTTAATGTGGCTGTGAAATTTGAAAAATTATTTTTTTTTATTTTATTTTTCTAAATCTGAAATCAAATTTTCATTATCTATAGCCAGATAGAGTTTTATACTTCACCACAAAACATGGGAAGATACTCTGTCAAACGTTATAAGACGAAAAGAAGGACCCGGGATCTCGATTTGATTCACAGAGATCTGTCGTCGCCGGAGTCCATCCAAGCTCTGAAACACCAGCCTGAAGATGAACTTAAAGCCGGTCTGGGACAGTACTTCTGTATCCACTGTGACAAATACTTTCAAGACAACAAGGCCCTGGCTTCCCATTACAAAGGAAACGTGCACAAGAGAAGAGTAAAGGACTTGAGCAAAAACCCTTACACCCAATTAGAAGCAGATGCCGCAGCAGGAAGAAACCTACTTCAGTTTGTGGATAAAGTGAATACTTACAAGGCCACTGAACCACAGAGAGTGGAGATGGAGAAGAGTCTGTTGAGCATGCATCTTGAGGAAAACGAGCAGAAAGACCAGCTCAGATTGGCTCAAATGCAGCCGGAGGCTGAGACTGAGGCGGTGCAGGAAGATGCGATCCAAGAGGACTGATCGTATGGCGATATAATAAACTCGAATGAAGTAAAATATTAGTGCGTTATCTGATTTGTATTGTAGCATGTGGAAACATACTTTTATTTGCCTTCGCCCAACTGTCTCTGTCGGGGAACCCTCCTACGTTCGCAGATCCTTCACCTCGAACGGTAATCCCTCTTTCAGCACAACGTGTCCTGACTCTGGACTTCCAACTCTATGACACTCCACATACAAATTATCCTCCTCATGGGGATGGAACCCGCTCCGGTTACAATTGGTGATCACCGGAATTCCTGGCGGATCGGTCAGTCTGAAAACGCCCAGATTCTTTTCAAATTTGCTGCTTGGTGAACACACAATTGCGATGGCCTCATTGAGCATGATTTGATAAGAGTTTTGTGTATGGAGATCCACCGATGACAAAAAGCACGACTGTGTAGGGTGTGTGTGGATCCATCCAAGCACGAAAAGGTCCAAATTGTCTATGAAGTCAAACATTTTTTCTTCGTTCTTGGTGTTGCAAGTGTTGGGGGTCGAATCTTGTTCTGGTATGACCAGATACGTAACGAAAAATGCATTCCGGTTAAGTTTTCCGCACAGTATTCCGCAAGTTTCAAGTTTCTTGGCCGTGTTTCTTTTTGCGATGGCAAGAAACGAGTCAATCAGCTCAGGTGGGAAAAATATCGTTCTTAAGGGCGATCCCCCTTCGGTGGAGTTGACAGTCTTGTGAGTGGTAGAGACAGCCGGTTTCGAGCTTGGCTTGGGTGGTAATGACGGTAGCGATTGTGTGATTGTTTGCTCGTGTTCAAACGGAGATTTTATTGAGAATTCTTCCAAAACCGGATAACTGGGCATGTCTTTGGCTGCAATCACCTCGAAACTTGACAAACTGCTGTTAGACAAAGACCTCAACTTCTTCGCCAGAGTCTCTTCTTCTGCAGCTCGAGAGCCACGTCGGATTTCTGTTTCGCCTGAACTCCTTTGACTGCGTAGCAGCTCCAATTTCTTGCGTTCTTGTTCCTTCAGTTTGAGAAACCTCATCTCCTGAAGCTCTATCAACTGTTTTTTGCGTCTCTCGGACTCAAGATACCCCTGATGATTGTCGCTGAGCAACTTTTTGATTTTCTCGGTTTCTGCCATCACTTCTGGTAGTCTGGACTTCAGATCAATGTAGTCCTTGTATATCTGTGCTGCTTTTGAGAGCTTATTTCGCTGATATTCGGCTTTGGCTATCTTGATCTCGGGATGCTTGTAAAGTTTGTTAACTATCAAATCAATGAAGCGTAAATAGAGAATGTATGTCTCGTCCCAAATGTTGTCGTTAGCGTACCACTTGCCGTGTCGAAGCAGCGTGAAGGCGGTTCGAACCCAAACCTTGAGAGGAATTGAGTAGGAGAACTCGTAATTTGTGGCAACATCGTTAAGGTCCTTGGGATTGGGTGGCACACTTAGATACGTCGACGATCGCGACGACGACGACCCAGAAAACGAGCTGTTTCGTCTTGGTTTCATTGTATTGTCAAGCAAATCAGGGAGGCGTAAAACAAAGAGATACTTTATTTATTTGAGCCTCAACTTTGTGCTCATCACTTGTTTATTGACACTAATTTAATTTGACAGTGAAGATTAGATAAGATGTGGAGAACAGATAAGGGGAAGGAAGGCTGAAGAAGCCATGAAAAATTGGCAACTACAAGCCCAAGTGTGCTGTTGCAGGGATATTCACATACATATTGGCTGTTAGAGAAAATTTCAACACTTCTTTGCTATAAAAAAGTCTTGACAGACTAACTACAGAACATTGCAGGTGTAACATTTATGTTCACCTCCAATTGACTTCATATATTTTAATCAACTAGAGGAGCTGTAAAGTTGGAGAGGTCTCTCTTTGTTTGAGTTCTCCTCGAACATTCACAATCCATAAACACAAACAAACCATCCTACTCAGCCCAGCCCAAACTTTGCAGTTCCTTTCTAACTTGCGGCTCGGTTTTGATCTTCAGAACCTGCGTGTCTTCCAAAAACTCGCCGTTCTCCTGCTTGATCTTCAACTGTTCAATGGCTCTCAACTTCTTAAGTAGGTTTCTAATTTTCTTTTCCTCGTACGACACAACCCCGCCAATCACTAGTGACTCCGGTTTCTTTGGTTGTTCTGGTTGTGGAGACTGGCCGACGGAGGGGGAGTCCGAAGCCGAGCTCTCGTCGTCACCGTTCTTGGTCTTGTTCTGCTTCTTCTTTCTGTTCTTGGCAGCAGCCTTAGACTCGGTGGTCACCGGAACGGCTCCCGGAATAGTTTTCTTGGCTGGAACAGCGCCCGGGATACCTCCAAAGGTTCTCGAGATGTTCTGGGCAGCTTCTCTTTGCGCAAGAGTTCTCAGTGGTTCTGCCGGAGCGTTTCTGGCATGAGGTGGTCTATATGCTCCAGCAGGCTTGTTCGTGGTTGAAGAAATTTTGGCCCTCTTGGCCATGAACTCGATGGCTGAAACGTCTGGCGCACAGCTCTCGTTCAATGACTTGATTGGTGGGAAGTCTGTCAAAGGTTGGAATCTCCAGTCAACGCTGTAGAGTTCGTTGAACTCTTTTACGTAGCACAGCGACCCATTGACGTACCAGATCTTGACACAGTTGTCCACTCGCAGTCTTGGCGAAGTTGTGGCAGTCAAAATGTAACGGCCGTCAGGAGACCATTTGCAAACAGATGTGTTTGATGCTTTGAAAGAGGCCACTTTGGCAAACTTGTTTTGTCTGTCTAAAATGTCAACGTTACCTTGCAAGTTTCCGAAACCAGCCACCAAGATGAACTTAGCATGAGGGGAGAAAAGAATCGTGTTGGACGAGTCTGGAGGCAGTGAGTGGATCGCGTTACCTCTGGCATCAAAAAACGTGGTTTGGGACGGCATGTAACCGTAAATGACGGCAAACTCACGGCTGGTTGGCGACCAGGAAATGTCATGAATTGGACCTTCCTTTTCTAGATGAATTCTTTGGTCAAAAGCACCTGAGATTCCCAGCAAGTAAAGCGTTGTTTCTCCGTAGTAGGATTTATTAGATGAGTCAACGTCTGTAGAGACCAGAGCGAGAATGGAGGTTCCCAAATCGTTCCATCTGAAATGACATGATTCTCCGTTAAAGAACTGCTTCTGGGAAGTTGGAGATTTAACGTTTGGCAGGGAGTAAACCTGGATGAAGGACTGTTTGCCACCAGTCCCAGGAATGAAAATGGCAATCGATGGGTTCAAGCCTGGTGAAAGCTGAAATGTTTGGATCTTTCCAATGTCTTTGACGTTGAGGGAGTAGAGGGGTTTTTTCAAATCGGTGTCCGTCTTGAAAAAGTCTATCTGGGACTGATTCACCATTCTGCACATGATACGCTCGTCTGCAGTGAATTGTGGTTTCCATCCCGACTGAGATTTGTTGAGATAAGATTGGGCCAGCACTGGCTCGGCTCCAGTCTCTTCGAGATTTAAGTGCCAGATGTTAACATTGTCCTTCCAATTGCCGGATTCATCGTCCAATTTGGCTGGTTTGGACCAGGTGGCAAGGAAATTACCCTTTGTCGAGAAGTAGAAGTCGAAAACGTCGCCGACTGGGATCGTGCACAGCAAGGCACCTGTCTCGCTGCTCACTATGCTGACGTGGGTTGGCTGCGTGTAAGCAAAAACCGCACCGTTTGGCGAATATGCCGAAACTCTGGTCTCTGCAGACGGTTTTTCAAACTGCGCAACCTCTTTAAACACAGGCTGCGCGTCTATAAGCTCGACGGTACGCGGTTGACGGCCTGAGGGCAACTGTTAGTAACTGTGCAAAATGGACACTAAAGACAAAAAGTTCGCCGTTTCCAGTAATCACATACAATATATTTGCGGGATACTCGTCATGCCTGTGATTTGTGTACAAGGACACTTGTAGAATTTGTTTGTTTGCGCCGAGAAGAGGAACAACACAAGTTTGTAGAGAACAAGGACGGGTTTTTTCGCTGGCGAGAATCATGGATCAAAATTCATCCAAAGATCGGAGCCAGGCGCGGACACCGCGAACGGCCGGTGCGCGTGCTCACCGGGGAGGTCCCCATGGTGCCGGCCATTTTTGCGGGGAGCGCGGCGCTGAAAAATTTTCTTCCCGTTGATCGCGGGGCATGTTCTTTTAAATTATTACTGTCTACACCAAATTAACAATATACTCAGCAGAGCACGTTGATTATAGATCTAATTAAATATCTATAACTTACTCGTAGATCCAGCCGTAAGAGCTAGGCTTGTACTCAACAAGCTCCTCCTTCTTGAACCACAGAGCAATCTCCTTCTCGGCGGACTCGACGGAGTCGGAACCGTGGATGATGTTTCTACCCATGTCAATTGCGAAATCACCTCTGATGGTACCTGGAGCAGAAGCAAGTGGGTTGGTGGCACCAAGCAAAATTCTACCTTGCTTGACAACGTCCTTACCCTCCCAGACGGTGGCCAAGACTGGGCCAGAGAGCATGTAGGAGAGAAGGGATGGGAAGAATGGCTTGGATTGCAAGTCGGCGTAGTGTTCTCTCAAGAGAGCCTCGTTAGCCAGGGTGAGCTTGATACCAACAAGCTTGTAACCCTTGTTCTGGAATCTGCTGAGGATTTCTGGGAAAATACCTCTTTGGACTCCGTCTGGCTTGACAGCAATGAAAGTTCTCTCAGTGTTGGAAGACATTTTGTTTATAATTGGTTGACGTGAAGAGAAGAAGAGACAAAGAAACGGTGGAAACTTTTCAGAGCAAAAAAATCTCAACAGCCAACCAAAAACCCTCGAGATGAGCAGAAAGTGAGAACTTGGGATCGGCGGGTCTGAATTACTGGCCCGGGCGTCGAATGGCAGATATTTTGTTTTTTTAAATCTTTTTGGTGCCTGATATCTTCTATGAAATAAACAAACATATTGATACGAACAAAAAAGTGAGACAGCTCCTTCCGATACAGATGAACGACGACGCACAAAACAACGGCGCTCCTGCACTGACCCCCCACAGGCAGAAGGGAGGCGAGATGGAGCAACTCGACAACCTGTACAATCTCAAGAGATCGCCAACAACGCCGTTGACGCCATCGGTGACCAGACAGAACATCATACGCAGAAAATTGGACCAGAATGGGGCTGCCAAGTACGAAAGCCATGCAAAACAGGTCTTGCAGACGCGTCCGCAGGTGATTGCCGAGGATGACCGTCCCGAGACGGCATCCAGCGCGTCCAAAACCGAGCCAGAAGACTGGAAAGTCGTGGAGTTGTACAAAAGAGACTGGATCAGAAGAAACCAGCTTGCTAGAGCGAGAGAGCTGATTTCCTTCCTCGAAATTGAGCGTGAAACGATGGGTATGTAATCAAGATAATAAAACTACGGCTGTGCAATGGGAATTTCCAAATGTCTCAAAAATTTGAGGGTAAAAAACGGTTCAGTTTGGACAAAGTCTCCCTCTTTTGTCTTAACAAGCTTGACAAAACAGATATAAAATGTGTTCAAACGTGTTTAAACGGCCTGCCAACTCGTCGGACTCCGACTCTATTTCCGGTACGCTGGACGGATCGGGTCCGGTTGCGAGTCCCGATAGCTCTACGGTGGAAAATTCACCTGCGGAGACGCTTTTAAAAAAACTATTGGAACAATTGGACGCCAGTGACATTTCAGATGGTAACAATGTGCTGGCAAAGGCATTGGAAGAGCAAAAAAGACACGCTGAGCGTGTTGGATCTCTGTCAATTTACGATCGGATCCCAACAGAACATCAGCAGAGATTGAGTGCTGCGTTTCAATTGATGTTCGATGAGTACACAAGAGAGTTCCAGGAGACTATTAAAGAGTTTGAGGAGTTAAATTTGGTGAGTACAGAAGGAGATAGGCGGAAAATGCTGACAACAGAGATCTGAATGCTGTATGCCACCGCAGATTCTTTCTGTTGGTACTAACATTGCTAGAAACGATGCATTTGGCAAGAGTCTGCGTGTGTTATGGACGAGTATCGAACCACTGCCCGGTTATCTGCGATCAAAAACTGGACTATGGAGACACAAGCGTCGTTGCAGGACAGAAGAAAGGATCTTTTGGCTTCTGTCGAGTCAATCAAAGGCACTTTAAACCGGTTTGAGAGCGTGGATGCTGTTGGGGTGGTCAATGACGAGAACGAACCGGACAGTGACGTCCAGTTGAATTAAAAAGGGGAGGGAGGGCCCAGAAAAATTGCACATTGCACAGCCACATTTTTGTATGTGGCGTTCGCGTACTTTTTTGTTTGACGGTGGCGGTACAACGCGATTGCCTCATTATTTTTTTTGCTGTTATCATGTCAAACAAGACAGCCATCTGTTTTGTTCTTTGCTTGTTAATATAGTGCAATTTGTGTCACGGGAAGAACCGGTATTGGTGAAGTTTTGTCTCTGTCACGCTGCTAGTCTGTGCTGTGCTGGTCGATCGGCATGAAGGAGTTCAACTTGAAGATCGTGACAGATTTGGATACGGTACATGACTACCTGAGCGGGGTGCTGTGGACAATTTTCTTCCACCGGCTGTTCGGATCGGTTAAGCCGATTGACGGCCGCAGTTTTTCTGGGGTTCCGTATCCCTGTACGGAATATCCTGACTTGGAGGAGCTGATACGGGCGAAAATCAACGGAATTGTGGACGGATTGACGAATCGCGCCCCCGCAAATGTAGCTGGCCAGCAGGCTGGCATGCCAGGCGACGTATCCGCTCAGGAGGAAGAGTTGTTACTTTACAAATGCATCATGGTGGTGAAATTTTACGAAAAATCGGCTGTTGTTCAGCCCGCACAGCCGCAGCCGCAGCCGCACAAACTGTGGTCCGGAACGGGTTCCAGATCGGGCGCAAGCTCGCTGTCGAACTCCCGGGTACAGTCAGAGTCTTCGTCGTTGTCGGTCCCGCCCAGTGTGGTGAAATACCAGAATTGCTGGGAAAAATGGGTGCTGAGCATCAACGTTTTGAACAACAAGAGTCTGAAACTGATGGAGCTGGACAACGCTGAGAAGCTGGATTTTTACAAGGACGATTTCGAGAACAACATGTTTGCCATCATTGATTTTGTCGACGCCAACAAGAGCCACATTCCGCCGATCCAGTCGATCGATATCTGTCCATTCCCGTACAAAATTCTTTATGCGCTAAACACGCACGATGCCAACACGCTCAAAAAGACCTTTGGCAACTTCGAGATAAGCGACAACGAATCTGGCACGCACGACGAGGGCTCGATGGATTACAGCATGGAATCGATCATCACCACCGAGGCCGGAGACATCATGATGGGTCACATGGCAGTCAACTCAAACCAGAACAGAGCTCCCACATATTCGGGTCAGGAGATGCTCAAAACGGGATACAAATTCATCAAGAAACTGCTCGAATAAGCAATGTCCCCGCACAATCTGCACTGTCTATAGCTTAACTAGTGTGTGTTACTTCTCACTCAATCGGTATCTTTTGTTTCCGAGCCCCTCAGCTCTATTGCCGACTCCCCGAGTAAATCCCGAAATTGTGGGGTCCTTGCTACCAAATGAGTTTAATGAGACGTCTCGGTTTTTGCCTATGCTCGAGGGAGTAAATCTGGGCCAATAATTTTTGAGCACCCCACATCTTCTTTCCTAGGCTGGAAACCCGGATGATGGCTCAATTGTGGGGTCAAAGCTTGGTTGAATTGATGACAGAGGACGTATTCACTCGCTTATAAAATGACTTAAAAGCAGTAATCTCCATCCGTTATTGCTCCTCCATCACAACCATTTCCACCACCTCCAACCATGAAATCTCTGTCTGTGGCATTTTTGGCTTGCAAAGCGCTCGCCTCCATCACCGTCTACGATGCGTCCGAGTGGAACAACGTAACAGCCGACGCGGACGACAACCTGCTGGTCGCCGACTACAACGTTGCTCTGCCAAGTTACGAGCCAGATCTCGATGCCGTCTACAAAATCGACGGCACCGACGCGTCGTTTAGTCACGTGACTCTGGAAGCCACCGGCAACGACACGAGTGTCCTGCTGGTGAGCGACGGTACTGCGGTCTTGCAAGACGTGGTCATCAACAAGTCCGGCTACTTTTCCAACTTGAACGTGGCCTCTTTCTACGGACAGAACGCCGCCGTCAACTACCAAAACGGGTCCAGCGGAGTCATTGACCACGCAGAGTTTGTCGTGCACAACGGAGCTGCACAGATCTACGCCTACGGAACCGGCACTGTCGTCAATGTGACTGACACCATTCTGTACTCGAGCGGTCCTGTCTCCCACGGCCTGTATGCCAGCGGAAACGGGACCATCTACGCTTCGGATATTATCCACTATGCTGGCGGTAAGAGATCCTCAGCTTTCAGTGGAGACTCTCCAGCAGGCTACATCTATGTATCGAACTCTGTGGCGCATACCACCGGGATCGGATCGGCAATCTTCTACGCTCTAGGAGAGATATATGCATCCAACGTGGTTGGAGTCGCAGAGAATGCTCCATGGATGTTCAGTGACGGTCTGCAGAAAGCTTACATAAGCGACTCTCAGCTGACGGGATCTTTACTTGGAGGAATGGTCATTTTCTCCAGTCAATCCTACTCTGAAGGAGCCGAACAAAGCTACACCGACTCCATTCTGACTGTCAAAGGCGACACGGTTCCTGTTTTCTGGTACGGAAATATTGGATCGGATACTTATGTCACCAGTTGCAAGGTTATTAGCGATTCTGGGATCCTTGCTGTTGCCAACTACTCGCAGGTTACCCAAGACTTTGATATCTACGCTTCGTACTCAGACAACCACAATTTGCAACCGGCCAACGCCAACGTTTACTTGGTCAGTTCGGAGATTGACGGGGATGTTGTGGCGTACAACGGTTCGTCTATCAGTTTGTATCTGAGCGACAACACTGTGTGGACGGGAGCAGCGCTCATTGGATACAAAGAGGGGTATTTGAACGTGAAGATTGACGAGACTTCAAGCTGGATAGTTTCCGCAGAGTCAACGGTTAATTCGTTGATTGCTTCAAATGTTTCCTCGATTATTTCCAACGGATACAAGGTGTATTACAACAGTTCCAATGAGGATAATTATTGGATTGGTGGCAGCACTGTTGCGCTGGCAGATGGTGGGTCCCTTGTCCCAAGTTAGGCAAATCAGAAGCCCTGACGGTTTTCGAATGATGAAGGCTGTTATGATTTCGTGATATTTATTTATTTCTCCCGTTAAGTTCTTGATTTGGTCCAGCTGCTATGTCAAGCTCTACATAGAACTTTCATGTTCTATAAATAATGGAGTGAAACTCCTAAAAGATACCTCAGTTTTCATTTGGTTTGTGAATTACTCTCTAAGCCTCCGACAACCGTCAAACAACCTTTATTCAACCATGTTCAGCCATCCCCCCTTCAAGAGCAACATCAGGTCTGTCGCGGCTTCTCGCGACAGAGCTTTTGTCGCGAAGCGAAATCATCACTTTTTTTTTGAGGTCTGAATTTTTCCCAACAAGATAAAAAGTTGATTATTCTCTCCTTTTCCTATATAAATACATATACACGTTTGCTTTCCACGACACCCCCCTTATGGCAGATGGACTCCCAGATCTTCCACCGATACTCCCGAACCCTGTTCAACAAGAACAGCTGACAAAGGAAAAACACCAGAAACTCGTCACGTCCAAGATAGTCCACCAGGATGATTTCGACGGCGACAGCAGCAGTCCCACTGCCATCGGATCCAGCAGCAAAGACAAGAGAAGCAAAGCGTGCACTTACTGTCGGAAATCTAAGGTGAAATGCGAAAAGGATGCAGACGACCAGACTTGTCGACGGTGTAAGGCCCAGAACATCCAGTGCATCTATGAGTTCAAAATTGCCAGCTACAAGATAGTCGGAAGCACAAACGGGCTGTCGGAGACGAGCGGATTTACTTCTGACAAGCACGCAGAGCTGGCAGAACGGATGTTACCGAGACCCCACAGCAGCGTGGGCCCGTCTCTGTCGAAACTATTGAATCCGATTGAGAGATCACAGTCTCCAAAAGTCAAGTTGGCTCCAAATAATCCGGGAAACCATTGGAAAAGCTCGGTAGAAAACAGATTGCAGGATTTCGACAGCAAACTCGGGAGTATCTTGGATTTATTGCATAACCAGCAGCAGCATTCGACTCAGCCAACACAGCATTTACTTACAGAGGGATCGATTTCCCGCAAAAGGGCAATACAGGATGAAGGTCCTACGAAGAGACTGCGACTTAACGAAAGTCCCGATGTTTCGTCGGTTTCCTCCTCGGCAATTCTGTCATTGGATCAAATTCTGACTCCCCAGCAAGCACGGGAGCTCTTTCAATACTTTGACTCGAACATTTCGCCGCAACTGTTTGGGTTCAACATTGCACAGTACTCCGCCGAAGACCTGTGGACGTGCTGTCCGCTTCTTGTGGCGACGATTTGCGCAATTGCGTCAATCCACCATCCGCTTTTCAGCCACCTGTTCAAAAACCTGGAGACGTTTATTCACAACTCGAGCCAGGAACTGTTGTTCAACCGTCCGACAACCGAGTTTGAGACATTCAACACGGTGCTGGCTCTGTGTTTCTGTGCGTTCTGGTTCCAGCAGAACCAGATGTTCACCGGTCTGGCGTTGCAGCTGGCGAAAGGGATGAACCTGAACAAACGAGATACTCGAAAAACATCGAAAATACCCGAGAAAAACCGGTTGAAGTTGTGGTATTTGCTGTACATTTTGGACGGCCAGCAGTCTTTGGTGTTCAATAGACAGCCGTTGATGGACTCGAAGGAAGAGTCGTTGAAAAACAGCCGAAAGCTGCTGTTAGAGGATGAGAAAGACCAAAAAAGCGAGCAAAAGAACAATTTTGCCGGTGCAAGCTACTCCGATTTAAGGCTGGTCTCCCAGGTGGAGTATAACCAGGCGGTGAGTAATGTTTTCAGCGGCGAAGCATGGGATTTGCTTGCTCCAGCGTCGTTTGGGCTGCCTTTCAAGACGAATTTGGAGCTGGACAAATGGATGGTTCAATGGACAGTTCTACTCTCTCCGTTTGGAAACGTGCCAATATGGTCGTTGAAGTCCACATTGATCTACTACAATTTCGCCAAAATGCACATCAACTCTGCTACGGTGAGAAGCCTCCAGATGGACGGGTCTGTACTTCCCAAGATCGAGGGTGACATCTTTGAGGTGTCTTCAGCTTCGTTGGAACAGCCCGAGAACACGGAACATTATGACGACGACAGTGACGACGATGATGATGAGGTTTACGATCTGGAAAAACAGTCAAATCAGCCGCATAGCCAACAGGTTTCTACACAGCTCGCTTTGAGCGCGGCGCAGACGGTGCTAAACATTGTTCTAGGTGACGACGACATTCTTTCTGCGCTGAAATACGCCCCGATTCACATCCACGTGATGCTGTATTACGCGGCTCTGCTCGTTCTGAACCCGCCAGCGTTCATGGAGGAGGACAAATCGAAGTTGTTCAACGAAACGCTGGCGTCGATTGTTCTTGTGAAGAAGCTGCGTGCTGTTATATTGGGAAACACGCCTATTGACAGGGGGTTTTCAGTGCAACTGGTGGACGCCATTACAAACTTGCTGCAGGAAAAAGTTGCTAAGGTGAGACAGGAACTGCAACAGAGCGGCGGCGACGCAGAACTAACGCAGAGATTGGAGCGCGAGCTCAACAAGAACGACAGTGGACTCTCCCGGACAAAGAAAATTCAGAAGATGATGGCCTGGCCGGGGTATGACCACGGACATCCGAGCAAAAATTAATATTTCAGTAGGAAAAAATAAATCGGCGCATAATTTTTATCCCTGTTTCAAACGGTAGCTTTTTTTCAAAATACAACACTTTAGTGCAATATGGCACCAACTGATCAGGTTTCGCAAGGGTTCAAGCTGGTGGAGGACATTCCAAAGCCAGAGATTGACTGGAACGACGTTGGACAGGTGGTGAAGCGGGTGAGCAGACGTTAATTATGATGTCTAGAAATAGGGATCGTTTGCCCTTTTTTGTAAACAAGGTTTTGCTAACAATTTTAGGCCCCGCAGTATGTCCGAAATCGACTCAACTCAAGCGAGAGAATCACCGATCCCGAATTCGACCAGATAGTGCTCCAAATCAAGGGACTGGATAAGCTATTTGAGACTCTGGATTCGAGTCTCCAGAAACACCGCAACTCGATCTCGCGACTGATGAAACACAGCATCAATATCGGCACCATCTTGCGGAACATGGCCGATCCAAGCCAATCAGAGGGCGGAGTGTTCACCAAACAGCAGAGTCTCATGTTCGAGCGCGCGACTCAGTACACCGACCAGTACAGTTCGCTTTCTCCCGGTCTCGAAGAGGAGACAAAAATCTTTGAGGACCGGCTCAAGGAACACCTGAGAAAGGTGTCGAGACAGATCAAAAACGCCAACAAAGCCATCAAAGAACGGAACTATGCCAGCTTGGACTACGAAAAGTACAACCAAGAGATGGCGCGGCTCAACGAGAAGCAGGACTTGAGCTTAAAGGAGCATAAACGGAAGTTTGAGGTAATCAAGAAACTGGACGATTCTCGCACGAGATACGAACTCCTCAATAACAAACTCAAGATGGAATTACCGGTGTTTATGTTGATTGTTCGCCAGGTGATGAGCCAGCTGTTTGTGATGATCTACTACGTCACGTTCAACCTGTTCTACAGCCTGTACAACTGCAGCAACGCTGTTGCGCAGGAGTTTGGCTTCAGTGCTGAGGAGCAATGGGGCGACCGGGAGCTTTCTGAGCTCGTTCAGGCGTTCCGCGGAGCTCACCAGCCGGTCACAGAGAAGATCGAGCAGCTTTCCATCGTTAAATTTCATCAGATCTCCTTGAAAAAACTGCAACTAAAGGTGATGGAAACGACTGCTCCATCGGAAATCTGTGTGGCTCTCTACAATTTCGAGGGGACCCAGGCAAACGACTTGAGTTTCAGAGAGGGCGACCGGATCAAGATTATTGACCGGTCGGCTCCAGGCTGGTGGAAAGGAATGTCGCTTATGGATGGTAATATCGGGGTGTTTCCAAGCAACTATGTGGAAATTCAATAAACTTTGCTTCGCTTTAGCTCAATATTTATTTGCGAATTCTCAAATTATATTAGCAGGAATTAAGTACTCTAGGCGGCCTTTTCCAAACTGAGCGGCTCGCTGTTGACCTCGTCGGCCTCGACAAGGTCCTCTGGGGACAAGTTCGAGCGAGGGCCGTGGTAGTGCTTGTACTTGTAAATGTAGTAGTACACCATGGAGAGGATCCAGACGCCGCACGTGATCACCACAGTGTAGTTCATGTCTGTCTTGTCCACCTCCTTGGTGGACGGGAACATGCTGATCACAATGATGAATGCGCCCCATGCGATCGTGACCCACCCGTTCACCACCGACCAGAAAGCTCCCAAATGGAACGGACCCGGTCTGAAAATCTTGGCTCCCGAGGTGAGTCTGAGGAAAATTGGCATGCACCACGCGAAATAATTTCCTGACACCGCCAAACTGAAAAGAGCGCTGGAGGCAGCGGAGCCGGCGAGACACAGACAGCCGAGAGCGAGAGCCACGCATGTGGCAAACACCACAGCCCGCAAAGGAACTTTGATCTTGGTGTTGACGACTTTAACGATCGACGAGAACGGAAGTCCGTCGTCTCTGGCAAAAGCCCAGATTTGTCTGGAAAGAGCAGTCAAGATCGAAGAGCCCATGAGCCACTGGCAAGCGGCCATCAGAGACATCATGGCGATGGCCCAGTTTCTTCCGAGCGAGTCGTAGATGATCTGAGCCATTGGGAAACCGGTCGGCGTGGCCAAGACGGTGGCAATGTCCGGGCTCATACAGGCGTTGGTGCAGATAATGATGAACCACCCCAGAACACCGCAGAAACCAATTGAAGACATGATTCCGATCGGAACACCATATGAGGCGTTCTTGGCCTCCTCAGACATGTGCACGCACGAGTCGAATGCGCCAATCGTCCAGACGGCAGTCATGAGCGAGAGACAAAACTGGAACCCAATTGGCCAGTCGTAGAAGTTGTTCACCTGGCCAAAGATGAATTTGCCCGAGTTGAACTCAGAATTGATCGAAGTTCCGATCGGTAGCGCAATGAAGAAAAGGATAATGATACCGGTGTTGGCCAGGGCCGACGTGGTCTGCAGCCACGCGATCTGCTTGGAACTCAGACACGTGCAAATGGACTGGGAAACAACACACGCAGCAAAAACTCCGTAAGTTTTGGCGTCGGTAATCTCGAAGTTCCCGTCTTTCTGCAGGTACACTGCAGCCAAGATTTCCTCGGCGTTTCCGTACGCGATGGAAACCAAACCGGCACACAGTGCCATCGAGTTGGTCATACCGATCAAGTACGACAACTCCACCTTGATTTTTTCAGGAGCGTAATGGAATGTCCAGAAATATAATCCACCAGAAGTTGGAATGGCCGAGGCTGTCAAAAAATAAAAAGTTAGTAGCGTGCATGATTGTGCATTTTTTTGGCTGAAAACTTACCGAGCTCACTCATAGAAACACCAAGCGAAAAGATGAAGATGGAGGCAACAAACCAAGACCACAAGAACCCACCGGGTCCTGCAGCGAGTCCTGTTCCGGCAAGCGACGAGATCGAAGGCAGAAGTCCCATGATACTGTACGCGATACCAAACACCTGGAACGTGGAGAACGTTCTCTTGAGTTCCTGCTTGTAACCGATCTCAGCCAGCAGGTTTTCGTCACCCTGAGCGTGCTGAGCATCGATGTCTCTTTGCGGAGACATCGTCGATCTGATCACGGACGTCCGCGACTGTGCCGGGGAAAGCTGAGACAACCTTGATTTGACTGGGTTCACCATTGTTAGTTGACGAGAGATTAGCTTCTTGGTGGTTTAAAAGTCTGGGGACGATAGGCTTTTTATTCCCTTTGGTTTGCCATAGATAGCAAAGAGCCGTGCGATTTTTTTTCTTTTCGCTTTTCTTTTCTGAGCCGCACAAAGGTCGGACTATCAGGGATCTGTTTATAGCAGGGCACTCGGTGGTCTTATTATTGAGCACTGAAGAAGATAATCGGACCGCGAGGAAAATTTAGCTCGAAAGGGCAACAGGAACAATAAGAATTTCTGAAGTTTTATTGTCATGCACAAATAGCAGGTCCGATTATGCGAGGGAACCTCTTTTGCGCAAAAAAATTTGTCTGCGGCACACATCCGCTAAGAAACGGTGCGACATCATTGCTTGGCACACGCCAGCAGACAGAAACTTGTCCGAGGAGAGAGGGTGTGAGCTGACGCTGGTCGCTGTCAATTGACTTGGCACACGGGGTGCCTCATTTCCATGGGCTGTGCAACAGACAGGTCGTTTCCGTCGGGCAGGTTGGTGTTTCATGCCCCGCTGAGAGCCCGCTATTCCCGCTTCGTCCCGCTTATCGTTATCAGTTCCCCGAGTTGCCTGCCCTGCCGCCCTGCTGCCCTGGTGCAAGCCATGCGACAGACACGCGCTGAGCCAATGATGTGGCACATATTCGGACTATCGCGCGAGCCTCTGCAGTTGCCCGTGCCGATTCAAATTGTCTTTCTTAGCGGGATGAACAAATGCCGTTCGCGAATTTTGATGAGGCAGTGGAATTTTTTTTTGGTAGCACCGTTAATTCTAGCTATACACTCTTCTCTTCTTTGCCGAGCTCGGCCACAGACACAGCGGCTAGCACCTCGGTTTCCCCCTCGATAAGATTCGATTTTGGGCCATGGAAGTACTTGTACTTGTAGACGAAAAAGTAAACAATCGACAGGATCCAGACTCCGCACGAAATCACCACCGTGTAGTTCATCGTGTCTTTCTCCACGGCCTTTTCCGATGGGAACATGCACAAAACAAGCACAAAGGCTCCCCAAAGCACTGAAATCCAGCCGTTGATCGGAGAGAGCCATTTTCCCAGGTAGAACGGTCCAGGCTTGAATCTCGACCTGCCCGACGTGAGTCTCAAGAGTGTTGGAGTGCACCACGAGACGTAGTTGCCTGACACGGCGAGCGAAAACAGCGCGTTGGCAGCGGTAGAGCCTGCCAGACACAGACAACCCAGCGCCAGAGCCACGATCGTGGCAAAAATGACTGCTCTGATCGGAACTTTGAGCTTCTTGTTCACCACCTTGACGATGGAGGCAAATGGAAGTCCGTCGTCACGGGCAAAAGCCCAAATTTGCCGCGACAAAGCGGTCAGGATCGAAGCTCCACAGAGCCACTGACAGATCGCGGTCAGTGCCATGATTCCAACGGCCCATTGCTTTCCCAAGGCGTCGTAGATGATTTGGGCGAACGGAAACCCGGTCGCGGAGTCCAAAAGAGCCTCCACGTCCGGATTCATACAGGCCACCATACAGATAGCCACCATGAAGTAGATGGTGCAAACAACCACGACGGAGCTGGCAATCCCCAGTGGGACTCCACGGGCAGCGCTCTTCGCCTCTTCGGACATGTGGACACAGGAATCAAAAGCCCCAATACTCCAAATGGCAGCCATCATGGACAGACAGAATTCCCATCCGATTGTCCAGTCGGAGAAATCCTCCACCTTACCAAAAATGAAGCTACCGGAGTTGAACCCAGTGGTTTGCGATGCTCCGATCGGGAGAGCAATGAAGAAGATCAGCAACAAGACGGTGTTGAAGAACGACGAGACACTCTGCAACAGAGCTGTGTTACGTGCACTGATACACGTGCACAAAGATTGCGAGAGAATACATGCAACGTAAACTCCGTAAGTTTTTGCTTGTGTAATTTCGAGATTTCCGTCTTTTTGGAGAAAGACAGCAGCCATGATTTCCTGCGCATTTCCGTATCCGACACTGACGAGAGCCGCACACAGGGCCATAGAGTTCGACAGACCGATCACAAACGAAAACAGCACGCGAAACTTCTCCGGGGCGTAGAAATGTGTCCAGTAGTACAATCCTCCGCTGGTTGGAATAGCTGAAGCATTTTCGGCCATTGCCAGGGCCACGGTGATGATGAAGATCGACGGCACGAAAAATCCCCACACGTACGCAGCAGGTCCTCCCACGAGGCCCGAGTACGCGGTCGAGGCTGTTCCTGGGATAATTCCCATCACACTGTAGGCGATGAAAAAGATCTCATAGGTGGAAAATTTTCTATTCAGTTCCTGCTTGTATCCGATCTCCGCAAGCAAATCTTCATCTCCGCCGGCATGAACAGCGTCGATGTTCCTGATCTCCGACTGCTGCGAAAAAACCGCAGACAATCTGCTCTTGACAGGATTCACTTCTGACATGGTTGTTTGGGGGATCAATGAGTTCAGAGATTCACCAGCAAAGAATGATGACGGGTTATATATCTGGCTGATCGCTTATCGGGGTTCGCCGAAAGCGGAAATATTAGATAAAGTACCTGACGCGGAGATTTCTAATTGCGCGATGAGTTGCGCGAGCGATTGCGCGAACCACTAGCGAATGAGAGTACCCGTTGCCAGCCGCGTTGCTAGAGATCAAAGCGCAATGGAAAGCCGCTGTCGACTACTGCAACTGACCGATAACAGTCTTGCTGCCCCTGCAATCCAATCACTTGTCGAGGAGACCTGCCCCTCACCCGCCAACAGACCCGCTAAGAAAAAGTGACAGCCGCATGCCTTGGGATCTGCAAAGACGATCGCATTCTTCCAGGGAGCGTCTCCTATTTTCCCCACTGTGCCCATGAACACCGATATCAGGCCGTATGGTATGATTTTAGCGAGGGGTTTCGCTAATAGCAGAGCTGGACGCGTGGACTCACTTTGGTTGATTTTTCATCACAAAAAAGAGCCGTTCAGCGATAAAGTAGTACGTAGATCTTATAATTTTATAAAATGGGAGGATGGTGGCAACTTCAGCTCTTTTAGTTTGGTACCGCACCTGCAATGAAGCTGTTTATGATTCTTTCTCTAGTTTGCACTCCAAAAAAACGTTGACACCGGGCGTAGGGCTGTGAATGAAATGGTGGAGTAGCTGCAGCTTCATGACATTTTCGGAAACTTGATACCAAATTCATTCTATAGCGGATATTGATATCAGAAGAGCAATCAATTCCGCGCAGTTGCACATGTATTCCGGAAGGAAAGTGAATGATGCTCAGGTGATCAAGATTACAAGGGTAATCATGGAAGTATAACTCTGCAATTCAAATTCACTAGTAAAATGAAATTTCCTTGGTTTTCAAAGTAGGTTCCATTAGACTGATGCACCATATCAAAGAAACCTCGGTTGCACCGTTTGTGATTTTACAAAATGCTACATTTCCAAAGCTTTCCTCAGAAATCACAGATCCACTTTGCTAATTCTGCTCCAATTTCTCCCCACAAAGCGCTTTGGTAGCAGATTAACGATTACTTGATCTCACTTTTTGTATCAAAAAAGCGCCCAAGATAGCAGATCTACAGCTACCTTCACTTCTGCTAATCAAAATTGACCGTTACTGAGCAAACCGTCCTAAAAATCAATTTGTCCGCACATGTATCATGCATGTCGCATGACTTAGCTCCTTGCAACCATAAGCCTGTTAAAATAATTTTTCCGAGTAGTAAACATCTCTGCACCACCAAGAATCTGCCATAGCGCGATACGGGCCAGCAACAGCTTCGAAGCAGCACTTTATGCTGCAATGGCAGCTAATGCGAAAAAAGCAGTTGCTCCAGTTAGTGTTGTTGCAATTAAATAAACATCCCTTCAACTTCACCCATTTGCTAGTGAATTCGCAGACTTTGCTTGGGATAGTTGCATCTTAGCAATCCCAATTGGTTAGACTCATTGGACTTACAATTTCGCTTTCACCATGGCGGGCGAACCTGAGGCTATCTTCCGTAAGTTTATGTAACGGATTACCGGTTGATATGTGACTAACAGTTGTGTTTAGGCTCTGCGGAAATGACGTTGGTGCAATTGTACATCCCTACAGAGATTAGCAGAGAGTCCATTTACTCTTTGGGATCGCTAGGGCTGGTTGAGTTTCGTGATTTGAACAAGAAGGTGAATGCATTCCAGAGGTCTTTCGTTGATGAGATCAGAAAATTAGATAATGTTGAAAGACAGTACCGTTACTTTCATACGGAGATGGAGAAACGCGGTGTTGAGTTGCGCGGGTTGCCCTACGAAGAGCAGTTTGCCTACCAACCTATCATGACGACGAGTCAGTCAGACGAACTGTCTGCCAACGCTCAGCTTCTGGAGGACAGAATCTCGCAATTGACTGACGCTGCAGAAGATCTGCTCAAGCAACAGATGGATCTGAAACAGTACCAACAGGTTCTTGGAGCCACAGATGAGTACTTCAAGCAGTTTGTGACCTCGGATCTTATCAGCTTGGACGACCAGCACCAGGTGGAGTTCCTGGAAAATGGTGGTGTTCATGACGCCAACTTCATAACGGGTGTCATTCCAAGAAACAAGTTTGAGGTCCTGCAGAAGATTCTTTGGAGAGTGCTGAGAGGTAACCTGTTTGTCACCTCTACCGAGATTGAACACAAATTGTTTGACACCAAGTCCAAGGAGTTTGTCGACAAGAACAGTTTCATCATATTTGCGCACGGAGAGATGATATTGTCCAGAGTCCGCAAGATCTGCGAGTCTCTTGACG
Source organism: Ogataea corticis (assembly GCA_030555865.1). Classification (NCBI taxonomy): domain Eukaryota; kingdom Fungi; phylum Ascomycota; class Pichiomycetes; order Pichiales; family Pichiaceae; genus Ogataea; species Ogataea corticis. The sequence continues at coordinate 640,436 of JANIVM010000002.1, read as the reverse complement.
CCGATCTTTATTTTGTGGACCAAGACATTAAAAGAAGAACACAACAGAAAACTGAGGTGAATGCGAAACTCGCAGACGTTACCAACGTGCTGGAGTCCACCGAGAGAACTCTGGAAACGGAACTGAGAGCTGTGGCATCTGAGCTCGACGGCTGGTGGAAGGCAGTCAAGCTTGAGAAGTCTGTGTATTCGGTCATGAACCTCTGTTATTACGACCTGACCCGAAAGTGTCTGATTGGAGAAGGTTGGGTTCCAACTGACGATTTGCCAAAAGTCAAGGCCACCTTGGAACGAATCTCAGGCAAGTCGTCTGCCACTCCGGAAGGGAGTTCTGTTCCAATCATTGTCAACACCGTTGAAACCACCAGAACTCCACCAACGTATCACAAAACAAACAAGTTTTCGGCCGCATTTCAGTCGATGTGTGATGCATATGGTGTTGCCACGTACCGTGAAGTGAACCCAGCTCTGCCCACTATGGCCACTTTCCCGTTCATGTTTGCCATCATGTTTGGTGATCTCGGTCATGGTTTCATCATGTTTTTGGCAGCCTTGGCGCTGGTTCTAAATGAAAAAGCTATTGGAAGAATGAAGAGAGATGAGATTTTTGACATGGCTTACACCGGAAGGTACATTGTGTTGTTGATGGGTTTGTTCTCAATGTACACCGGATTCTTGTACAACGATATTTTCTCGATATCCATGACTTGGTTCAAATCAGGATGGGCATGGCCAGAGAGCTGGAAAGAGGGAGAAGCCATATCCGGTCACCAAGTTGGCGTTTATCCGCTCGGTCTGGATCCAATCTGGCACGGCACCGAGAATGCGCTGCTTTTCACAAACTCTTATAAGATGAAACTCTCCATCTTGATGGGATTCATCCACATGACGTATTCGTACATGTTCTCGCTGGTGAACGCTATCCACTTCAAATCCAAAATTGACATTATCGGAAACTTCATTCCGGGACTGCTATTCATGCAAGGTATCTTTGGGTATTTGTCTGTTTGCATTGTCTACAAGTGGTGTGTCGACTGGATCAAGATAGAGAAGCCTGCTCCAAGTTTGCTGAACATGCTCATTAACATGTTCTTGTCTCCGGGAGTGGTTGAGGAGGAACTATATCCTGGACAGGCCACAGTACAGGTCTTTTTGGTGCTTATTGCGCTGATCTGCGTTCCATGTTTGCTGCTGATCAAACCATTGCATTTCAAGTACTCGCACAAGGCCGAGTACGATTCCTTGCCTTCTCAGCACACTGAGATTGAGGACGGAAACAACCTCCTGTCCAACCTGGACATTGAAGACGAAGAGGAACACGAAGAACACACTTTTGGCGACGTAATGATCCACCAGGTGATCCACACGATTGAGTTTTGCTTGAACTGTGTCTCGCACACGGCCTCATACCTGAGACTGTGGGCCCTGTCGCTGGCCCACGCACAGCTCTCGTCGGTCCTGTGGACCATGACGATTGCGGGCAGTTTCGGCTCGATGGGCATTGGCGGCTCCGTTTTCACGTTCCTCATGTTTGGAATGTGGTTCTGTCTGACTGTTGCTATTCTCGTTGTCATGGAGGGAACATCCGCCATGTTGCACTCCCTGAGATTGCACTGGGTCGAGTCGATGTCCAAATTCTTTGAAGGTGAAGGTTTTGCATATCAACCATACTCTTTCAACCTTGTGCTATCGGACGCCCCACAGTGAATAGCTAGACAACTGTACATTGCCAGGACTCAACTCAATACTAGAGCATCAAAGTGGTCGTAAATTCAACTAACCATCTGTGTGAGGTAACAGCCTATCGAGACTGCGAACGTCACTTTGATATGTAAACTGTCACAACGTTGGAAATCCAAATAGTCGAAACGTTCACTTATAAAGAAGAGTGTATGTCTAACACGCAAAAATCTGTTTCCCCTTTTATGAAACCCTTGAAATCCCCCTTTTTCTTCCCCCTCCCTGCTTACCTAATTCCTCGAACTTTGACTGTATTTTCGCTTCGCGATTTTTTATTACAAATGATGCAAAATTCTGCACCTTTTTCTTTGTCTTGTGTCCTTGTCTCCCTTTTTGCTCACCCACACCCAACATCGGGGCCACGCAGCACTCCCCACCAGGCTGCCCTCAAACATGGCCAACAAAAGAAGACCAAAGAAAACCCGGGGCCTGTTGTACAGAAAGTACACGTACGGAACTCCAAGCGAAGCCCCGGATTCTGACGAAGACGAGTATGATTCGCCACCTGCGGGACTCGTTTCTGGCCACGTGGACGCACATTCCACTGCAAACAGCTGCTACGGTGATATATGGCCTGTTTCCAAGTTCCAGAAGGTGGATGTTCTTGGTGTGTCGCTGGCGGTGCAGAATGGAACGTTTGTGAGCCCCGTGCGCCAGGAGGGGCTGAAGCTGCCTTTTGAAATCATCATACTGATTCTACAGAACTCGCACAACCCAACGTGCTTGAACCATCTCTTGATCTGCAAATCGGTGTATTCCATTCTTTTACCAGAACTTTACCGCTATCCGAGACTCAAGTCGTCCAATTTCCTCACGTTTGTGGACGTTGTTTCGCAGCCGCAGAACAAGAAGCGGTTTGGCAAGTTTGTGAAGATTTTGGATTTGTCGCAGATCGTTCAGTCGGGGAAAAACTCGTTTGTTTCGAAACTTTTGCGGCGATTTTCCAGCTCTCTGGAGGTTTTTGTCGCCTCACAAACCAGCTTTGGACTGTCCCCACTGATCAGTCTTCGAATGTGCCACAACCTCAAAATTTTAGACCTCCGTCTCGTTTCCGAGACCGTCAATCTGAAGGAGCTGTTCAGCTCGATCAAGAGCACGCCGCTGCTCGAACAGCTCTCGTTTCCACGCTCGTCCATCTCGTGCGAAGACTACGACATGGACTGGCCCGCAAACCTGTGGTATCTGCGTCTGCAGGGCGGCATCTCGAGCAAGTTCTTGACGGAGTCGCGCTTTCCGTCGTCAATAACCACGCTCGAGTTTGCCCACTGTCCCAACGTGAACGGCGAGGCGGTCAACGACATGCTGATGCGCATCGGCCACCACTTGAAACGACTCTCGATCTACTATCCCATGCCGAACCTCAAGGCCAATTCCATGGACACGGTTCTACTCTACTGTCCCAACCTCACTTATCTCTACATTAACATCGAGTACTTTTCCAAGGACCTGTTTTCCGAAGAGCTTTTGCCGGAACTCGAGGAGTACGCGCGACCGCTGCGCACACTTGTGATCGATTCCTCAGGGCTTTTGGGACAGGGATCTAAAATTCACCCAGACGACCTCACGATTGCCGTTTGTGAAGACCGTTTGCCGCTTCTGACAAATCTCAAAGTCAGTAAACTGCTCGGTTGGGACTTCCAGAGCGACGCGGTCCAGGATTTGGTTGGAGAACTCGAAGAGAGAAACGCATCCGTCTACACCTTGTAACATTCTTCAATTCTATCGCATGTACCCTTATACACTTACACTTATAGACTTTTGTTCATGAACTTCCGTCTGGTAAAAGCCAGCCAGTACTTGCTAGGAATGTTGTGGTCCTCAGCGTACAATCTCTCAATGAGCCTGGAAGAAAGCTCCTGTCTGAACTGCTGGAGATACTGTCTCAGCAACAGAGCATCGTTCTTGTCCTTTGGAGGCTGATACAGAGAGTTCAATGGGAACCCAATGTCACCAGGGATGGCGAAGTTGTCGAGCGAGAGGTTCGTGAGCGTTCTGACCGCCTCGTTCTGGGCCGTGCTGGAGTGTAGTGCGTTCAGACATTGGGAGACAAACAGGATTCCGTAGATCAGAGTTCTGTCAGGAGGACCTTTGATTTCGAAATTCTTGAAAAACGAGTTCGCCCGGAAGAGATCCAGCACCTCATCAATAATGTCGTACTCGGACATGCTCGGAAATGACGGTCCTTTGAACTTGGTCTTGAGGGGCAGGACAGCGAAGTTGCCCACTATTCTCGAGTCCTGGGACTCTTCGCCAAGAAAGGTGGAGTGGTAGGCCTGGGGAGTTAGTTTAAAGTCAAAAAGCTAGAGTTCACCCAATTACTTACTGGCATCTTGGTAATTGGCTGGGAAACCGGTGTATTCTCTTCTGAACAGCACTTGTTGCTTTTAATTTATTTCTCGTTTCTCAAATCCGGATTTCTCTCCTGCTTACGTCAGCCGATAGAGAAAAATTCGCGCCGCAGTCACCTGACACCGCCTTGCCCTGACGGCCTGCTCGGCCGCCATGCGCCGTCTCGGTATCCTCGGGACAGCACGGGCTTCGTTGCACGAGGCTGGCACGGGCCTTACTCGGCAGGTCACTGCCCAGCAGCGCTGCCCGGCAGCAACTGGTGCCAACAATTTTCCGGTCTGGCAGTTTGCAGATCCTCGGAAGACACAGTTTCACGACTCTCTCGACAGCCACTGTCAATCTCCTCGTGGACGTGATTGCCAGGTCCCAATACCCAGCAGTGCGGCCCGCGACAAACAATATTTCTTAGTGGCGCGGCCGTTGAGCTCGCGAACATTGTGATTTCATGCGGAGGAATTTTAGATACATAGTTTTCAACCATACAAATAATTCCTTTGTTCTATTTGTTGCTTGTTTACGGTATTGAACTTCTTGTGTAGGAGCCCATTTACGCCGGCATTGCTTGGTTGGTTGCTTATTTTGGTTGTTCAGGCCAAGGTTTGTTGGCTCACAGAGGAAGAACAGCCTTTTTTGCTCCGTCGCCAGCGAGTCTCAATATAGATCCGTGAGCGTATTTGTTCCCCTCCGGTGAATGAACCCTGAGAACTTGCTTTGTGTGCCACAAGTCTGTCTATTTTTTGAGCCGTTGAGCACTTGAAGCTCCATCGCACGTTTTTGTTTTGCCATATCCATTTGCTATCTATCCAAACTAGCCTGGACCATGCATCGGGGAGTCAAAGATTCCAAGGACGGCCCCGCAGAGATCAATTTCACCTTGCCAACATCGTCTACACCACGCCATCAGCCCCCACAGCCCCACAAAATGATGCCCGTGGACCACATCCCTCCACTTCCCCCCTCAAGGTTTCAAAATTCTCAGGCCTCGCCTGTTTCAAGCCCCCAGAAACAGTATTTTCAGACATCTCAGCATCCATATCGCACGGGGCTGCCTCAGCAGGCCCAGCAGATTACACAGGCTCCACAGGCACAACCTGTGCCGCAGCCTCAGTCTGTTTTGGATCCGAGCAGCGGAGGATACCCAAATCACGAGGCTCCACGCCCGCAACCGGCACCAGATCCTAGTGAACTGTATCCGGAAGGACGTCAAACGGGCACTTACATGAGATCATTTTCCGAAAATTTACCGAGAGCCCGCCCAGCACATCCAATGCTGGCAAGCCACCATCAGGGACAGTCTCGACAGGCTCAACAGGCCACACACTCTCAGAGAAGAGTTCCTTCGTACCCGCCGATCAACACCCAAAACGCTGTTCCTCAACGGTACTACGCACAATCTCCGAGCGCACCAACGCCAAATGTTTATCAACCTAGAGCACAATCACAGCCGCAATCACAGGGACCTCAACAGCTACCCAGCTTGCAGACACAGCCACAACAACAGCAACAGCAACAGCAACAGCAGCAGCAGCAACAGACATATGTGGATAAACAGCAGCAGCCTCAACAATCATCCAAAAGTCCAATTCTCCGACAATCATTGAGTTTCCTGAGAGGTTCCAGAAACGTTTCCTCGTCCTCTTTGTCGTCTGAGAGCTCCGAACGAACTGTCAACAGTTATGCTCCACCGGGAGCGGCCAATAATGGTAGCAACTTCAAAGGACTCGAAAAGTACCATTCGGTTGGTTCAAGACACCAGATGACCAACTCTGGACGAGTGATTCCTCAAAAAACAGATATCATCCAAGCCAATCAAGATATGCCAAAGAAGTCAAGAAGTTTGACGTCGCTGACCAAACGTGTTGCGTCTACGACATCACTGAGAAACTCTGCTGACAAGGAGAAACTCATGATGCAATCATCTGTCTCTTCAAAGGCCATTGTCACACATTCATCCAAGCTTCCATACGTTTACCCAGCAGTTCTTTCGAGAGTGGCTAGAGCCTTCAAAGAAAGGATTCAGCTTGGCTCGAGATACAAAAATGGTTTGGAATATAGGGACTCGTTCACCGGTTCTGAAGCCGTGGACGCCATTGCAAGAATCATACGAACTTCAGACAGAAACCTGGCTTTGTTGCTCGGTAGATCTCTGGACGCTCAAAAGTTTTTCCATGATGTCACTTATGAACACAGATTGAGAGACTCCACAAACGAGGTTTATCAATTCGCTGAAGAAGTTTTCGATCCATACAACAACGGGAACTCGAACTTCAACAGACACGGATCTGTGGCTAGCGTGACCGAAGTTTCGGAAAGTGATCATCCGATGTCACCCTCGTACGCATCTCCTTCGGCTGTGGCCGCACCAAAAACCAGCTCTGCTCCTCTCGCAATCGGTTCCGAAATTTCTGTGGTTGGTGTTTTCACATTGTTGACCGAATGCTACTCGCCAACTTGCTCGAGAGACAATTTATGCTACAGCATTGTCTGTCCCAGAAGACTTGAACAGCAAGCACGGTTGGGAAGCAAAGCAAGTGGTCTTTCAAGATCTGATTCTCACCTCTCACTGACAGGGAAGGATGAGCAGAAGGCTTTCTGGTCATTGTCTGTTCCAAAGAAGGTTTTGGACAGTTTGGACAAAAAAGAAATCAAGAGACAAGAGTGCATATACGAGACCATTTACTCTGAGCGTGACTTTGTCAAAGACTTGGAGTACTTGAGGGAGTTCTGGATCAGGCCTTTATCAGAGACGAAAATAATCAAGGAGAATGAGCGTGAACATTTTGTCAACACAGTTTTCCATGGGATCAACGAGATCTGGGCTGTTAATGCAAGATTTGCCGAAGCGCTTACGAAAAGACAACAAGAGCGTCCGATTGTTGAGCAAGTTGGTGATCTTTTCCTTGAGTTCATTCCACAGTTTGAGCCATTCATCAAATATGGTGCTGGTCAAGTGAAGGGAAAATATGAATTTGATCGGCAGAAGAGACACAATCCGTTTTTTGTTCGTTTTATCGAAGATACGAGCAACCGAGCAGAATCTAGAAGGCTCGATGTTTCATCCTACTTGTCTAAACCAACATCGAGACCTGCAAGATATCCGCTGCTGCTGAGAAGCATCAGAGACCAGACGGATCCAAACTCCAAGGACTACGAGAATCTGAACAAGGCGATTGAGATGTTGCAAAAGATGCTGACTAGAATCAACTACGAGACCGGCAAGGCCTCAGACAGGTTAAATCTTTTCCTGTTAAAACAGAAACTGGTGTTCAGACCGGGTGAGTTTGTTGACTTGAGATTGACATCTGAAAACAGAAAGCTGTTGTACCAGTGTGTTTTGAAAAAGAGAAGTTATCAGGATAAGGAGAAGCAGGGAGAGGTCCAGGTGTACTTGTTTGACCATGCTATCCTTTTTGTTAGGATCAAGGTGGTGAACAAACGTGAAGTTTACCGGGTTTACCAGCGTCCCATCCCTCTGCTGTTGTTGTTCGTCTCTTTGACAGAAGAAAGTCCGTCCATAAAGATGATCAAGAAGTCGGCGTCGACTGGATCTTTGACTGGGTCTGTTCCGTCGCTGCTGTTCAAAGAGACCCAGTCCAGCTCCAATTTGCAACTAGCGCCATCGACAACGAAGTCTCCGATCTCTTTTGCCTATCTGGGAAAAAGCGGCTACGACCTGACGTTGTATGCTACCCCAGCAGTTCAAAGAATGCTGATTGATAAGCTGGAGACCCAGACCAGAAAGTTGATTGAGGACAACGATGTGTTCACGCTGACACCGCTGTCATCAAAGTTTTTCGACTCGTACAACAAGATCAACTGTGTTGTTCCATTTGATGGTGGAAGAAAATTGTTGTATGGTACCGACTCTGGAATCTATGTGAGCGACGTGAAATTTGATGAGAGTGGCTCCCGGATAGTTTCGAGACCTGTCAAGATCATATCGAAGATCAACATCATACAGGTGGAGATTCTTGGAGAGTACCAAACGTTATTGGCTTTGAGCGACAAGAAGCTGTTGTACTGGCCGAGCGATGTTTTGAGCGGAGGTGATGCGACTAAGAATACCAAGCTGGCGAAAGAGCTTATGACACACGTTTCATTCTTCAAGACCGGGGTTTGTTCGGGACGGATGTTGGTTTGTGCGGCCAAGTCGTCTTCCAATCTGATCCGTATTTTTGAGCCTATTGATCCTATCAATCAGAAGAAGCAAAAAAAGAAGTTCTCTGCTGATCACAAGGACGTGAACTTCAACTCCGAGCCTGTCTCGATAAGTTTCCTCAAGACGAAACTCTGTGTGGGGTGTTCGAAAGGGTTTGAGATTGTTTCACTGGACAACAACGAGATCAAACAGCTGCTGGATGCAGCAGATACGTCTCTCGAGTTTGCTATTGGCAAGGAGGGCTTGAAGCCGTTGGAGATTGACCGTATCAACTCTGATTTCCTGCTGAGTTACTCGAACTTTTCGTTCTTCATCAACTACAGCGGATGGCGGTCGCGGTCGAAATGGATCATTTACTGGGAAGGTGTTCCACATGCTTTTGCGCTGTGGTATCCATACCTGCTCGCCTTTGACAACGGTTTTATTGAGATCCGACACGTGGAGTCTGGCGAGTTGCTTCGGGTGATTGTTGCGGAGAACATTCGGTTCCTGCACTCGAGTTCGCAAGAGATCTTGTACGTTTACGAGGACGACAAAGGATATGACGTGGTTGCGTCTTTGGACTTCTGGGACAAGAGCAAGAAGAACAGGAGTCGCGGAAGCACGCTGGCCAGTAAGGGAAAAGTTGAAGAGACTGAGACGGAGAGTATACGCACGATGGTGGAGTCGAACGCGTGAGATTTATGTATGTTTAGTACTTGTAATCTGGATTTTTTCGATCCTGGATAATAAATCCCGAGCTCTTATCGACCCAAAACATATTTTGACAGACTCTTTAGCGAAATGGCTAAAATAAAACTCGAGATAGACTTCTTTTGTCTTTGTTCTTTTGTTCTCTTAGTTGTGTGTACGCAGCTGCCGCAATGACGACAAAACTACGACATGGGCTGCTGAATGATCAGTCACATCTGAACATTCTGCAGTCGCACTACTATTCGCATTGGGATTTGAAACGAAACACGTCGAGTGCGAATCCGTCTGCGGAGGATGAGGAGCACAAGATTCCCGATTGGAAATCGCAGGCAAACAAGAGGAAAACCACGACGGCAGCACTGGTGCTGTGTCTGAATCTTGGTATTCCGCCTCCGGACGTTCAGAAGCCTCAAGACTGTCCTGTTCTTGAGTCTTTTGTGGACCCAACGGCGTACCCGGATCCCAAGAAGGCATTGCAGACGATTGGAAAGGCTTTACAAACGAACTACGAGTCGTGCGAGGGTGTTTCATCGCGGATCAAATACAAGCAGTCTTTGGATCCGTCGGTGGAGGATTTGAAACGACTATGCACGACACTGCGGCGCAGCTCGAAGGATGAAAGGATTCTGTTCCATTACAATGGACACGGCGTTCCGCAGCCGACACAGAGCGGTGAGATTTGGGTGTTTAACCGCGGATACACACAGTACATCCCAGTGAGTCTATACGACCTGCAAAGCTGGCTGGGCGCTCCGTGCATCTTTGTGATCGATACTTGCGGGGCAGGGAACGTGATCGAGAACAACAAAAAATTCATTCAAAAGCGCGTGGACGACGAGGCAAACGGCCGCGGCGAGCCGAGTGCGCCGTCGCCCGTGGGGGCGTACATTGAGTCGATCCAGCTAGGAGCGTGCCGTTCGAACGAGACGCTTCCTTTGAACCCTGATCTGCCAGCGGATCTGTTCACGTGCTGTCTGACGAGCCCAATCGAGATGAGCGTGAAATGGTTTGTCTTGTCGTCACCGCTCAGTAGACATGGCTATTACGAGGCTCTGAAGAACAAGGACGGTGAGATTGTGATTCCAGGAAAGCTGACGGACCGTCGCACGCCGCTGGGCGAGCTGAATTGGATCTTCACGGCCATCACGGACACGATAGCGTGGACGTCGCTGTCGCGGCCGCTGTTCAAACGGCTGTTTCGCCAGGACCTGATGGTGGCGGTTCTGTTCCGCAACTTTTTGCTGGCTAAGAAAATCATGCCCCTGGTGGGTTGCCATCCAATCTCAGATCCTCCATTACCGGACATCAATGAACACCCGATGTGGGAGTCGTGGGACCTCGCGATTGACGAGGTTTTGGCGCAGCTCGTGCGCAACAAGCGCAGCGGCGAAGTTCCGCCACCCGAACTCGTGGACATCCCACAGCTGCAGCCACAGGAACAGCCTGCGGCTGCCAATGGAGCGAGTGTGGCTGTTGCTTCAGGTAATGGTTCGAACGGAATGGCCACAGGAACAGCCCCGGCTTCTGTGTTGAGCTATCAACACTCATCTTTCTTTGAACAGCATCTGACTGCGTTTGAGATCTGGCTGCAATACGGCTTTTCTTCGAAGGAGCCGCCGCAGCAACTGCCAGTGGTGTTGCAAGTCTTGTTGTCGCAGGCACACCGTTTGCGTGCGCTGATTCTGCTTTCCAAGTTCTTGGATTTGGGCCCGTGGGCCGTGTATCTTGCGTTGAGTATCGGTATCTTTCCGTACATCGTCCGGCTCTTGCAGAGTCCTGCGCCAGAACTCAAACCTGTTCTGACGTTCATCTGGGCTCGGATTATGTCAGTGGACTACAAAAACACCCAGCAGGAGCTGTGCAAGGATCGCGGCTACAATTACTTTGTTGCGATTCTGACGCTGCAGGTGCGGCCACCAATGAACGGCGGCGGACAGCCTGAGATGGGCGACTCCAACTTGGACGAACAGAAGGCGATGAGTGCGTTCATTCTGGCGATGTTTGTTCGCGATTATGAGACAGGCCAGAAACTGTGTTTCTCGGTGGATCTCGTCAAGACGTGCATTTACTACGTGGAGACGTCTGAGAGTCCATTGTTGCGGCAATGGAGTGCGCTTTTGATTAGCGAGCTGCTGCGGAACAATCTTGAGGTTACCGTGGTCTTCCTGCGCAGCGGGTTTGCAGACAAGTTGTTGCAGATTGTGAACGACCCGATTCCCGAGATCCGGGCCTCGATTATCAGTTGTTTCTACAATTTCACGCTTTTGGATGACGACAAGGATCGGTCAGCAGGCTCCACTGCCGCGAGCGAACTAAGCCAGCAGGAAATCCGCATTGCAATCGAGATTCTGGGCCTGATCAACGACGGATCGCCTTTGATCCGTCGCGAAGTGGTGTGTTTCTTCAGCAGATTCGTGCTCAAGTATTTGCAGTTTTTCCTGGTGAGTGCGTACAGCCAGCTGGAGGAGGAGATCACATTGGTGGACAACCCTAGCATGCTGGACGAGGTTCGGCGGCGGTCGCCGGCTTATGGTTCTATCTTTTCGTCTGTGTGGAAAGCGCTGCTGATTTTGAGCGAGGACCCGCATAACGAGGTGAAGGACTATGCGGAGCAGGTGGTGGACTACATCATGTGGAAGCTGAACGAGAGCGTTCTAGGCGACAGTGCGAGCGCCATGGAGGATTACCTGTTGCAAAAGCGCGGAACAGCAGCCGATCAGACGTTGCAACCCGTCAGTGTGAACGGGTCTGCTCCGCGGCCGTCGCGGAGAGTGCAGTCACTCAATATTGGTGGACCTGCCAAACAGACACGGGTGTCGTCGGCGTCGTCGACGCGGTCTGTGACGGACAAGCTTCTGTCGCGGGTGTCGTTTGGGACGCTTTTCCGAAACCTAGGGATTGCAGAGCCCGAAGACGAAGACACGTCCAGTGTGCACAAGTTTCTGTTGTCACCGCAGCCGGCGTCACTGGCGTACGGCGTGGAACCAAAGCCTACGACGCCACGATTTACGCCGCGGCCGCGTCTTCACGGCAAACCTGTTCTGCCCTTGACAAGCGGCTTCTTCCAGTACAGCTGCGAGTACTTCCAGGAGCCGCAGATTGGTAGCAGCGACGTGGACGAGCCGGGTAGTGAGGAGTACACCAAAGGACTGTGGCGGCGGAACAGGAACGAGGCGATCATCGCCGAGACGCAGCCACAGAAGGAGCTCGCTCTGACGGGCAACTGGCGCAATCTCGAGAGCACTTTAGAGAACAAGACACAACCAAAATTGCTGCGGTTTGCGCAGTTTGAGCCGTGGCTGGTGGCCACGGACGAGAAGGACAATGTGACGGTGTTTGACTGGAGAAAACAGACTCAGCTGTCGCGATTTTCGAACGGGAACCCGTTCGGGACGAAGATCACAGACGTGAAACTGCTGAACGAGGACGATGTTCCGCTGCTTTTGACCGGATCGAGCGATGGAGTGATCAAAATCTACAAGAACTTTGAAGACGTGTGGAAGTCTCAGCTAATTTCGGCGTGGCGCGCTCTCACGGACATCCTGCTGACCCCACGGTCGATCGGACTGATTTCGGAGTGGCAGCAAAGCCGTGGATCGCTGCTCGTCACGGGAGATGTGAAGATCATCCGGATTTGGGACGCTCCGCGCGAGAAGTGCATTCTAGATGTTCCAGCGAGATCGACATCGCTCATCACGTCGTTAACGTCTGATCAAGTCAGCGGTGACATCTTTGTGGGCGGGTTCCAGGACGGCTCGATCCGTGTGTACGACCGCCGGCTCGAGGCACGTGACTCGATGGTGAAGCTGTGGAAACCGACGGACCATCAGAGCCGCAGCAGCATCAAGAACGTGCACATGCAGCGTGGAGGAATTCGAGAACTCATGTCGGGCTGCGCCAATGGACTTGTTCAGCTGTGGGATATTCGGTTGGACCAGCCAATCAGACGATTCCGCGCGTTCGACAAGACGATGACAACAGCTCTTATTCACGAGCACGCACCGTTGATCGCGTGCGCTTCTAAGGAGATCTCGATGTACTCTACAAGCGGAGACCAAGTGTCGAGCATCAGCAACAACAGTTTCATCAATCCGCTCAACGGGGCTACGAGAAATAACGGATATGTCAATGCAATGACTTTGCATCCACACCGCATGAAACTAGCTAGCAATTGCAACCAGAGCAGCAGCATTAATGTGTATCAGTGTGTGGATGTGGTGGAGGAATATGCTTGAGTCACGTGATTTCAAAAGAAGGGGATCCATGGAACTCATGGTTTAGTGTGAGGAAAGAACCTACGTACTAACGGTTACGTACAAAATGTAATATTTAGCCATACAAAGACAGAGCATAGCGAGCGATATAGACAGAAGTTGCTCATTATATATTAGGGTAGAAAACCGGAATCGGATGGACAAATGTTCGGGGCAGTTAGTGCCGGCTTTACTATAACTGGAGACTCTTTCTGGTTTTTCATAACCAACTAGAACCTTCGACGCCGTTCCATCGCTTACTTCCCACAAATCTTAATAAGATCTCGCTCAGCTTTAATAATCACGGCTGTGCAAGGCTGTGCCTCCTATCTCCGCCAATGACAAAGAAATTTTTCTTTCTTATTCAGCAATGCGTACTTAGTAAACCCTTAGTCATTACAGTATCTGTACTGTAGCGTATAAATACGCCGTTTGATCCCCTTTCTTGCCGTTTATTTGAATTTTGACATCAGTCAACCAAGATCAATCAAATGGTGTCAATCAGAAATATTCTCAAGTCAATTTACTGCCTCGAACAGGCAGAAGGTGTTGGAGCCAAGGTGAGACGTTCCGTCGGAACGATGGGTATGCGCAACTTCCCACCGTTCCTGATGCTGGATCATTTCAACGTGAGCCCCGATGCTGGTTTCCCAGACCACCCACACCGTGGCCAAGAAACCATCACTTTGGTGATGAAGGGACAGATGTTCCACGAAGATTTCACCGGCTCGGCCGGCGTTTTGAACCCTGGCGATCTGCAGTTTATGACCGCTGGTAAGGGTATCTGCCACTCTGAGATGCCATACACCGAGGACGGCTCCAACGTGGAGGGAATGCAACTTTGGGTGGATCTCCCAGCCGATTTGAAGCATTGCGAGCCAAGATACAGAGATTTGAGATCTGCCGAGATCCCGATTGCAAAGCCCGACGATAAGGTGCAAGTCAAAGTGATAAGCGGAAAGAGTTATGGTTTGGAGTCTGTCAAGGACCTTGCATACACCCCGGTGGAGTACTACCACTACACGGTGAAGCCAGGCGGAAAGTTCTTCCAGGAGTTGCCTACAGACTTCAACGCCTTCCTGTACATTTTGAACGGAAGTTTGGTCATTGGAAAAGAGAAGTTCCCTAAATACCACGCCATTTTTTTCAAGAGGGACGGTGAGGCCATCGAAGGCTCGGTTCCAGAAGACAGCGAGACCACCGACTTTGTGGTGATCGGCGGAAAGGTTCTGGACCAGCCGATTGTGCAACATGGTCCGTTTGTTGAGACCACCAAGGACGGAATCTACCAGGCATTCATGGACTACCAGTACGGCAAGAACGGGTTCGAGAGAGCGCCGGGATGGTCGAGTAAAATCGCCAACGGTGTCACCCCGGGCTTGTACAAGGTTTTGACTGCAGACAAGAAGGTGGAGAAGGACGAGTTGTAGTGGGTGTTTGTATAGTATGTTAACGGTTTGTTCTTCGAGGAATCAGTCTATAGATTGTTTTAATGGTTTGTTTTTGAAAAATTAAAGATTTGCGTCGATTGAGACAACTTTTGCGCCGATCGACGCGGTGATCTTAACTCCGAGCGCAAACACCCCAAGCTCCTCAGATGACTGGGGGCTGGAGGTTCAAGTTGGCGTGTACAAGACAAGCTTATTGCTACGAGTAGATTTACTGGCCCGACGGACACCCTGCGATCCCGTGTGTTCGTCCTACTAGACGGTGTACCGTCCTCATCAGCAGTTGTCCGGTAATTGCGCTGGAGGCGGACGGAATGACGGATCGGCAAGATCTCGAGAAAGCCAGCGTAGTAGCTCCACCAGAGTCTTCAGTAACTCTTAGAAGGCACCATTTCTTACTTCCATCCCAGGTAAATCGGAGTTGGCTCTTTTCCGAGCAATTTTGGCGGAATCTGAGTCAAAAAAAATATCGTTTGAATAATTTTTTGTATCATTTTCGTGCCATGTATTTGAAGGCGGTCTTTAGATAGAAGCAGCTCCCGCACCGTGATTTTCACTCTCCGATCGTCCGCCTTATGCCCCATTGGGCTTTCTCATCACAGCATCACAGCCTCCCCTCCTAATCTCACAATACAATGTCGATGTCCTCAGAGTTGGCCGCAGCAATAGAAGAGATCCCTGATACGGCACCAAAACGGCCCTCGGCCGCCACCCAAT
This sequence comes from Ogataea corticis, assembly GCA_030555865.1. Lineage (NCBI taxonomy): Eukaryota > Fungi > Ascomycota > Pichiomycetes > Pichiales > Pichiaceae > Ogataea > Ogataea corticis. The sequence continues at coordinate 625,078 of JANIVM010000002.1, read as the reverse complement.
CACCGAGCACAGACATCACCATCACACAGAGAATGCTCAGCGCGTGCGCCGGGTCGCTGTTGACGTCGCTCGTGGTAACCCCGTTTGACGTGGTGCGAATCAGACTACAACAACAAGAGCTCCTCTTCCCTGTTGAGCTCAAGAACACAGACGTTTGCTGTCGCAAAGTGTTCTGGGAAGAGCCCGCTCCAAACGCAATCGCTCTATCAGAAGTACAATGTGCACCCGCCTCATGCGCCCAGGAAACCAAAATCAAGGGCACCTTCTCTGGAATCTCGAAAATCGCCGCTGACGAAGGCATCTTCACTCTCTACAGAGGTCTCTCGCTCATGTTGATCATGTCTGTGCCGTCAAACATGGTGTACTTTTCAGGCTATGAGTATCTGCGAGACCGGTCGCCTCTGCGGTGGAATTACCCGGTGTTAAACCCGCTTCTATGTGGCTCTGTGGCCCGAATCATGGCTGCTACCGTGGTAGCTCCTTTGGAACTGGTCAAGACAAGACTGCAAGCGGTGCCTTCACACCAATCCTCGCGTTCTTCCAGCGAAGTTTTCAAAATGGTGCTGCAAAACTCGCTGGATGAGATCAGATCAAAGGGCTTTTTCTCCATGTTCAAAGGCCTGCAATTGACCCTCTGGAGAGACGTGCCCTTCAGCGGAATATACTGGTGTTCTTACGAGCACGTGTCGAAAACACTGGCAGGTACAGAGTTTTTCCGGCAGTCGAGCTCTGCCGAAGAGATGAACGGCAAGATATTCCTCAAGTCGTTCATCAGCGGCTCGCTTTCCGGAGTTCTCGCTGCAATTTTCACGAATCCGTTCGACGTTGGGAAAACAAGAATGCAGGTGTCTTTGGAAGACAATAAACAACTTGGTTCTCTGAGCCGCAAACTGGTGAAAAAGGAGTCCGTTTTTGAATACATTGGCATGATCTACAAAAACGAGGGCATGGCTTCCCTGTTTGTCGGCCTGTTGCCAAGATGCATGAAAATAGCTCCAGCCTGCGCCATAATGATCTCCAGTTACGAGGTGAGCAAAAAAATGTTTGCAAAAATCAACGGAGAGTCTCGTCTATGACAAGAAACGACTCATCGGAACAACCTGCTTATACAAGTCACTCTACATGATCAGAAATGGCAGCGTTGTGCCTCTGCCTCTCAGGTTTGTTTAAGTTCAATCGTTTTTTCTGTATATAACTCTAACGTGCGATGTCACACCTCTCTGGCAAAAGTAAACTCAGTGAAATAATAAACTGATCTGAGTGATATTCCTGTATAGCTGTTTCAAAACTGTTAATAATCAAAACGTGGTGCCTGTGCACCCAACCCCAAAGCATTCATCTGACTGCCCGAGTCCGTCTTGGTCTCCATCACTTCAAGTATCACCATCCATCACCGGCTCTTGACCTCAAAACACTGGGTATTCTGATGCCCAGCCTCCCTGGCATCGCCAGACTCTGCGAAGACCCAGGAGGCTCGTTGTTTCCCTTTGCGTAAGAGCAGCTCGCCTCGTGGTGCGTCTGACCACTTTTCAAATGGATCCCGCAATCAGGGCATCTCAATGGCTGCGTCTGAATGTTGCTAGACTCTTCTTTTAACTCTGTTCGGTTCAAGGCATCGGTAGCAACACTCAACTCGGATGGGATAGTAGGATTGATTAGACTCATGTACTTCTTCTTTTTCCCAGCCATGGGCTTGACTTCGGAAACTTTGTTCTTGCCCTGGTTCTCGTTGTTATTTTCGGAAGTCTCTCTGGAGCCCAGATACTGGATCTTGTCCGAAGAGCTGTCATCAAGCAGGAAACTCTTCCTAGCGTTGTAGATCGAATCAGTGTTCAGATACTCGAAAAACTCGTTGCACCCGTCCCTGATGTCAGAAGAGACACTCTGCATGCTCAGAACATAATCGACAAGAGATCCTTGCAAAGAGGTGTTTATCGACTTCACTAATTGCTCATCGACAACCTCAATGGAGATATTGAGCTCCTCCAACGCTTCTCTGGACAAACAAGTGTTGTGGTTCTCTCCTATTTTTCTTTCCTGATCTCTCAATTGCTTGAAGGTTCTTGCTCTTTTCAGCTTCAACTCTGCGCTCTTGCTTTCTCTTTGTGAAACATGGTATAACTGTAAATTGATGTTCTCCTTCTTGCGGATCAGCTCCTCGTCAAGTCGACCTTGCAGCTCAGCGATGCGGCTGAACTCCACCAAAAGTCTCTTGTTCTCGCCATTGTTCAAAACATTGATCCAGTGCGAAATGCCGCTTAAAAATTCATGCCTTCTCTTGAGCACTTTCTTTTCTGCGTTGATCAGCTTTCTCAACTTGTACATCACAGAAGCAGCGCTCGGGGTGTCAGGACTCTTGGCGCCAATGAACTCTAACGTCTTCAGCAGTGGGTTAATGAGATTCCCTGAATGACTAATATTCTGGTACTGAAAAAAGTTTGACGTGGAGTCCAATGTGCTGCCAAGACCTCCAGGCTGGGCCTGATAAATCGAGGAGCTATGCAACGGGCTGGAGTGCAAGGATCCTGAATTGTTGCTTGATTCGCCCAGTCGGTTGTTGGAAACCAACGAATTAAAGTAACTTTCCTGTTGATTCATGCTCCTTAGTTGACGAAACAGCTATTCTCATGAGAGAAAGATACTATCGCAAATAAACAAAGGATAAAAAAGTGATCCCTCTTTTCCATATAAACGCCTAAACCAAAAGTCTCAGATCTCTGCCAAAAAAAGTTATGGCCGCACAACTATTTTTCTTGTTCCTACAGTGGGATCAAAAACTCGAAGGGCAAACAGTAGGGTTCTTATTCTCTTTCAACCCTCACTCTAGCACCTACAGACCCGGAAAACATGGCAACTTCCTACTTTGAGCTCCAGGCTGACTTCAAAGTGGAGTACGCTCCGGCCTCGGTCAAAAAATGGAAGTCCACCCGCACAGGGCTGGAAATGATCCTCATAGACAAAGAGTCTCCTATTGTAGAGGGACACTTTGCCGTCGCTACCGAGATTCTCAACGACAGCGGTGCTCCTCACACATTGGAACACTTGATTTTCATGGGATCCAAAAAATATCCATACAAAGGATTGCTGGACGTTTTGGGAAATCTGGCCTTTGGCTCTACAAACGCATGGACAGCGACCGATCAGACAGTGTATACCCTGTCCAGTGCAGGCTGGGATGGATTCAAAATGCTGTTACCAATTTATCTGGATCACCTGATCCAACCCACTTTGACGGACGAAGCTTGTTATACTGAGGTTTACCATGTGGACGGCACAGGAAAAGAGAAAGGTGTGGTGTATTCGGAGATGCAGGGAATAGAAAACCAGTCTTCTTTCATCACTGAGTTGGAAAAACAGCGTGCATTGTATCCGAAATCCGGATATCGCTCTGAAACTGGTGGACTCACCAAAAACCTCAGAACTCTGACAAACCAGGAGATCAGAGAGTATCATAAAGGGAACTACCGTGCTGACAATTTATGTGTTATTGTTACAGGAAGCGTTTCTGAGTCTGAATTTCTGGAAATCATGGTCCTTTTTGACTCGGAATTGCCAGATTTGCCGGAGAATCCCAACAAGAGACCATTCGTTGATTCAGTGGTTGACCACCCGCCAAAAGAAAGAATTACTAAGGTTGTTGAGTTCCCGGATGAAGACGAGTCGTCAGGTGACTTGTCCTTCTCATACATTGGACCAAAGAGCGACGATCTGATAGCAACACAAGCTGTTGACATAATTGGTCGTTACCTTACAGGTTCCTCCGTCTCCTTGTTCAATATGAACTTCATTGAGGTTGATCACCCATTGGCAACCTCCTCATACTTCTACTCAGATGATTATATCCACTCGGGACTCAATATCGGATTCTCCAATGTTCCCACTCAGGAGGCAGAATCTTTGGCCGAGAAGGTGCTGACTTTGATGACCGAGCATTGTACAGCCAACAAGTTTGATCTGAGCCGGATCAAGGATATTTTGGATCAAGCCAGATGGGATATTTTGTATGAGTTCGAGAATCATTTGGAGCCATTCTCAACCATGGCAATTTTTGAATTCTTATACGGAGACAAATCAGGCAAGGATCTTGAATTGCAGATGAAGACGTTGAATGAGTTTGACGAGTTGATGAAGTGGACCACTGAGCAATGGCTCGAAGTTTTCAAGGAATACTTTGTCAATAACAAACCAGTTGTCATTGTTTCAAAACCATCCAAGGATTTATATAAAAAGCTGAAGGTTGAGAAGAAGAAACTGCTTGAAGATAGAAGGGCCAATCTGGGTGAGAAGGGATTGAAGGAACTGGAGGAGAAGTTGAACAAGGCAGTGGAGCAGAATGACAGGCCAATCCCTAAGGCAATTTTGGAGTCGTTTGGTCAACCAGATCCTTCAAAGATCAATTTTATCAAGTCGGAGTCCACAGCAGTTGGGCTGAACAAGGACATGGAAAATGATTTGTCGATTGAGTCGACCAAGATTCTGTTGAAGGATACCCCGGCAGATTTCCCATTGTACATGCAGTTTGAGAACATCAAGTCAAACTTTATTACAGTCCACTTGCTGTTCTCGTCTCTCGAGATTGATGCCAAGCTGATGAAGTACTTTACAATTTTCAACTCTCTATTCTCGTTGCCTATTGAGAATGACGATGGATCGTTGGATCCATATGATGAAGTGGTGAAACAGCTGCAGAGGGACACCATCTCTGCCAGAGTGGAGACGTCATTCGACGCTCACTTTGAGGAGTTGATCACTTTCGAAATCACCGCCAGATATGAAAACTATGCCAAGGTCATTGGTTGGTTCTACAAACTTTTGTTGAAGACAAAGTTCACAAAGGAAAGAGTTAAGGTCACTGTTGAGAAGGCCCTGAACAGTCTCTCCATGTACAAGAGATCAGGAAGCTCAATGTTGAGATCTCTGACCGAGAAGACAATGTTGGTTGAGAGGTCTTTGATCAACTCTCGGAACTTGTTGTATCACGAGGAATTTTTGAGGGAAGTCCTTGAGAAGATCAACGAAGAAAAGTTTGAAGAGATTGAAGACACCCTTGAGTCGTTTAGAAACCAACTGATTCAAAAGCACAACATGAGAATTTTGGTCATTGGAGAGGTGAACAAGCTTACAGAGCCTGTGTCATTGTGGAAGCCCTTTGCTGAGCTCAATCCTGAAATAAAGTCGAACGTGAGCGCGCTTCCAATTTCCCTCGAATTGCTGTCTGAAGACGGTAAGAACAAGTCCGGCAAGTGTTTCGTTATCACAACACCAGGATCTGAATCGAGTTTCTTGAATCTTGTCACCAATGTTCCATCAGACATCAAACATCCGGACCTGTTCAAAATTATTTTGGCTCTCGAGTACTTGCAGTGTGTGGAGGGTCCATTCTGGAGGGGAATCAGAGGAACCGGTTTGGCTTACGGCTCTCCCGTGAGCAACAACACGGAACTTGGACAATTGTCATTTGGAATCTACCGTGGAGCAGACATTGAGAAATGTTTTTCTGTTGCGAAGGACATCGTGGAATCATATGCCTCCGGAAAGATTCCTATTGACGAGAAGATGCTCCAGGGGTCTGTTTCTTCGATTGTGAACTCTCTGACAGAGACTCAGGCGACTCCGATCAGCTCGGCAAGACGGAAGTTCTATGACGACATTATGATCAAAAGAGGACCAAACTATAACCAGAAGCTCATGAAGGGACTGGCTAGTACGACTGCTGAGGATATTGTCTATGCGCTGAAGACGTACTTTGTGAAGCTTTTTGATCCATCTACGTCGCTGTGTCTGATCAGCTGTAATCCGTCAAAGGCTGCGGACGTGGAAAAGTTTTTCCAGGACAGGGGATATGTTGTCAGTGTGGAGAGCGTGAGCGTGGAGGAGGGTGAAGGGGATGAGGAAGACGATGAAGATGAAGAATCGGGAAGCGATGAGGAGACCGATAGTGAAGAGGAGACAGACAGCGAGGACGAAACGGACAGTGACGAGTCTGTGGATTCAGAATAATCATAATTTGTACAATGTGTATTCAATTAGACTATGCTATATCTAAAGGGTCGTAGGAAGTGCGTCAAGAGTGAGAGATGATGTCGTCACTTCTTCTTTTCTGAGACCTTCTGCTCCACATTCAAACCCGCGTACTCTCCAACAATTTTTTTACTCTTTTCCAGCAGTTCTGTGACTTTTCCGGTGCTTTCCTGGGCCACATTTTCTGTTTCTTTCACGAGCTCAGAAATCTTGTTGGTGACTTCAATCTCACGAGAGTAAAGTGTAGGAGTGTTTTTCTGCTGAAGTTTTGCGAACCACTGAGAGAAGTTAGAGAAAGTTTCAGGCAAAAAGAATTTGAAAGCAACACCACCGCAAACAACAGGAACTGTGGCTCTCAAAAAGATGTTTCTTCTTCTGGTAAACACCAATCCGGACAGGAAACCGGTGAAAATGTATAGGGAGTTTGGCAGCAGAGGCTCTCTCTTGTCGTGGAGAGAGGACAACGTCGTGGTCACATCTCTCTCGGCTTTGTAGTATTTGTCGGATTGCTCAATGTACTTGTTTTTGGCACACTCGAGGTAACTGATGAGCTGAAGTCTTGCGGATTTGATGGCGTCCTGGAGCTGGCTGCTGGCCTGAGACGTCTGGAGCAGTTTTGGCAATTTTGGCTCTTGGTTAACTGGCACGGATGGAACCCCGGGAACGCTCTGCTCATCGCTCGACTCGTAGAACTTTCTCTTGGATTCAGACTTGATTGGCTGGCCCGACATGAGGTAGGCAATTGTTGACGCGGAGACGGTCAAACTGGTCTGACAGAGGAGGGTAACTGTTAGCAGGGATGCGGAATTCGGATCTGAGCGGGACTCATCAAAAGTGAAGAAAACGTACTCTAGAGATGATATTGAACATGGGGGGATGATGATTGAGGATAGGAAGAAGCCAGCCCGGTTGGTGTTGATGCGATTTTATTTAATGAATTGATTGGAAAATTCGGATCTGCCATACCAAATGATGTGTCATCAAGTCTCCTTTGCGACGATCGACGATGGTCGACGTCGAGTTCCACACGACCCGACAGCAGTTGAAAAATTTTCCAGGGAACACTCATTTAACTTAACACAACAACCCGTCAAGCTACATCCCTCAACAACATTCAGCCCATCCCCATCACCATGAGCGAGACATCACAAGTGCAACAGCCGAAATTGAGCGCTGAGGAGATCGAGATCGCCAAGAAGTATGATCTCACCGAGAACTTTCTGCAGTTTCTGGACCGCCACCTGATATACCCTCTGGTGGAGAACCTGGAGTTGATCTACACCTCTGAGGAGGTGGAGGCTCTGGAGTACAACCTGTTGAAGGACACGAACATGATCCGTTTCATCAAGGAGAAGTTTGCCAGTGTTTATCCAGGAAAGGAGCTTCCGGCCGAGTTGCTCGAGAAGGAGAACTTCATCAACGAGGAGCTATTGAGAATGAACGAAACCACGAAGAGAACGCTCGACATCCTGTCGTCCAAGGAGGTCCAGGAGAGCTTGAAGCAGGATAAGGCGTACAACAGAGAATATTTATCGAAAAACCATGAGATTGACGACGCCAAAATCCTGGAGCTGTACAACTTTGGAAAGTTCCAGTATAACAGAGGCGACTACGTGATGGCTTCTGACTTGCTCAACAACTTCAGATTGTTGTCCACGAACCAGGACTTAAACTTGAGTGCCACGTGGGGAAAACTTTCCTCTGAGATCATTTCGTTCTCGTGGAACGAGGCTCTCGAAGAGCTCAACAAGCTGAGAGAGATCATAGACAACAGACATTTTAAGGGAACCACCCTGGACCAGTTGAACAAGAGAACATGGTTGATCCATTTCTCGCTCTTCATCTTCTTCAACCTGGAGAACGGTCTCGAGAGTCTGATTGACCTTTTTTTCTCGTCGTCATACTTGTCGACAATCCAGGCCTCGTGTCCATGGATCCTCAGATATCTTGTCGTTGCCGTGATAAACACCAAGCCACAGCTCAGACAGAAAAGAATAAAGGATCTCATTAGAGCCATCCAGACGGAAAATTACGAGTACAGAGACCCATTCACCCGTCTCATTGAGACTCTGTACGTGACTTTTGAGTTCGACAAACTCGGAGCCATTCTCAAGGAAGTCAAGGTGCTCGTGGAGTCGGACTTTTTCATCAGCAACCTCAACTCGGCAGACCTGCTCAAGAATTTCGAAAACTTGGCTCTCGACAACATCAGCAAGGTGTTCAAAAACCTCTCCGCCGCAGAGCTCAAGGAGTATCTTGACATCCACGAGGACGGAGACGCGTCGTTGGCCTCCATCATTGGCGACAGACAGAACATGAAGCTCGCCGACGGCCAGGTCACCATCGAGAAGTCTGAGTCCGGATCCGTCTACCAGCAAATCTACGAGAAAACCAAGGCATTCAACTTCAAGACGAACCAGCTCTTGAACAACGCCTTCAACATCAACTCAAACTACAGTGGAAACAAGCAGTACCAGCAACAGCAACAGCCTCAGCAACAGCAACAGCCTCAGCAACAGTCTCAGCAGCCAGCTGAGCCTCAGCCACAGCCTCAGGAAGCTTGAACACTGAAGAGCGAGTTAAATAGAGAAAGCCTGCGTTCTTGCGCGTGTAATTCTTGAATAAACGCCTTTTGTAATACAGAAGTTGTAGCGGAGCATGTGGCGGAAGATGTAGATACTGCTATCTCAAACAGATGAGATTATGTAAGCAATTATGCAAGCAGAAAAAAACGAACGCAGAACCGCGTTGACACTTGCTGAGAATGGCTATGATTAACGTTGATTGCCTATCTTTGTGCTATATACAGTGCTACGCTAGTTCTTCTTCTGCGTCTCATTAGGCCGTGGAACAACCTTGTAGTTGGTGAACTGTCTGTGGAATCCGTTGACGTCCGACTTCATTCTTGGTAGGTTGGCAATTTTCTTCTTGTCGCTGTACCATCTTTGCTTTGAGAGCTCAACTGCGTCTCTAAATTGCTGTTCGCCGTCCGCACGGTATGCCAGCAACGATTTGACGTTCTTGTGGGTGAGCTTGTCAAGCGGAAGTCCTTGCATTTCGAGTCTAGCGACGATTCTGGCCATGTACCAGAACTGCATCTCTCTCTTCGACGAGTCGACCAGCTCCAAGACGGCCTGTGGTGCGTTGTCACCTATTCTAGGCTCGAGCTTCACTATTCTAGTGTATCCTCCGGGTCTGGCTGCGTATCTCTCCTTCAATTCGTTCATCATTTTTGGGATAGTGATGTCAGGCTTGAACAGCTCGCCATCCAAGGTTGTCTTGAGCTTCTCAACCTCGCCGGTTGTGCTCCATCTTTTTGTTTTGGTGATGAGGTTCTCGATGAGGCCCTGCGTGAGTTTGGCCTTGGCCATCGTCGTGGTGATTGACTCGTATTCTATGAGCGACGTGGCCAGATTTCTCAGCGTATGCCGGAGCTGCTTAGTATTTCTTCCAAGTGGCATGGTTAACGGGGAGTGTTTTGTAGTCACGAGCTGCTGGAAGATGTCTTCAAGCTTGTGGAGTTTGTCAAATCATCCAAGAAAAAAACGCTGAAAAAAAAAAACTGTGCAGGGCTTCATAACTCTTTGGGAAATAAAATTTGATAGCTGTGATTATTATTCGAAAATTTACTACTAGTTTTCAACGGTAAGTCTTGGTTTGTCTGTCTGCCACGTAGAGCAATAACAGCAAAGAACTACACGAAATGGCCGGAAGAATCCACGGATTTTTGGGGGGAATTCTTCTCACGGGATCGCTTGCGTACATGACTGCTCGGGAATTTCGCTCGAACCAACAGCTTGTGTCGGCACAGCTCCGCGAGTCGAGCAGAATGATCGAGCAGCGCAACGAGCCAACCCCACACTCATCGAATGTGCTCCGCTACGAGGACAAGACCGTTTCGGAGTCTGTGAAAGATATCTGGAACTTTGAGGTTATCAAGGGAGTCAATTGGCTGTACTCCCTAGACTTTTCCAAAGCCGGTGACTTTGTTGCCGGGAGCGTGGAAAAGCTGCTCACAGCCACCGACAAGAAGAACTAATTACGACCCCAAATATAGAGATATTCGAATAAAATACATTTAGTGCACGGCATCACTCTGATTTTTTGTCGTCCAGAGGCTCAGATTCGACTGCGCTGATCAACGGCAGCGGATTTGTCTTGAAGTAGCTCTTGATGAGAGTCTCGTGGTACATGTCGATCAGTCTTGCAACGAGGGATCCAATAAAACTCAGAAAAATCTGCAAAAACCACCATTCACGGGGATTGAACCCAAGACTGAACGAGGCCAGAACCCAGCCAATCAGGTCGGTGAAAACATAGAACCTGCCCTTGTTCAGGCCACGCAGAACAATCTCCGCACACTCGTCCACCGGAATCGCCACGGAGCTACCCTCGATCTCCGCTGTGATAGACGGCTTCGTGAGGTTTTCCTGGGCGTAGCCCTCCGAGGCAAAGTTTCCCGGGAAAACCGTGTGCACGGCAATTCCGTAGGGCTTGAACTCGTGTCTGAGAGCATCTCCAAGCGATTTCAATGCGCTTTTCAACGGAGCATACTGGGCATACCCGATAAACGAGTAGAATGCCACAGACGAGGAGAAAATAACCACGTGTTTTTTGTTGGCCGTGGACGAGTTTATCATGTTTGGCGCCAGCGCGTGGATCAGATAAACGGTGGTCTTGTAATCGACGTTGATTCCCTCGTCGATCTTCTCTGGCGTAAGATTGAGGAACAGCTCGGGGTACGAGGAGCCGGCACAGCAGAGCAGATGGTCAACAACAAGCTCTTTTTCGTCCAAAAAGCGCAAAACTTTCAGGTTTTCGGCGTAAACCGACAAATCTGCGGCAATGTAGCTGACAGTCTGTGTTTCGCCGGCTCGCAATGGCTCGATCTGTTCCACGGCCTTCTTCAGTTTTGCCTCCGATCTCGAGATAATAATCACGCTGGCGTTCTGAGAAAAGAGTTTTTTGGCGAGTGCCAGTCCGAGCCCTTGCGAGGCTCCAGACACAACACAGAGCTTTCCAGAAACTTCAAAATTGTTTGATGAAAACATGTTTGGTAGAAAATAATTAACTTGAATGCTTTCTTTCTTCAACAATATTTTTTTTTTGCTTATATATGTAGAAAAATTGTTAAATTCCATGAGATTAATACAATAAACGTTAATGACTGGCTCCATATGAGCAAACGGCAGCAGCCTATTTTGTCCGCGTGGCGTCCAACATTGCCTTAGCTCCGTACATGATATCCTTTTCCAGTGGCTTTTTGTAGCCGAAGCCAAACATAATTTCGAAGAGCACAAAGTAGGGAGCCAACACCAGTGGCTGCAATAGGTTGTCGAGGATTGCAGGCGCATTTCTCTCGTAGTAGCCGTGGCCGAAGAACTGGGCAACCCACGAAGAAACATGCACGGCAAACGCAGACCAAAACACCTGTTTGTCGTCGTAGGTGTCGTACAGATGCTTCGCAACAAGACAGGTGAGACCAACGAAAATGTCTGCCAAAAGGCCGGCTTCAATATCCAAAAGCAAATAGTAAACCGCGTACATTCCCATCGCCAGGAGATAGACGGGCACATGTTCGCCGTAAGGGATGTAGAAGCTGGCCAGTGTGAGCGGCTTGACCATGATCACGGACGTCAGCAGGATCATTGGAATGCAGTACATGTGAATTTTGACATTTTTTGGATGGAAATGGTATGCTTTGTAGTAACTCAATTGGTACCGTAGGTTGAGGAACCTGGGTTGAGACATTGCTGGCTTGGTTGAAAGTTGCAAGGGAAGAAGAAAGACACTATGTCAGCTCATGATCATGCATTTGCTCCACAGTCGGGCAAATTTCTGAATTGTGCCGAGGTTGCCGGGACGCAGGTCGACGCGTCGATCAACGGTTGATTCGCGTCGTTTTTTTGTTTACATATTTTCGAGATGAAGAATAGCAAAATTGAGTTAGTGCTTTTGTCTGCTGGCCGTCCAACTCCATAATATCCAATTAGCTATGTCCGAGAACACCACAAACACCACAAACACCACGCAGCCTGCGGCCAAGTCTGTTGAGCAGCTACAAAAAGAGCTCGAAGAACTCAAAAGCCTTGTTCTCAAACAAAGCAAGATTATCACCAAGACGGGCGAACAGATGCTAAGATTTCAGGTCAAACAGACAGATAAGGAGCTTGCAGCCATTGATATTCCACAGGTGAATGCCGATGGGACCATCTCGAAACAGAACGCCGCCAATATCGACACTTCCGACTTTGCCACCAACGACGACATTGTCCAGCTTGTTGGAGAGCTACAAGGACAGCTGAATATCCTTGAACAGAGGTCGATCAGACGGACAATTAATTCGTCATTGCAAAACGAAGAGGACAAGGTTGCTCCCGTGTTGAATTCCGACGGAGACGAGCCTTCGCAGTCGATCTACCCGCACAATCTGCTCGCTTTCAAAGACCTTTCAAATGATTCTTTGCTTGCATTGTGTCATTTCTACGAGCTGTTGCCACCAACAATGGAGGAAGAGGCAAAGTTGAGAGCTTTCATGGAGGGAAAAATCAAGACTCCGAATTTGGACCCGGCAGAGTTCGAGCCTTCTGCAGACGACTACTCAATTGAGGAGCTCGACCAGCTGTACAACGAGCTCGCAAGATTCCTGGGTATCCGGGAAAGAAGAGGGGATACATGGTAGTTGTTTTGCACCGCTGACTTTTGTAAAATCGTAAATCATATAATACATTAAACACCAAAAACTTCTTCGTAACTTTCGTTGATGAACCCGTGCAAATCCGACGTTTGCAAAGCCCTTCCCTTTGCCTCGTACGCCTTGTGTGCACTCATTTTTGTGAGAAGACTGCCTCCAAAACAGGCCAGCATGACGATCTCCAGATCGTCCAAAACGGGTTTCTCTTTCGCTTCGGGCCATAACTGGTTTTTGTACGTGTACGACCCCCACGCCAGCAACGTGGCAATCAAACCGGTGAGCGAGTCTCCTTGTCCGCCTACCCGTTTGAGCGAGCCGGGAACATCAACAGTTATCATTTGATCCCCGTAAACAATCAGGTCTTTTTCTCCCTTCTGTAAAACCGTCACCTGCAGCGAAGCGGAAACCTGGCGAAGCTTGGAAACGGGGTCAGTGTCGGTTATTTTCAACGCGTCCGAAATTCGTTTGAACTCGACCGGATTTGGTGTAATCACCGCTCTCGAGTACCCTCGAATCAAATCCGGATTCTGCGCTACCAGATACAAACTGTCTGCGTCCAACACGACCGGTAACTGCCTTTTCTTCACCTCTTCAATAATCAACTCCAAAGTGCTCAGCATCACCGGGTCTCGGCCGAATCCAGGACCAACCACGACGACATGCATTCTGTCCAAGAGCGGCAAGATCTTGGGCATTACCTCAGATCTGATGTAATCATTTTGGTTACCCGTGAGCTTGGAGCTGTCCCGCAGATAAGGATGCACCATCAGGTCAGGAGAATACGACTTGATCACCGATGCAGCCGATTTCTCGCAGATCACGTGTGTGAGATCACACCCGAGCGTGGCGGCCGCTTTTGCTGAAAAGTATGGGGCCCCAGTGTAGTCCTCACAGCCTCCGATCACGACCACACGACCACACTGCCCCTTGTGGAATGTTGGAAGGAGAGGTGGAATGAGCTTCTTCGTCAGCCTCACAAGTTCATTGGTTGATTTTGATGCCGAAAACATGTCAATTGAGAGAGGAAGGGAAGTGGGTGTGCGTTTCAACGCTCCTGAGCTCAACTTTTCATTGCTAGAATTTTTAGAATTATCAGACAACCAGAAAGGCCTTCAATCACGTGACTTGCGTCAAGTGGTTTGAGTCACGTGAGTGAAGCGTGTTAGTCTTGTTTTTTTTTCCACCCCCACATCTGCCGAACCAATAAGACCGACTATTGTAAATGTCCGCTCGCTCGCGGTTACATCATCGAATTTTCCCCGGTGCAGAAAATCGACCATGGTTTCCGGGCCGAATTGCACACTAATCACAGATTCTGGCTGCAATTCACGTTTTATGCGAAAAAAATATTAAGTTTGCGTATTTTATTTTCAAGTTGATGAATTTTCCCAGTACGCATCTTTTCCCTGTTGATAATTACCATATAAAATGTCTTTTCTTATCCCACGTTTTGCATTGAGATCCAAGGTTGTTGTGCCAGTTGTTGCTGCCACTGCCGGATCCTACTACCTTTACCAGAGTATGAGCACAATTGCCAGTGAGACCGCCCCTGTTTTCAAGGGGGACAACGAATGGATTGATTTGAAGCTCAAGGCCGTCAAGGAGGTTTCCAAGGACACCAAACTTTACACTTTTGAGTTCCCTGCTGCCGACTCCAAGTCCGGGTTGGTTACCGCCTCTGCCATTCTCGCCAAGTTTGTCACCCCTAAGGGCAGCAACGTCATTAGGCCATACACTCCAGTCACCGATGTGGAGCAGGAGGGCAGCTTTGATCTGCTTGTCAAGCACTACGACGAGGGAAAGATGTCATCTCACATCAACGAGCTGAAGCCAAATGACACTTTGTCGTTCAAGGGTCCAATTCTCAAGTGGAAGTGGCAGCCAAACTCTTTCAAGGAGATTGGTCTGATCGGCGGAGGTACCGGTATCACCCCATTGTATCAATTGCTGCACGAGATCCTCAAGAACAAGGAGGACAAGACCCAGATCAAGCTTTTGTACGGTTCCAAGACCCCAAGCGACATCCTGCTGAAGCCAGAATTGGACTCTTTGGCCAAGAAGTTCCCAGAGCAATTCAAGGTGACCTACTTTGTTGACTCCGAGGCTGCCGAGGGTGTTCAATCTGGTTTCATCACCAAAGAGGTTCTTGGTAAGGAGCTCTCGGGCCCATCTGACGACACTCACGTGTTCGTCTGCGGTCCTCCACCGCTCTACAAGGCTATCTCCGGTACCAAGGTCTCCCCTACTGACCAAGGTGAGGTTTCTGGTGCATTGGGCGAACTGGGCTACACAAAGGACCACGTCTTCAAGTTCTAATCACTTTATAGTAGATAAGAGACTGTATGGAGTCGCGCGTCGATCGACGCGTGAAAAAAAAAATTATTTGAAAAATAAAAATTTATTTTTTTCCCAATTTTTTTGCCAGTAAGAGTTCTTCAGCCTTGATCTGTCTTTAACCTACGCAATCATGGCAAAGAAGACATCGAAACATTCCAGAGCGGCCCGTCGTGGTGAGATCGATGAGGCAGGAGAAGCAAGGTCGCTGTCTGAGGTTCCACGTGCTCAGAAAACAGACACGATCGGCCCGATGATCAGGGCCTCAGCTTCCAGAAACGAGTCTCTTCTGAGACAAAAGATGGAGCGGAAAAATGCCACCAAGGCCGGTGTCCAGAAATCGAAGAGCGCATCGATGGTCTCGAAAACGGTCAGAATGAAAAAGAAGAAGGCCATCACCATCGACGGCAGACTGGGCTCCAAGATCGAGGCAAGTATCAACAGGGCCAGAACCATCAAGTCTACGAGAAAAGCCGGCTGGGATGTGATCAACAAGGAGGCCAAGGATGCCGTTGAAGGTAAAGTCGCAAGAAAAACAAAGAAAGGCAAGAAAGACGACGACGAGATCGACGTGGACAGCGATTGGGAGGATATTGACGAAGAGGCAGAGGCCGCTGCTCAGTTCCAAACGAAACCCAACGCGTTCAGTGTTTTGGAGGAAGTCGAGGCATAGATTACGGAATTTCCATTAGTTTGTATAATAGTATCGTCATTGGGGTTATTCATTAACACATTCTAGCTGTTTATTTGGAGTTTTTCCGAGAACTTATCGTCTATGATTCCGAGCACGGAGTCAGCCTGATCTCGAACGAGAAGATCGTCGTCGGTTTCTGCAATGTAGTTGAGCAGTGTCTCAATTTTTGGACCGTACTGTCCAATCAGAGCGAGTCCATCCTCCGAGGAGACGAGGTCTCCAACCAAAACGACGGCCGATCGTCTGAGAACGGCCTCGTCGACGCCTTTTTCAAGATTTATAATTCCAAAGACGCAGTCCATGATGTCATCGAGAGAGTCCAAGACGGCGATCGGCGACGAGTTGCACAACGAGCCGAGTAGCGACATCGCCGACATTCTGATGGTGCTGGCCTGTGTGTTTTCAGACCGTCTTACCACAGAAATAGTGGCTGCCACGATCTGGTCGGCCTGGGTCAAAAATTTGCCCGACCAGCGGATAAATCTCAGCAGAACCTCACCAACTCGGAGCCGTTCGTCCAGCGACTTCTTCTGGTCGAGATAGATTGCGAGGAAACGAGGCAGGACGTTGGGAGTGTCCATTCGTAGCAACTCCTCAAGACCCCGGATAGCATTCAAGTAGACAAAAGGCTCGCTGTCTTTCAACAAAAGCAGATGCTGCGTGACAACAAAGCCCAAAGGAATATCAGTCTCGTCAGATTCTCCCACGAGTTTCCTCAAGAGATGCAATCCGTTCACCTTCACTGGTGGAGAATTGTCGGCAAGGTTTTTGAGGGCTCGTTTTCTAAGCAGAGCAACTTTTTGTTCATTAGTGGTCTTCTGAGTGCTAGTAGTAGACTGGCTTTCCAGCAGATCTGCAATCTTCTGCGAAGCACTGGTGTGAAATTTCTTTTCGTCGAGAATCTGGCTAATGGTTCTGAGTAATTCAACAGATCTAGCATCCAAATTCGAAATCTTGGAGTCCAGAATTGTTGTGAAAAGGATCTCAAGAACCACATTGATCGGTTGTTCGTCCTCGTCTTCGTCCTCGTCGTCGGAATCTGCATCACCGACAATTTTCAGGGGTTCTTCCTTTTTCACTCCAATTTGAGACTTCAATATTGACACCAGCAGCTCCAAGACACCTTCCAAAGAGCTCACCAGATTATCCTTAAACTTTTCCGCAAGGGTTTCCAAGATCCGAAGGTTCATGAGCGTCTGCACAGGGTTCTCTTCCAGCATATTTTGATCCACACTGAACCATCTTCTCAGTGTCTTTAAGAACGCATACTGAATTTGGGTTTCATCGATTTCGTTTACTCCCGTCAACACATCAGTCAGCAGCTCAACAGCCACATCCAGATCGTCAAATATAGCCAGTTTCTCGCTACGATTGGAGTTGTCCAGCTTTTCTTTGATAATCGTCAACCCATTGTCTCCCTCGCCGAAAACCCAATCTTCTCCTTCAACACACACCAAATTATCAATCAGTCTATCCAAAAGTGGATACTGTTTTTCCTCCACAGGTCTTGCCAGAACAGAGATGAAGACAGTCTCTGCGATCTTGTAGTCCTTCTTTTTCTTGCGCTGGTAGATCAGATACGCCCAAAATGGCACGCTAATAGGCTCAAACAGATGGTTCACTAGTAATTCGTTTCCAGAAGTTCGTGTCAGTGAAAGAATCACGTTGAAAGCGTTGTTCAAGACAGACTCTGCGGATAGAATAAGCGGACCGTCTTTCTCTTTCGCAGGGTCAAACGCACTCCACACCTTTTTGAAGATAAAATCCACGATAATTGTTGGGTTTTTCTGGTAGATGAGTTCGATAATCTGCGAAACGATCGAGACCATCACCGGTCTGTTGACAAAAACCAGCAAATTGTACAATTGTTGGCCAATGTTGTGGAAGTACTCCGCACGATCGAGTCCCGAAGGCTTAGTGCTGAGCAAGACCCGCACAACCTCATCGATTCTGGTGATGTCTACCTCCTCATTTTCCCTGAGTCCCAAAACAATGTCGATCAACGACTGCACTCCGTTGTTACTCCGCTCAACAACAAGATTCGAAAGTCGTCCCACGACAAACTGCTTGAACCACGGTTGCAAAGGTTGAGAAATCATCACGCTGTAGATCGAAAATAGCTGGTATGTCGAAGAAACAGACTCGAGAAAGAGAAACTGCTGCTGATATTTTGTCTTTTTTGTGCTGTTTGGGTGCTGGGAAAGCACAATGCAACTGGTGAGAGCATCAGTGTAGCCTGTCCCCACCAAAATAAGGTTTCTCAGGTCACTATCGCCCTTGTAGATTTGCACAAATACATCGACGATGTCTTGAAGGATTGCCTCGCCCTTCGTAAACTCAACTTTTTTAATCTCTAGCGGGATTTTGAAGTCTTTGAGCCGTCTTTTGGCCAGTGGGATACCTACACCTTGCGGAAGACACGTGTAAACGCCCTCAACCACAACGAGGTTGACCAATTGGCCCACGATCTTCATGTCATAGAGAGGTATAGATATGATGTCAGAGTCATTGTTTCTAGGTGTTAAACTGTGAATTTCCATGAGGTACCGGAGCAGCTGATGCACAACTATTCGTCTTCTTTCTTGTTGCGATTTTCGCTCACCAGGCTCTAGTCTTGCGTATATATGCTCGATGGCGTCTCCTGATCTGTCCTTGTCTCCTATAACTTTCGAGATCGAGTCGAACAAGTTTCCTAATGGCGTCGTCCGCTTCCGCACATATCCCTTGTCCACCTTGAACTTGGAAAGCTCCTTTTTCAGCTCCTCGACATTTGGTTTTTCCATTACCGGTTGCGTTTTGGGACATCAAACGTAGGGCAAATAACTCAAAAATTGTATAGAAAATTATAAAAATTGGTCCTACATTGCCTGGAATATAAAAATATTTGAAAAATATTTTTCTTCTATAATCTTGAAAAATTTTAGTACACCATCTACATCCTCCCATTAAGCGACATATTACACGCAAAATGGTGGAACTCACGGCACAAATCACCCAAGATGACATGGATGACATCATATACGACGCGCGTGCTGGAGATCTGGAGTCTCTCAAAGAAACTTTTGAAAAGAGAATTGATCCATCTACGCTAACTAGTATCAAGGACGAGTACAGCCTTGCTACTCCTATACATATGGCTGCCGCAAACGGTCACTCTGACGTGTGCAAATACCTTTTGTCTCTTTTGACAGAGGAGGATGCTAAGACTTTGGTTAACAAGCAAAATGAGTCTGGAAACACAGCCCTGCACTGGGCCGCACTCAATGGAAATGTTGAGATTGTTCAATTATTGTGCGAGCACAACGCGGATCCGTTTGCTAAGAACAGTTTCGGTCACGACGCGATCTATGAAGCTGAAAAGAATAACAAGGCCGAAGTTGAGAATTATTTCCTCAAGAAATTCAGTATTGAGGAGGACGAAGACACCAAAGAAGCAGACTTGGACGAAAGCACAGTTAAATATTCAGAGGGAACGCACATCAGCAAGGGAGCAGCTGAAGACCAAGAGGCCATGGACAGCCTTCGCGCAAAGACAGACAATCTGGAGGTGTAGATGTGATGAAAACGTATATTTAATTTGAATTTTGAAGCATAATTAGTGTGATAAATATGCGACGACTGTTTTGTTGCTGTGATGGTTACCCGATGCATCAGTCTAATATGTGCTGAATTTTTTTACTCCCGCGACTGAAAATTTTGTAGAGAAGCGAGACAAATAAATCGAGGTGTGATGCTGATGGCGAACAACAACAGCGGACGACTAACAGCAGCAAGATGTCGGAAGAATTGGGATTTGATCCATCGTTGAAGAAGAAGAAGAAGGTCAAGGCTAAGACCGAGGGAGAGAGCGTGGCCGCTGAATCGAGCGAGAATGTCGACGACATGTTCTCTACGTTGAAGAAGAAGAAGAAGAAGAGCAAGGATGCCACTCCCAGCGACTCTGCGGAACAGCTTGTGGACGGACTCGAGGGCCTGAATTTGAAGAAGAAGAAGAAGAAGTCGACAAAGTCTACTGAAGCCGAGGACTTCGAAAATCAACTGAAACAAGCCGGTATTAGTGCTGAGGACCAGCTCCAACCACAATCAGATTCACAACTGGGACAGCAAGGACTAGGCTCTCAGATCAGCTCTGTGCTGGCTTACGAGTCGCTTTTGTCTAGATTTTTCACGATCCTCAAAGAAAAGAACCCAGAACTTGCTGGTGGCCAGCAGACCAAGCTCAAGATTCCTCCACCCGAGGTGGCCAGAGAGGGAAACAAGAAGACCATGTTTGCCAATGTACAAACCATCGCATCTGTTTTGCAAAGAAACCCAGAACATCTTATCCAATATCTTTTTGCCGAGCTGGGTACCTCGGGATCTATTGACGGTGAGAAGAGACTCATCATCAAGGGTAGATTCCAGGCTAAGAACATCGAATCTGTTCTCAGAAGATACATCCAGGAATACGTGATTTGCAAGACGTGTAAGTCCATGAACACCGATCTCAAGAGAGAAAGCACAAACAGACTGCATTTCATCGTGTGTAAGGCATGTGGTTCTACGAAGTCGGTCTCGTCCATCAAGACCGGTTTCCAGGCCCACGTTGGAAGAAGAAAGAGGGTTTAAGGTGTTAGTAATATATGTTATGAGAGGAATAACCGTCAGAAGCGAATGTGTGTTTTTGTAATCGTAAAGCTGGGCGACAACTAACTGTCGTATTGCGCGTATCTTTTTCACCTCTCCTCACTGTCCCAGATAGTTCTCCGAGACATACTGGATGAACTCGTCGTTCAGACCCCGAATCACATCAACGTCTCTCAGTTGCTTGAACTTCTTGAAGTTGAAATACAGGTTCACGAGATCCTTTATCACGACAACAGCCACACAGCCCATCAGATTCCGCAAAAACAGTCCCTCGTCGGGCGTCTTGATAAAGTTGTTCAAAAGCACGTTGATGTTGGGTATCCTGGCCAAAAGAGTCCTGCTCACCAGCTCTCCAAACGAAGGCCACGACAGCGTCGAGGCAATGAAGACAAAGATGTTTGTGATCTGGAAAACCTTGGAGTAGTCATACTTGAAGCATGTTATGATTTCCCGCTTCAAACGTGCGAAACGAATATGCCTCAACAGCGACTTTGAAAATATGCATCGGAAAAATCTCTTGATGATCTTGACGAGTCCCGTTTCCGTCTGTGGCTCTGTTTCGTTCTCCTTTTCCTCCAACCTGAGTTTCTCCATGTATTCGTACTCCTCCTCATTCTCCTTCTCTATCGTTTCCAGCTCTGTCAGCGACAGTCTGTCTGCAATAAAACAAGGCTGAACCTGCTTGCACCATCTATAGTAAACCCGGTTTAGCGTAAGGCTGTAGAGCACTTTGTACAAGTATTGCAGCGGAATTGTAGCCAGTAGGAACTTCTTGGCAGGGTTCCTTTTCAGATCATTCAGGTCTCTGAACACCAGCAATGGGAAGCTCTCACAGAGCAAATTCAGTGCCCCGCGGCTGAACAAATTCGACCGCATGTAGATCAAATACAGCGGGATTGCTGCTGTTATCACAATGAATTTCGGAATCGGAATGAGTCCTTTGTCCAGTGCGTTCATTATGTTGCCTGCTTGAAACATGTTCACACCAAACAGCGACATCTGCACGCTCTGTGGGGCCAGTGTTTGCAAGATCCGATGGCCTGTCGCGCTCAAACCAATGGAAAATCCAAGGCCTATCGATGCGATCGAGGACGAGATGATTGAAGAGGTAATTCCAACCCTCATGACGTTATAGATGCCTGTTTCGATTGTCTGACGGACGTTCAATATCGTAGAGTTTGGAGTCTGGAAGCAAATTTGCCGTTTGCACTGCGGACAATCAATAAAAACGTTGATGGTTTCCGATTTTTTAATCAGCGGTAGTCCGAACAAAAGACTCTGGATGTTGTAACTAAACATCGAGGTGTGGGTGGCGGCGTCCGATTCGGGACGGTTAATGCTGGCAGCGTTCTCTTCTTTGCGTTTTTCGAGACCGAGACTCGACACCCACGACAAAAAACACTTTCTATGCGCTACAAGCGAGCACTGACATGGCTTGACCCAGTCGTCAGACTCCTTCTGATTGCAGAACGGAGCCAAGTCTCCCTTGTCTCCGAGACAGATATAGCAGGAGTGCGTCACGTCGTTTTCTATAGATTCCAGAGATTGCATGGCGGAACTGTGAGACAAGTGTCGGTCTTGCGATTGACAGATAGTAATTTTCGTGTTTGCGGAGAACAAGACACAAGAACAAGAGGGCAAAATAAGAGTTGCGGATGTCTGTGGCTTTCAACTTTTGAAATATTTTTTGAATCAGTGGGGTAGAGGTGAGGTAATTATTTACGTAATACAGAACCGAAATTCTCTAGCGACCGAAAAGACCAAAAAAGCCGGACTTCTTCTGTTTGGAGTCGTCCTCAACCACCGCTTCTCCGGCTGGAGGCACCGACGAGTCGTAGGTGACATAGTTGAACGCCACATCAAACAAAACCGGCTTGACACTGACCGGCTGGATCTTGGTCTCAAAAGTAGCCACTTTGCTGAGCAGGTCTTCGACTTCAGGGAACTTGTTGACGTCGTCGATGAGCAGTTTGTTGGGCACCGACAAGTGAGACTGGCTCGAGTACACGGCGAGAACGTGCACCTTTCTGAGGCTATCGGCAAGCTTCGACTTGAGGGACTCGAGGGATTCGTTGGTAGGCAAATTGGCACCAAACTGAGTCTGGAACGACGCCGTCGAGCCTAGAAGCTCTGTGGCCCTCTGATACAGCGCGAGTGACTGGGCAAATTTATCAGAGACCAAGTAACCAGAGGCGATCTTGGAGATTTTCAGACACGTGAAGTAATTTCTGAGTGACTCGAGCGACTTGAACAAACTCTCGTCGTTGGAAACACCGGCGAGTTCTCTAATCTCTCCAATAGATGCCGTGATGTCGTCCAAAATCTTAATGGAGTCTCTGGAGTTTTCGAGCACAGCAGTTCTCGACAGCGTTTTGCTACCTGACTTTGTCTCGATGTTGGATAAAACGGTCGTGTCTCTTCTGATTCTGAGTAACAGATAGTGATAGTTGATGTGAGTGAGCACCACATGTTGGTCCTGGTTGTCGTCGTCATACTCATCGCTCTTGGAACGTTCCATTTGCTGGACGTGGGCCGTGAGAGCTTCCTGCCACGCGAGAAGCGCAGCGTCGTATGAGCTTGGCTGCGTCTCGTCGACAAGAGTCTCCTGTTCTTGTGAGTTCATGATCGCCTTGGCAACTTCCTCCGAGCTCAGCTTCGCTGAATATTCAGACCAGCTGATAGTCTCGATGAGCTTTTGGGCTGCCGTCTGCGAAACGAGCGACTCGTCCTTGGCGGCAACAATGTCTATCGCCTTTGCAAGGTACGGAACCGTCTTATTGGCAATGCTTTCCCTTGAGATGGCTTGGAGATCTGGGTTTCTGTTGCTCTGGCTGGACTGAACAACGCTCGTTTTCAAAGCAGGGTCAACCAAAACGTCCACGAGCTCCAAATAAAGCTCTTTGGTGGCAGAGACGGGAAGCGTCTGATGTCTGTACAAGTACTGCAGCGAACATCTGGCCACAGAAAGAGAGTAGGTGGCCACGGACCACTTTCTCTTGGTGATGGCAAGCGATCCCTCGACAATGGCGGCCAAAACAAGCAATTCCACGCGCTTGTCCTCGTCTTTCTCGCTAGCAGTAATTTCTAGCAGTCTTTTGATGTTCTTCAGCGCCTTCTTGTACTTAGAAACAACAAACTTCTGCTTCATCGTGGCGGTCTGGGTGTCCAGCAGAATACGGGTTTCCTCAGCATACAGCAGATCTCTCTCGATCTGGTACAAAATAACGTCACCAAAACGCGTGTCCATCTCGTAGTTCTCGGCACTGATGCTCGAGATCTGCTCTTTGTCCTTGTAGTGCTTGGTGTCCTTGGTCTGGATCTTGAGCGCCCTCCGGAGCTTGCCCAGCTTGCGATTGAGTCTGTGCCTGTGGCGGTGGAAGTCATCCGCGGAGCTCAAAAACAAAGTGCTCCGCGTTCCAAACGTGGCGGTCAGTGGAAACTCCATGGTGAGGTGATGTGTTGCTTGTGGTTGACTGTACTGCTGTTATCCTAAGCACTCTAATGATCGTCTAATTTTTTCAGCATCGTCGAGAGTCAAAAAAATTCAAATTGGGTGGTACACGACGGATCGAATACATTTCAGAAATCTTCAAGTACGAGTATAGAACCAAGACTGAGGTTCACAAACTGTGCTGCCAGAACCCAAAGATGACAGACCAATGGTTGGAGCTCGTTGGAGAGTCATTCGAAGTGGCGGAACCTACACTGTCCAAATTGGGACTCGAACATCCCGCCAAATATACCACGAAAACCTACACTAATTACAACTACATCGATCACGGAGTAGCTGTAGCCGCAGAGGCTACCGGCGAAATCGAGAGCATAGACTTCTACCTGCGCCACAAATCATACAAACCGTGCAAATTGGTGCTTCCCTTTGGAATCTCCTCCGACGCCACGGGAAAATCCCTTGTGGACGCGTTTGGCGAGCCCCTGAAGAAAGGTGGCGGATTTGCCAAGGGCATTAACATTTGGCTACGATGGAGTAATTTGCAGGTCGAGCTGGCCGAAAAGAGTTGGGACTCGGCCCGAGACGCTAGCATCAAGTCTCTCACGATTTTCAAAGACTAGACAAAGACTAAACATCTAGCACAATATTTGCGTTCCCGTTGAGGACTGAGCTAATTGGGAGGGAACCGTTCTCACCATTCTCACCATTCTCACCATTGATGTTCCCGCTGTCCCCATTTTGTTTCTTCCCCCCTTCAAAGTTTTGTCTGACCGTCAAATAATGATTGAGTTCTTCCACGGACACCGATGGAACGAGCTCCGAGCGGGCCTTTTCGAAATCCTGAGACGAAACCAGCACCTCGATATCTCCCGGCGTGGCCAGATTGTCAAACCAGTACCGCGTGTTGATCTGATCTTGTTTGCTTCGGGAGCTGTTGTACTCCTTGATCAGTGCATCCACGCGGCCCGCCGTTCTTGTCATCGCGTTCAGCATCGCGTCCGAACACAGAGCGTAGAAGTCCGCTCCCGTGTACGTGAACGGACACCCCTCGGCGATATTGTCGATATCCACGGCAGGGTCCAGTTGGAACTTTCTTGTGAGCGCCTGGATGATTTTGGCCTGTTTGTCGTGCGTGTCCGAGATGCCCAAGTACAGCATCTTGTCAAATCTTCCTGGTCTGAGCAACGCTTCGTCTAGCAAGTCTGGTCTGTTGGTGGCTCCGACGACAAACACCCCGTCGCCGCCTTCGGCCCCGCTC
>JANIVM010000024.1:0-10908 GCA_030555865.1 Ogataea corticis | reverse complement strand
TGAAAACTTGAACCTCGTCTGACTGAATCGGCATGGTCTTAATAGTGTTCCAAAACTCTCTTGAAGATTTATGATCCCAGGTGGAAATCTTGGTGCGCCAACTAGACAACTAGAATGTGCCTCGGTTCCAATTTGGTTCTTTCTTTATTTGTTGCCTATCGTTCCCTAAATTCGAGTTCTCCTTGCATAACTGGTCTGATAGATGATCAGTCCCTGGCTTCGGTCTACTTGAATCCTGGGTCTCCAAACCTTTTTTCTCAATTACTCCAGTGGTCCAAAATCTATTTGGACAGAAAGCTCGGTGAATGCAATCGGTAGGACAAACCTCACCGGCCAGCGAAGCTGAAGACTGGTGGTATAAAGTATTCAATTTCAGCTTTGCATATTTCCATAACTTACACTTTCTAGCGTCAACTTTTCTCATAAACCAAGTGAACCGTCAGCCAGACAACTGATGACTACACTTGTTGCAGCTCTTTCCCTCAACTCGTTGAAAACAGAGTTTTCCAAGATCCATACAAAACCTTCGCCAGTCACAAAAATACGCATATTCTTTTTAAGTCAGAAGCTTTAAATATGAGTCTGCTTTCTGACCAAGTCGACGATATATCTTCTGGATCTGAGTAACCGAGTTTGATTAGAAGCTGGAGAAGTGTGAGACCTGTCAATGTTGTCAATGTTGTTATCTTTGGAAAAAAAAAACCAGACAACCAACGATTTTCGATTTCTTACCTAGCCTTGTCTCTGTACCTGCGTTTTGGCATTGTCAAGTGGCAGAAGCTTGCTAGGCATGTCTTTTGCTCACTCCCAGTGTACGAAAACGAAATGCCAAGCTTGAGCACTTCCCAGTTATCTGCAGATGAGCCTCGTCAGACGTTGACCAGAATTCATTTGAAATGTTTGCTATTCTCTGCTATTCAAGCTCGATAACCCTTCACTATTCCAAAAATCATTTGGCGTACGTGATGTTTCATCCTGAAGATTATGAAGATAGTACCATCCCGTGCGAAGTGCACTTCCGGCATTTTTTGAATCTTTTGTAGAAGCATTACGTCTGAGAACTTGGTGTGCCACTACACCAGCCCCTTTGAGTACTGTTGAGATCCCACTACACCAGCCCCTTTGAGTACTGTTGAGATCTGACGGTGATTTTAATAACTCGAAGAAGGCTTATCAAAAAGTTCAAGCAAATTAATCAATTGTTAATCAGACGACTATCACAAACTTCATTCTGCGAGGACACAAGCATGAATTTCGTAATAATGCGACAATCCTCTTGCTCCTGGTATCTAGTCTACTTGAAGGGATGGACATTTGAAGTCAATATTTTTTATTGATGATTCACCAGAGTAAAATCTACACCAATTTGGCGTCATGTCATCTTTCGGGGTAGTACTCACATAACAAGCGATCCAAAACTTTTGCAAATCAGGTAAATTATCACTTAGCTTGAGACTCAATGACAAAACACACTTTGATTATCAGGCAACATAACGGCTACTCATCTCCCGCTTGATGTAACATATGTATGTTTTGAGTATGTTTCCTGCATATGATTCCATTAAATGGACAATCTTGATTGAAAGGTGCGTTTGTGAAGTTAGGTAACATATGCATATGCTTCACCGCGCTTCGAAAATTGGTTCCTTTTAGGCTGAGTGAAGACCTAATGTGAGTCGTTGAAGTAAGTTAATAGCGATCAATGCTGCTTTACTCCTAATTTAATCTAATTTAGTCTATGCGCAGCGCCGTGGTTTTTGATCAGGTACCACATTCCAATGAGGATGATGTTACTGGCTATCAGATATGGAGCTCAAACCATCTGACATCTTCAATCGCAGAAGGTCATTGTCATGTGGCTTGGTGTTTACAATAGCTACTCAAAATAAAATGGATTACTATTACACCGTTTGTACCTCCTTTCAACTAGAAGTACTCGAAAGCCTGTTTGGCATTCAAAGAGAAAATCAAGATCAATCGAAGCACATTTACTGGGTCTTATAGGTCTTATAGACAACTCTCGATAAGCCCATAGACTATGCAGAGCATTCACCTCAAGTTACGTCCATCTTGAAATTTTCACCCGCGGCTAATCACTGATCTCATTACCCATGTCTTTGCGTGAGCCCAAGCGATAATTGCTCAAGGTTTTGTTTTCATTATGCATTAGAGAAGAGTGAAAGAACATCCGGACTGACGAAGAACAAAGCTGAGTGTAGAGCGCTCAATTGATAATGACCACGCGTTGTTGAAAACTCAAGCTAGCAATTGGACAGCAAAAGGAAGTATCTCGCGTTTATTTAATATTAAGTGCAATCTCCTTTAGCAATAATCCCACTATACGCGAATACCAAGTTTGTGTGAAGTCATTTTGATTTTGATATGCTTGTCTAGACTGACTTTGTGAGAAATGCTGAGATAGATTTAGCTCGAGACATTGCTTTCCCCGACCATGCAGATAGATTGATTGTTTCGTGTTGCCGAAACTGGAGATTTGTAACTAGAAGTGAGCTTTCTCAGTGTTCCATTTTGAAAAGTACATAAACGAGAATCACTCATATTGTGCATTATACTCACGAAGTGACCGACGATACTGTTCCAAAACACAAAATCAAGCGATCGGGTCTGATAAGTCATACATAAATCTTTTGATGCCGTACGAATAAATGCTTTGATTCCATCGTTTGACGTATGTCTCGCGGGTACTTATTTTTTAGTTTCAATCAAGTGCGCACGGTCAAGATCATTTATTACAATGAAGACAGCAGCGCCTTACCACATGAGCTCCGAAACAAAATCTTTCTTGAGCATTATATTGGAAGAAAGGGGATGTGCCTTCTAAGCTAAATTTCTGGAACGACATACTTTCACGCCACCTGCTGACGCCTCTCATTGAGACTGAAAACTGAGGCGTTGTAATCTGGGCTAGATGTTTGCAACTACACACTACAACCAGATCTTAACCTCGTAAAAGCAGAAGCATAAATCTGTCTCTTTTTTCTTCTTTATTGGATGCCTGGTGAAGTGAATTGTGCAGAAGACTCTGTGGACTGTGCAACAAACACGCAAATGTCAGAATGGCTTACCCAGAATCTAGTTATGTTGAGGATCAACTGGACAGATAGTGGTGAGCAAGGAAAACACTTCTAGCAATCTGAGAAGTGTAGCTGCCTCACAACGAATTCAAAATACAAACATGTTGAAAAGTGAGAAAGCACAGAGGTGCAAAAGAAATGCTTTGAGCTTGTTGTATGGGCCCTCAGAAACGCATGCAGTCAGGCGTGTTTGTTATTAGCCCAGAGAACTGACAAATGGTTGCTTAATCCACTTCCCACACCCGTCTCAAAAGTCGCAATACGGTGTCGCCAGTCTTTTCAAGAAAAACGTATTCTATTGCATGACCGATTACACTTCGCAAAGCCTTGTGACAGACAGGAAATCAAATTGCGGGACCAGCCACTCTTTCCATTCCAATCTAATCGTTATTTCATTTCATGACTTATGATGAACTCTTAGAACTGTGATCCAATCTAACACTAGGTCATATCTTGAAATGACACACGGCCAAATAGTTGCCTTTATCAAGGAAGTTCAAGTCTTCAAGCTGTTCTTCCCAATGGTATGTCCAAAGGTGGTGTCCAAAGCTTATATTTTTCACATTAGAAACAATGAAGAAATCATGGAATTCTTGTCAAATTTACTATGATGTGATGAGAGGCTCCATCAAATGCTTTTAAGGGAGCAAAAATGGCTCTAGCTCAAGCTTGGACTCTGGTTACATTATTCTCACTTTTTTTTTTCATCCTTAGATCATACTCAAGGTCTATAATATACATACCATACCATTCACTTTTTTCACAAGCTAGCTTGTGGGATTTCAAATCTCAGATGTTGTCGCAGCAATATTGAATGACTTGTTGCGCAGCATGTGTATCTCAAGATGAAACGGATGTATCAAAATCCAGATTGCCCAAAGGCGTACGGTATATACTTTTCACAGCAACACAAACCCTCTCTCTTCTTTTTCATAACCCGTTGAAAAGAGAATGCGTTGACGTTGTTCCCTTCACCGGAGTCTCCGTTGCTATTTTGTTGGTGAATAAGGTTTGTGATGTAAATGCTGGGGATATTCTTACTTGAAAATCCATGGTCGGCAGCTCATCGAAAACAATTTTTTTTCAATACCAATAAAATAATCAATTTCTCGAAGCCACCAGGAACCAAGGCCAGGAACTTATTGGGAGTATATGAAGCTCTTTATAATTCTCATACAGAAATCTCTCCACGAGCAGATTAATATGCTGTATGAAAACAGAGCACCAGATCATTGTGAAGTACAATATCTCAACATGCACTTTAATTGCGATACCCGTATGACAGCTTTTTATGTAGTTGCAAGATGTTGTAGTAATGCACTCCACAATGTTACTCATCTTGTATTCCAAGATATGATTCAGGCTCTCTCTCCGTTCATAGAGTCTGAGAATATGTAAAGACTAGTCATTTACGACACTTCTGGAGATAGATCGACACTTTAACCTTTGCATTTTGGGCGAAGAAGGTATTGTTGTTATTGATCAAATAAGTCATCAACCAAGAATCATCCAACTTCAACACAGTTTACAATGCATACTGGAACATTACTGGCATGACCTCGGGCTGAAGTCATCATTACGTACACCCAGCTCTCAAGTTAGAACAATCAAAGGTGGAAAACCTCGATTAATTCTTGAGTACATCATGTAAACTTGGGAAGAAGTGTTGTTATAACTTGAATCATACCTTTTCCGTATGTTCGATGCAACTGTAAATTTGACTTTCTTATCATCATTCAGAGAAATAAAAACACTTCGACAAGAGCCTTTCTCGAGGGGAACTTGTAGGCAACGTATCATCCTCACGTGCAGGCAGCGGCGGAGAAAAAGTCTCAGTTAAGCTCGAAGGAAAAGAACAGACCCTCCAGTTTTGAAACTTATATCCAATGTTTTCGCTGAAATGCCCCTGCCCATGAATGAAAGTTAGGTTCGAAACAGTCTTACCTAAGCTTTCATGACTGATAATTCAACTGAGATTTCATTACACCAGATCTGTCATAATTTATTATTAATATATCCAAAAATCTCTTCGAGGCAGTAATATTGATCCGAGATTTGGAGCCCTTTGGTAACACCATGCCAACTTTATACCTCTATCAATCTACACTTCAACAGAACCAGCAAAATATCATTCTGTGTATGATCCGAACAATAGCCTTTTCAAGTTACAATGTCTCGAAGCTACGAGTTAATATACTAAAAGCTCATCAAAATAACAGCAACTTTTACATTATCACATAGCTTCTTTTCTTCATACTGATAATTTCGATTTGAGGTCTGTAGCTTTCCGGCAGTAGCTCTACAGCTGGGTCAGTCCCACTAGAGGATAGCGAAATACAATGCTACAACATAGCAAAGCACAATGTTGATACAGTATAGTATGCAGAATGAATTTGAAATCTCGGATCACTTTGAGATATGCTGTCTTGAGAACGTTTATCCCTGATCCTGGATGCGAGTCATAACAACAAAGTGAGCCAAAACAGATGAGGGAGCTTCCATACAAAACTCTATGTCACTAGCTGTTGAATCTCGTTGATTAGAATAGTAACGTCAGACATCTTAAACGGTATAATTCACTATATCTGTTTTTCCTCACTTTTTGCAGCTTATAAAAAACAGATATAATGGGGAAATAACCACCCCTTTATATAGTAATCCAAGGCTTGGCGGTCTCAGTAATCATTAGTGAGTTCTAGACTCTAGATTCTAAGCTTAACCGACCCTGAACTAAACCAACCTCAACACTAGCTCCGTGGTAGTTATTATTCAGATTTATTAGCTCTCGAAGTGGTTGACTAATCTTACAATCGATTATAGCACAATCGTACAATGAATCCAGTTGAACTATTTTTTCATGCTGCCAAAACCGGGCAACTCAAATATGGGTTGGAATCCCTTCGAGGTCCACTGTCTAAAACCTATCTGAAAGATGTAAATCATACCTTACAAGATGAGTGAAGTGTTTGCTCTAATAAACGACATACAACAGTTGCAAACATTTGGCTATCAAGCAGAAGTGATAGGAAACAGAGCAAAACTCCCATTTGTAAACAAACTGTCATGCTTCTGAATGGATTACAAGCCTGGGTTACAGTGAAACGGTCAGCTACCTTTTTTTTGATCGGCGAAAGGAGCCAAACGGAAACAATTTACAGCGAGGCAGAGCGCTTACATTATATCTTGCGAGGATTCATGAGATCTCAAGTCTCACCTCAAAAACCAAGTACTTTCAGTTGGTGCGCCTGGTACAAATTGAGACCCAGATCCTTGCTCAAGTACAACGCAGCGTTAGAGGAGAACATAGCTGTTTTACTGCATCAAATTTTAACAGCATAACTTGATCATGCAGATGACTGGCGAAGGCTATGGCTTGAATACACTCAAACCAAATGTAACTATGTGGGATACACGGTCTCAACCGTTCGCTCATGTTATTGAATGCAACACCATAAAGAACGGATTTATCTCTCTCCTGCCCGACCATACCTGAATCTGTAATATTGCTGGTAAGAAAGGGGAAAAAAGCAGGAGCACTCGAGATTTTGACAAAACTGGCCAACAAAACAGAGTCTGACGCTGAGGTCCAGAAATTGTACCAGTCCATTGTTGTTGCCCACAATTTCAAGAGCAATTGACTGGACTTATCCGTATTGAATGCTTACTTCAAATATTTGAGTCACATCACCTGACTCCTGCTGAGATTATCAATCTCACAACATTGATAAAAAGCCAATAGTTACTCAGTGTTGTTCTAACATGAAGCCGTGCTAAGTGACATGTTATCATCTAGTGTCTGGAGTACACTCATGATCACTAATGAATATCGGTTTTCAATTACTACTGAAGGTAAATCCTTTTTCCCTTTCTTCTTCCCTTGATCTACTAATCTTTTTAGAAGAAAACAGTTATTGTTTTGAAACCATTATGCGATGGCTAGCTAAGCTAAGAACACCAGAGTTAAAGAACTCTAACAATATGCTGAAGAGGAAAGAAAGCTTCTGGTGGTTCTGTGAAAAGAATGATCCTGGGAATAGGGATGCAGTGCATGGACCAAGTCAGTGGAATCGTTGAATCTTGTTGGTTAGAATAGTGACGTCAGACATCTTAAACTGTATAATTCACAATATCTGTTTTCCTCACTTTTTGTAACATATAAAGAACAGATATAAAGGGGGAATAACCACCCCTTTATATAGTAATCCAAGGCTTGGGGCGGTCTTAGTAATCATTAGTGAGTTCTAGACTCTAGATTCTAAGCTTACCCGACCTTGAACTAAACCAACCTCAACAGGAATCAACATTACCTCATACTATTCTGCCTGCGCTTCGGAACGTCGATCGAAGTTGCATGAATTTTGTCTTTCGCTGGATCTGTCGATTATCTGGCATTTTCATTGCCCTCGTTCTGGACAATTGCGAGGTTTGGTCGGCGTAGAATGATGATAATCTCTGCCATGGGTATCAGTCTCTATGACATAGAGTAACTAGAATACATGTTGATTGTTTTCGCAGTTGATAATAAGGTATTATTGGAGTGATAGATGACTTATACCAAAAATTGTCAAATCGATTTTCTGGAAAACTGGATAGACTTTCTTCGAGAATGAGATAAACCTAGTGAAGAATGGAAGAAACGTTACGTTTGTGGAGTGCACTATTTTGGCGCTCCACCATAGTTCACGATGTAATTGACCTCATATTCATCAATCCTTTGGATCAGCAAACTTTGGTTCCACCAAAGGTTTTGTCTGTGTGTCTGCGATCATTTCATCTGCGGCCATGCCTTTTAGTTCAAACACTTCTCCCGCTAGCTGATACTCAATTTAGTGGAACTTGACATCAATTTCTCATGTGAAGTTGAGTGACTTGCCACCAAAATGCAACTAGTATTGTCCTCATGAAAAACGAGATTCTTGACTAACTTCCCCCTCATCTAGTCCGGTAACCGTCTCAGCCAAAAAAGTTTTTTGACAACATCAAACAACATAAAGACCATACTTAGAAAAAGCCTTTCACAAAGCCCGCCTGGAGCAAAACTTGTTGAAGTATTGCACTCCACGAATGTAATGTCATCATGACATACGTATGACGTATAGTCGTTTCAGGTTCTCTGCTCGAATCACTACGTAAAGACGAGTCATTCACCTCACTTCTCCAGATATGTTAACATTTTGTATTCTCTTTTCTAGTTGAAGAAAATATAGTTAAAATTAATCCCAAATAAGTTAGTTATCAACCATGCATGCTCAATCAAGAATCACGCAAATTCAACAACTTTGACTCATAACCACAAAATGGCTTTAATGTTGTATCCACTAGTAAAATGTACTTTTTTCTGAATCCATCCCATCAAATCGAGAGATATCAGGATATTCTAGGACTCCAGAGACTGCTAGGCTATAGATTTTTGATCAAAATTTGGGAGCTCACAGCCATAAGTTTGCATGATTACGACCATCATCACGCTGTACCTTGCTCTTCGTTCCATCCCATTTTACATGAGCAAATCCACTAATACTACTATTGCCTTTGAGTTACAATCACACGAACTGAAAACTATTCTATACTTCCACTTTTGGCTCTCTATACAAGATGCCCACTCCATTCCATCTTTACATGACTTGACCGATGTTTGCTCAAAAGTAGGAAACGACGTCAACTCTCATCAATAGGTTAAGCGTGAGGTGTGTTGATTAAAAATGGTTAATCAAATGAAAGCTCGACACACACAGTTGAAGACGCAACATTCAGCCTGAAGGCTTCCAAATTCCGTCCACTAAATTATAATCGTGGCAACTTGAGAGGTTGAACCCACATTATGAGAATCAGTTTGGTGTAACGTGACATCAAGAAAGAGGTAAATCTAATTCCTCGGCAAAAAGTTGAAATCGAGACAAAGAGTGTTGAGGTTGGTTTTGTTCAAGGTCGGTTAAGCTTAGAATCTAGAGTCTAGAACTCACTAATGATTACTAATACCGCCAAGCTTTGGACTACTATATAAAGGGGTGGTTATTCCCCCTTTATATCTGTTCTTTATATGTTACAAAGAAAGGGAGGAAAACAGATATTGTGAATTATACCGTTTAAGATGTCTGACGTTACTATTCTAATCAACAAGATTCAACAAAGAGGATGTTGCTCAATTGCTGAAACTGACTTGCGCGATATGATCGACCGCCGTCAAGCATGTGTCTGACCGGGATATGATATTGATCTTGCATCACATGAAAGGGCGGATATACCTCCTCATCAGAAAATTAAGAAGCTATATGAAAGCAGAGAAGTAGAAAGGCTATGAGCACTAGTTTCTCAGAAAACTAATGTTTACTCTCATAAGCGAGATTTACTACCGCTCTTGGTCAAGTCGAGATAGTTTTCAGTCAACACAGGATGACATATAGTTTAACCTCTGAGCTATTGTGGAAAGCCATGACTAACTACTCTCAATGAATCGTGACGTTTGTGTGTGGCTTGAATAATTCTTTTGAACTCAGTTTTCTACCCACTCCCAATGACACTAAAATTGCTTAGATTGATTAGTTGACAAGATGGTCGGCAGTCAACAGCCTCCGAGCCTCCGATGGTCTCAGGTGATTACATCTAAACAACATAAAAGAATGATGGCATCCCCAAGTGAACCAAGTCTAGGATACATAGGAGGCAAAGGAACGCCTCTGTTGTGAATCATGTTCAAGTCAGGATATACATGCTTGAACATCCATGGCTGATAGCTGATTGAGATCAAACCATTTTGGTAACAATAAATATATAGTCTTCTTCACCCCACTTGATCGAATCACATCCAACAGCTAAGACTCACATTCTCGTTTGTCATGACCACAAACCATCGAACCTTTCTGTGCAGCTCTCTACAGGAGCAGACAGCAAACACTATCAAGACAGAAAGAATACTTGGGCTAATATGGCATATATGAGAAAGAGGCAATGCCAAGGGGGGCCAAATACCGAGGTCCACGCCTAGTCGCAGGTCTTGCAGTGCAACAGGTCCATGAAAACGTGATTCAAGCAGCTGGTCAGCCAGGCTGCACTTGCCGTTCCTGCGCTTGAGACCCAAGCTAACGTACCTAGTTTGTAAGTAGGCTCATCTTTTTTAGGACCCAAACTAGCCCAAAACATAAGCGAACAGTGCAAGCTCAAGGTGAATGGCCAAAGAGTGTTGAAAGCTTATTTTATGTTATTTGAATTACATCACGTGGCTCCTTTCAAGATAGTTGGTCTCACAACATTGACAAACAGCCAGTCATTACTATGTGTTAATTTGATTTGATACGTTGCTGAGTGAGGTGTTATAATCTAGTGATAGGGGGCCTCATGATTACTAGTGAACACAGGTCTTTAAATAACACTGTAAGGAATCCTTTTTTGCCTTTCGTCGTTCTGTTGTAATTCTTCAACTCTAATGTTTTCGTTCAAAGTAGTCATCATAAAACAGTTTCAAAACAATAATTATTGCCTTTCGCAAAAAAGATAAACTAGTAGGTCAAAGAAAGAATAAAGGGAACTGTCTTTTTTTTATACAGTATTTAGTGACACGTGTTCATGAGTAATCATGAGCAAGCTCTAGACCTCCAAATAGTACTGTTTTCATCCAAAGCAATACAGAGTAATGATTGGTTGTTTCTGTTGAATCTCGTTGATTAGAATAGTAACGTCAGACATCTTAAACGGTATAATTCACAATATCTGTTTTCCTCACCTTTTTGTAACATATACAGAACAGGTATAAAGGGGGAATAACCACCCCTTTATATAGTAATCCAAGGCTTGGAGGTCTTAGTAATCATTAGTG
>JANIVM010000023.1:0-12085 GCA_030555865.1 Ogataea corticis | reverse complement strand
ACCACACTTGTAGATCAAGTGACCGGTGGTGGTGGATTTACCAGAATCGACGTGACCAATGACGACGACGTTAACGTGAGTCTTTTCCTTACCCATTTTGATATAAATTACTCAAAAGTATTAAGTTTGCTGTCTAAAGCAGAACCAACAGAAAGAAAAAGTGGTGAAATAAAGTGAGAAAAAAATTTTCACTCCGCTGCCTACTATGTGCAAAACTTTGGAAATGAAAAAATTTTCACAAAATAGAGGGTAGAAAAAATTGAGTGAGAATTCTTAGTTTTTTTTGTTACCCGGATATCATGCTCCGGGTAACACTTATCTCGATCTATTCATTTGAATCGATTATGATATTATGCTTATACAGTCTAGTAACTCCTGTTGTCCCGCATCAGGTCATCTCCTGTCGTCTTCGACCATGTATCGATCGTCCGTGTCCAATGCATCAATGAGCTCATTTGCGTCCCCTCCATAACCTCCAAAAGAAGCGCTGAATTCGGGAACATTGTCCCTGTATCTATTGGTCATTGCTCCTCTCTACTGGTGGAAGGACTCGATGTTAGTATTTGATCTCACAATTCTAATTCTGTGAACTTTGACTTACCTGAACCAGATATTTCACTCCGTTAGTAAATGGTTGCTGTTTCCATCTCGACTGTCTGGATTGTCCCTTCTTGAACAGCTTGTAGACCAATCCCCCGCCAAAGAAAACTGCAAGCGCACTCAAGCAAATCAAAAGGAAGATCCAGATGATCGCCAGGTTGTCTTCCTTGGCCGCAGTTGGACAAGCGTGGATGGTTCTCACTTCAAAGAAGTATGAGCAGTCGTGAAGAGAACCAACAAAAGACACAGAGGCCTGCGACATGATGTCTCTGTCACAAACAAACGACAAGATAGTGGATTTTCTCAGTCCCGGAATGTCTCCACAAACGCTTCCATCGTTGTACTCCAAAACCATCTTGCGGCCTCTGAACTTCGGCGTCGTGGAAACCAATCCGATAGCCTGTTTGTTTCCCGTGGCATCTGTGTAGTAACCTCCGACCTGAGTCTTGTTTGAAATGTCTTGGAAGTCGGACTCGGGAAGCTGGCTGAGCTGTTTCAAAGGGGTTGCGCAAACACCCAATGAAAAGTTTCGGCCGTAGTCGTAGCCTCTCGCATTCCAAGCCTTGGCAGTGGCCTCCGGTCCCAAAGAACCAAGCGGTCTCAAGTCGAAGAACTGGTTTGTCAGCGG
Source organism: Ogataea corticis (assembly GCA_030555865.1). NCBI lineage: Eukaryota > Fungi > Ascomycota > Pichiomycetes > Pichiales > Pichiaceae > Ogataea > Ogataea corticis. Next base: position 10,857 of record JANIVM010000023.1, on the reverse strand, counting down.
GTTGATAACAGTACATGGCTCGAGCTCTGGTTGCACAGTCTCTCCACCCGTGTTCAGTCCTTCTAGACTGAACTGATCCATATGTTTCCACTGTTCCTGAATGTATTTGGCCTCTTCCACAATCTCTGTTTTCAACTCATCGTTTTTGGAACCTGCAATTCCGATCACAAGCAGCACCGACAGCAGGCAAAACAGCCATATCACTGACCTCCTTATGCTGATCATTCTTATAAGTCTATCTTGTATAAGCCCACTCCCAACCAGAACGAGCGCTCAGTAGCAAATTCGACTGAAAGTTTCCAAAACGAAGTCAAAAGCTACACTTCCGGTTGCTCACGTGTTCGTTCTTCGAAACGTCAAATGCTCAGATCAAAGCCAGAAAATAACCCTATGTTCCACGCTTTTAAAAAAAATATATCGCTGTAAAAGTCGTTTTTATTATCTTGAGTTTCTGAGGGTTCGCGGCGTGCTTGTTACTAAATTGGTAAATACACTACCCCATAGAGCTCGGTTTTGGTTTTCAATCGGATACAGCATTATGATCCGAAGTGGAGGAGCACTGATAGGGTATCCAAGTCAGGTCTACATAGAGGCACCAAACGGATAATCAAAACCAATTGTTATATCCAGTTACTCATCTCTCAGCTAGAAACTTGCCAATTTTGGTAAGTTTTTCACTCTTCATAGTATCCGAAACGGGCAACCTTGCTGCCGAGTCCATCGATCCAGAAAAGTAGTGCAAAAAATTATTCGAGAAAATAACAGTTGTTCTCTGCAGGTATTACACTGCCTCATTTCTAGGCACCTTTATGGTAATTTTTTTGGGCCCTCCCGTCAGTAAGCAACCACACCGACATACCAGATACTGTGTACTGACTTTCACCTTTGTAGTTGAAGTCAGAGACTTTGATGCTAGCTGGCTGGGCCAAATTTCATCATCCAATAATTAGGCTCCGATATTTGAATTAGAATGTATAATTAATTAATTTCCCTTCCGCAGAAGAGTTTGCGATACATCTAATCTCATTGAATTACAGGAAAAACGTACTCAAGCAATTACGGCTACTCTGTTTGGGAATCAATGATCCCAGGTTGGGCCAGATAATGCTACACAATCCAGTATCATTTTCAGGCAGGTGCCAGTAGAAGAATCACGCCACGTGACATAAATCACGTGACACATTTCTTCCAAATCTCAATTCTTGATATGTATGCACAACATGACCAAAGCAAGGTGCCCGCTTCCAGGTGAACACAAGCTCAAGCAAAAAGCTGAGGCACATTATACTATCAACTATGTACAATTTTATGCGTATTTCTTGTGTTCAATACCGGAACAAATATTACAACCAAAGTGGCGAGGCATCCTACTATATTATTGCTGTTGCTTGTATACTATTGAAAGCGGAGCAGACTGTCTCTCTCTGCCGGCGGCGTATCATTGAAGTTCGAGCCTGTCAGATCGTTTCTGTGAGACAAATGTAGTAGCTTGGAAGAAACTGACTCAGCCTAGAGACTTTTGGCTGCATTAGTAGCGCTTGTTTCGCTCTGATCTGCTTCTAGTGCTCCAAAATTGCAATGAAAGAAACACAGCTAGTGCAAACAAGTGAAACAAATCAACTATTGTTGATCAAAAAATACAAGTGTTGTGAATGGGGAGCAAAACATGTGTGCTAGTCTGATGGGAACTGCGCTTAATTGCAAGAGCTCATTTTACCAATTTGACAGACAAGCTTAATACTATGTTAGTTTTTCTGTGCAAATTTTCGATAGAGTATTGAAACGCTGACGACTCATGAGTTTAATGTTCCCAGTAACGCAACTTGCACAGAAATGGTCGAAATGGACACTATAGCCAGGCTTCCGCATGACCCCAGCGGGCGCATGACCAAGCCGGGCATGATAATCAACAGAAACAACAGCCAAAGCAACAGTGGTCTGAACAAAGAAGTCAGCTTGAAAAAGACCTGCAGAAACGCAAACACCAACCTTGCGAACCATGCTATCAAGGATCCCGCCTGCAGTAAGAAAAAACGAGGCCCCTTCCGCAACAGCACACATCATGAAAATCTGGTTCCGGCGGCATTCCGGAACATAAAGAACATCACTGAGAGTAAAAGTGCGGCCATAATTGTCTTTCATGACAACAGACCTCCTGCCAAGGACAGGTAAAAAAGGTCTACCGACATCACTTAGTGTTGATGTGGACGAGGAGTAGGTGGAAAAATAGAAACAATTGTCTGACCCTTGAATGCTGGAACCCGAGTCAAACCAGAAGTTGACAGAAATCTGATCCGGGAAGTTAACGTAAGACTCAGCGGCCATCCACACATAGGATGGAGACTGACCACTCAGGTGTGTTGCTGTAAATAACAGAGGAACCCTTCAGAGGTTTGTCGTCCAGAAGTATCGTCAACTGGAGCAGGCCCATGGCGCCTAGAAGCAGTATGACTTTTTTCTTTACGCCGGTAACAAGTCAATTGGTTTGCAGACTTTTTTGGCCTGCCAGTCACTTAAGAGTCAGCAACAAAGGCAACTGCAATGACAGTGACAGCAGCATCCGGTTTCTTCATGCAGTCTTTGACCACCTGAGACACTGTACTGAAGTTGACACCTGAGCCACTTGCAAAAACCATCATTTCGCATAAGCTGAGCGGGCTTGATGCAATAACATAAAGGCGAGAAAATCACTGAGCGAGACTTGATTTTACACGTTCAGGATCCACTCACGCATAGTTTTCTCAAAATCGAATTATTCTTTTCGGGTGATCAATCTCTCAAACAGCTCCTAGACCTTGATGAACTTCTGTTGAGAAGTCAAATTTCCAAGCAGCTGGCACACCTGACAAACTTGCTACACTTGTTGTCCTTTTTCCAAAGGAAGTGCAAAATGTCCATGGTCACACTCAGAGATAGAAGAGTCTTTACCGCCTGATCATATGCACCAAGTAGCTTCACTTGGGAGGCCGGAGACGGCTGTATCTCGGAAGAGATTGGAAGCTCACTGTTCGGATTTATCCAGGCAGACCGACACCAAAAAAAGAAATTTTCAACCAAAGGTTAGTACGCCAAGAGGTGAACCTCTCTACGCCCTACAACTTGTTCTTCTCCTGGGCTTGATAGGTGTTTAAAGCTTATTCATGTTATTTGGATCACATCATCTGACTCCTACTGAGATGATCGGTCTCACAATATTGACAAAACGACCAGTCATTACTTAGTGTTGCTTTGGATTAAGACCGTATTAAGAGACGTGTCATCATCTGGGGCCCAAATGATAAGCATGTTTTCGAATGAACATTTGTCTTTGATCACTGTATAAAAGAAATCCTCTTTTCTTTCTTCTTTCCTTGATCCTTACTATTCTTCACCAGAGAAAACAATGATTATTTTGAAACTGTTATATGATGACTACTTTATTGGAAAACATTAAAGTTAAAAGCTCCGACACATTCATCTACTGCTCAGAAAAAAAGCCTTCTTCATTTTCTTAGAGAGATAACCCACACCTTCTACAGTTTCTTGAAAAAACCTTCAATATTGAAAATGGATGAATCCACACTGGGAAATATCACGCAGTATCTCATCCAGTCCCCTGGAATATATGTCCACAATTTCTGAAAAAAACTCAACAACTATCCCCAAAAAATTATCTCACAGTCCGCTAAAAATAACACATATCTCCCTAAACGTTTTTTTTTCATCATTAGATGAAAGATTTTTCACATTAATCCCCAAAAATTTTCGCAATACTCCTGATCCTATGACTCAGTAGGATTTCTTCGAAGTCAAAGTAAAGCTGCTGTTCCATTTCAAATAGAGAAATCCTTAATAGTGCGGCGTTCGCTTTCGTGTAAAAAACTAGTTTCAGGCCTGCAGGTTGAACTTGCTGCTCTTATGAGAAAAGTTTGAAAAAAAAACTGCCGCGTTGTTCAAGTATGTGAACTGTCTCGAGTCAACCTAGATCAAGAAAAGCTGCCTATCGAGCTATTGCACTTTGTCAAACGGGCCAGACAAAGCGGCGTTGCTCTAGGGCTCAGAAATTCAAAAGAGCTTTCTCTTCTTTGCCTGTGGCCCCAAAAAAGTTACGTCTGAGTAGGCTGATCAAAAAGAACCGAAGGAACACAACGAAGCCTTGGAAAACTGTAAAATTGGCAGTGGATTGCCTAAGAATAACACAAAGCTTGGTTACTTGGCCTGAGCACATCACTTCAAGGTTTACTTGAGCTCAACATGTTTCTTGCTAAAGTTCAACTGGCTTCTATTTTTTGTAGGAATAACGACCTCGAATCAAGCTAAGATATCTAGTGCTAATGAATTTTGTTCAATCTTGTTCAATTTTGTTCATTTTTAATTGAATATTCTTTGTTGGTGGCTTATTTTGAGATCAATAAAACAATATTTTCTTCACCGGTAAAGGATGTAAAATATGTTGACTTAATGCAAGAAGCATCGGAAGTGACTAATCTTTATATAGTAATTTAGATTGAGAGTCTGAAAGACTTGAGTCACACAATGAGTCATATATGATGAGCTACATGATTTGTCACATTTGCGGTGTAAGCTGTCTTAACACCCTACCGTAGTTCACAATATATTTGACCTCTTGTTCGTCAATCTTCTGAACCTAACAAACTTGGACTTCGGCGGGGGTTTTGCCAGTGTGTGTTGAAAGCATATTTCATGTTAGTTGAGTCACGTCACGTGACTCATAATGAAGTAAACAGTCACCCAACCTTGACGAAAAACGTTACTTTGTGTTCTTTTGGATTAAAACCTTACTATGTGAAGGTCTAGAGCTCGCTCATGATTACTGATGAGCTCGTTTCTCCAAATTCTCTATAAAGGTAAGATATTATCCTTTATTTTTTCTTTGATCTACTACTAGTTTTTCTTTTTGGTTAGAGAAAATATTTATTATTTGAAACTATTTTATGATGACTACTTTGTGTGAGAGCACTATACTTAAAAAATTACAGCAAAGACTCTCATGAAGACGACCGAGTATGTCTTCATGTCCTTTCAATCCGTATCCAGGAGATTGGTGCATATGATTCCTGCCAAAAAGCTCACCATTGAGGAAAGCTGTAGTCACATCCATCCGATAGATAGAGAACAAAAAATGGGCAGCAAGAGCAAGCAACAGCCGGATGGTCCCATGCCTGGTCACTGGACTGAAGGTTTCAATGTAATCCAACCCAGATACTAGGCGTGCCTTTTATGTAGGAGGAGTTGTAGAATTGTCGAGGGTGAAAACCCAACGACACCCCAGCGCACGGCGGCCAGCGGGCAAACCCACAAGCGGCCGATTTTGATTATTTGTTTGAGCACGCATAAGAAGGCCTACGCACTTTTCCAGAACCGACAATCAGGCCTAACTAACGTTTTCTTAAAAGTAGAAAGAAAGGAGGAAGAATTAGTGATTACAAAACCTGCAAAGAGACGTTGTTGGTCATGAGCCACACTCGTATCCTGCTGGAAACACCTGGAACATCAGGAGAGTCAGTAAGAAGAATGGGAGAGTCAGATCTAAAGAAAGAGCGACTTTGATTGTTTGTGTTGAATCTCGTTGATTAGAATAGTAACGTCAGACATCTTAAACTGTATAATTCACAATATCTATTTTCCTCACCTTTTCGTAACATATAAAGAACAGATATAAAGGGGGAATAACCACCCCTTTATATAGTAATCCAAGGCTTGGCGGTATTAGTAATCATTAGTGAGTTCTAGACTCTAGATTCTAAGCTTACCCGACCTTGAACTAAACCAACCTCAACAGTTTGAGGAATTAGAGTTTGACGGACTGAAGTCACGGGATTGGGTGCGTTAGAAAAAGACTCATGCTCATGCTCAGGTTGGTCGCACACAACTTCTACGACTAGTTCGATAAAAAACGGAGAAGAAAGGGAATAAGCTAAGCCGCTTTAACGGCAGGAACATTCCTGGCAAGAGGAGGTAAAAATCCAAAGCAAATAGAAGGATTCAGAGATAATAATTTTGATACGCTTTGTGAGCAGTCGAATAAGCAACAAAAACTGCTTTAATACTTTCCGCCAAGAACTTCGAAACTTTAAGATTGGAAAGAATTGAGGCAAAACAGCATAACCAAAAGTTTGCATAATGAAATATACTCAAGTGGAAAACCAAAACAGTGTGTTGGGGTTTTTTGACTCTAGTCTTCGCTAATAAAGTAGTCATCATATAATAGTTTTGAAGCAATTATTTTTTTCCTTAGTAAAAAATAGTAGATCAAGGAAAAAAGAAATAAAGGACTCCCTTTATATAGAAATTAAAGTTCTGTCTTCATTGGCGTTCATGAGTGTACCCCAGATACCAGACGATAATACGTCACTTAGAACGGTCTCAAATCTAACAACACTGATCAATGATTGGTTGCTTATCAATGTCGCAAGACCGATTATCCCAGCAGGTGTCACATGCTGTAATTCAAATAACGTGCAGTAAGCTTTCAACACAGAGTTGCTGTATATGATCGAGACGCGCAAAATAGTAACTTTTGTATCATTTTTGAAATTGTCTACCCATCAGCTGGTGAAAGTGTGACTTATTCTCTCAAAGTTTTTTGTGACGTTGATTATTGACTAAATTGGTTTCTGAATCACCCAAAGGAAAGCTGAGAGTTGTGATCATATTGGTTGGTGATTTCATTTTGACGGGATGCTATATAAATTTCACTGGTGAAGCTCAGTCGTCTCAGTCGTATTCGAATCAAAACTTAGGTACTACATGGATATGACTGACTGACTAAAGTTATAATCAATCTTTCAACTGGACTGCTTTGCGGGATCGAGTATGTTACCTAGGCATAAAATCCAATATCTCGCCGCGCCAAACTTGACGTAAATTATCTGGCAATGAGGAGGACGCCCGAGCTGAATGAGGAGATACGTGACACATTAAAAAGTCTTACAAGGGCTGGCTTGCCATATTTTGGATTTCGCACCAATGTAACTTTTTTCATGCAATTTTACTTCCATCTGATCGTACCGAATGAGACAGTAGTAAGTGTTTTATGTATGCGTAGGGGAGGATCATAGTCAAACGGCGTCTTTGATGTTTGCAACAACGGTGACAGCTCTGCCAGTGGCCGCACTGAAAAAACTTCCTTGCAAGTCATCATTTGAATTTGCTGCTTCTCCTTTAGCTTTTCTCTCCACAAATCCGTTCATTTTCTTGGACAACCCTGTCGCGTCAACAGAGGATCCTCACTCTCTGTACTTGCATGTCTTCTTTGTTGCATACACATTGCCAAAACCGCAACCAAATCCCGAACAGTATTTCCAATCACAAAACTCCACACCTAGTCATCCTTCTTTTGGCTCAACAGATTCTGCTCATTGCCTAGAGCTCCAACAACGGATTCACCAGCTGCTCATAGGCACTCTGCAGTCTGGCAAAATAATGGAACAGTACTCATAGCCCGTTCAATGTGTGATAGTCTTGCTTGAATCTCCATGATTGTTCTGTTCAGATTGAACGAAATTGATGATAACAGCTTACAATATATTACTTTTGTATCTCGGACGTATTTTGGATTTCATTTGATCACGCAACTATCAACTGTGCAATTAAAGGACTTTTCTCATGTTGCCAAAACTTAAGAATCTGTATATACAAAGAGTGCTTCATTTTGGGGTTGTGTGCTTAGAACTTTCAGAAGTATACCCACTTTGAATTGAACCCCAAATCATTTGCGTTACCATTCTGATAAACAAAATTTGGCATCCAAACATGTTTCATCCAAGTTCAAGTGTTTGCAGAAATTAGGAGGCACTGACAAATCAAACTTGGTGTTGAATCTGGGTCATTCTTAATCCATCCATCGTTGGTTACTTATTTGAGATCAACGTGTTGAGGTTGGTTCAGTTCAAGGCCGGGGAAGCTGATATATTAGAGAGTCTAGAACTCACTAATCATTACTAATACAGACAAGCCTTGGAATACTATATAAAGGGGTGGTTATTCCCCCTTATATCTATTCTTTATATGTTACAAGAAAAGTGAGGAATACACATATTGTGAATTATACCGTTTAAGATGTCTGACGTTACTATTCTAATCAACGAGATTCAACACAATGTTAATAATATTTTCTTCACTCAAAATATATGTCTGATAAATAGGAGGGAGACCAAATCTCATTATCAATCAACTTGAAGCCTGTGTGCATAATAATCATGAGTGTACTTTAAACACTGGATTATATTACGTCACGTAGTAAAGTGTTGAATCAACTCAGCATGGGGTCATGACTAGTTGATCAACAATGAGTGACATTATGAAATACAATACTTCAGCACTTGGAAACCCCCTCATTTGCAGAGAATCGTTTAATAGCCGCGTGTCAAAGTATTGTACTCCACGAATGAGACATCATCATGTAAAACATCCTATGCCGTGGTCGTTTCGGGTTCTCAGTATGAATCACCACCCAAAGACCAGTAATGCCTTTAACTTCTCCGGAATTGTTAACAACTCATATTCTCTTTAGTTGAAGAAAATATTGCTACTATTGATCTCAAATAAGTTACCAACCATGGCTGCTTTATCAAGAATGAACCAGAGTCGACACCGCGGACCTGGGGGTGACCCATCATATCTGGTGGTCGCGATGGGGCAATGGGCTATCTGGAAATAGCCGCTGGGCTATGGTAGTAGCTCTTGGGGTTCTACCACATACTGAAATGGTGACAAAGACGGATGGTTTTCGATATCCGAGAATATTTCAAACTCAAAATAGTTGAGCAGTAAGAGATGCTTAAAAGAATGCAGGCGGGCCATCATTACAAATCCCTCCATGTCAAGAGGATTGTGAGTTTCCCATCTATCTTCTTATTCTTACAACTATTAACGAAGCAATTTCTTTTGAGCTTATTTACCTTCATATCGCATTCAATTTCAGCTCACCACTTTTAGTATGAAGCCGCCCACACTATTCTGTGCCGCACATCCAGTTGGAGCTTCATGTATGGCTGGTGTGCTTCCATGAGTGTTCTTCTTCACAGTCAAAAAGGTAATAGGGATTTATGATACTACAACAGCAATGGAACTGCAATTTTGGCAAAACTTTCAGCAACACTGAAGAGCCGGCGAGGTAAATAAAGTGCTTGAAACATCCATTTGGGCAAAAGGCAAGCTGAAAGCCCAGTAATAGGATAATCGGAAATGGAGTTCTTTCGCAGAGGCTTTATTGCGGCTATTACAATAGAAGCTCTGTAAAAAAAAGTTCAAAATTTGTCTGCTATTGAGATATTGTATTTCACAATAATTTGGTGTTTTGAATTCATACAGCATACAATTCTGTTTTTACAGATTTTTATTTTGTTCATGCAGAAAATTATTCTGCTGGTCCAAAATGTTCTTTATGAAGAACTTTTCAAATGAGGTATAAAGCTCAATCTACGCCCTCCCTCTTGTAGCATTTGTTGAGTTAGTTTCCTTCATAATGTATCTCATGGTTGTTTCAAAAGGGAATGACTACTTTCAGCGGATAGAGCCTGAATTACCAAGTAAAGACCAGTGGTTTCCGTCACTTCTCGCAATGTGTCTGCTTTCTTGCTTTTGAGTTGGTCAAAGAGAATGTTGCTAGTATTGATCTCATATTGATCTCAAATGAGTTACCAACAATGAATGGTCAACCAAGAATTGGCCAACTTTAGCACGTACAACGAGTTTCTGGCTTCTATGCTGTTGCATCACGCCCGTTCTTCCAACACGGGATTGATGCTATTTGCAAATAGCTCGGATGTCATGCTCAGCAATGTTTCTTGCGTGGTCAAAGGCTATCTGGGGAGACCTCACGCTGAGGTCACTAACAATGAGGTGGCCTTCGTCGTTGGCTGCAAGTTTCCTTGCAAAAGGATAAGCCAGTAAACCAATTGATCTGCTACGGATGCAAGAAAACAGGCCTCCTTGCCTCTATGTAGGTGCCACGCACCTGCGCCACATAGTCTGTCTGCTCGTTTGGCGAGACCTATGGCTCAGGACTGCTTATTTCTGGTTTGGCTCTGGATCTGCTGACCACGTGTCAATCGACAAAAACCAGTTTTCCATTTGTTCTCCATGCAATTACATGCGGACCAAAGTCGGCAGTTCCTCTTTATCCTCTCTTGGAGAGGGGATGATCTTATGCTGGAACACTTATGGTCGGAATAACAATCTCCATGGTGTTCTCCATGACCCCAATCACAGCGGAATTTGATCTCACTCATGTTTGTTGAAAGCTTATTTCATGCCAAGTCCTGTCACCTGACTCCTGCTGAGATGACTGCTCTCACAACATTGACAAAACAACCAATCATAACTCAGTGTGTTTTGATTGAAGACAGTACTAAGTGAAGGTCTAGAACCAGCTCATCATTACTCATGAACACGCGCCTTCAAATACTGTATAGAGGGAAGATGTTTCCTTTTATTTCTCCTTTGATCTACTGAATTTTTTTTTTGGTTTAAAGGAGATAGTTCTTATTTTGAAACTATTTCATGACGACAACTTTGTATGAGAACACCAGAGTTAAAGAACTACAAGTTCCTTCAAGTGTCAGTGGCAGCTTTTTTTTCAAGCTGAACTCATGATTCAGCCTTGCTATGGCAGTCAATTATCTTAGCTGTCTGGGTCATGCTCCGCCAGCAGTTTGAGACTTATAGTAAGTATTTGTTGCTAATTGTTGAATCTCGTTGATTAGAATAGTAACGTCAGACATCTTAAACGGTATAATTCACAATATCTGTTTTCCTCACCTTTTTGTAACATATACAGAACAGGTATAAAGGGGGAATAACCACCCCTTTATATAGTAATCCAAGGCTTGGAGGTCTTAGTAATCATTAGTG